>JAUIMM010000265.1:3297500-3822500 GCA_031769625.1 Taudactylus pleione
CCTGGGGACTTTATGGTATTTCTGGATACTCAGGACGCTTACTGACATGTCCCTATAGCGCTCTCTCATCAGCGATCTCTGGTTTGCTATTCTACAGCAACACTTCCAATTTCAGGCTCTGCCCTTTGGACTATCCACAGCTCCATGGGTATTTGCCAAATCATGGCAGCCCACATGCGTGGTCAGGGTGTCCCGATGCTACCATATCTGGATGACCTTCTGCTCTTAGCAGGATCCCCAGAAGTGCTTCAATGCCATCTGCAACTAACCACTGCTTTCCTTCACCTAACCATTGCTTTCCTTCACAACCACGGATGATCAACTGGGAAAAGTCCTCCCTGAATCCCTCACAACGAATGATTCATCTGGGAACCCTGCTATATTCTCAGGACCAGAGAATATTTCTGACATCAGACAAATTCTCCACACTTCAACTACAAGTGCGCAGATTCTTCCACAGTCGCAGAGTGTCAGTCCACTCAGCAATGCAGTTCCTGGGATCCATGGTATCCACCTAAGACATGGTGGAGTATGCATAGTTCCACTCCAGGTCTTTGCAAAGGCTAATCCTCCAGGTGGAATGGGTTGCCCCATCAGATCAGAGCTCAGACGATGGTGCTTTCTCCAGAGGTGTGTCTGTCCCTATCTTGGTGGCTACAGGCATCTCATCTAACAAAGGGTCATCCCTTTTGGATCCTGGACTGAGTACTCCTAATAAAGGACACCAGTTTCCGGGGCTGGGGCGCAGTGACTGGCCAACACTACTCCTTCCAGGGCTGCTGGACACCAGTCGAATCAACCCTACCAATCAACATTTTGGAACTTCGAACTGTCTACAGGGCCCTCCTACTGGCCCAGGACATACTTCAGGGAAAACCTGTACAGGTACAGTCTGACAATGCCACAACAGTGGTTTACATCCACCATCAAAGAGACACCCGAAGTCAGGCAGCATTCTGACAGGGGACGATGGGCACCACCCCGCCATCTATGTGGTGTTCATCAATTCCTCAGCCATCACAACGTACATACCGGGGAATGGTCTCTTCACCCAGAGATTTTTCAACTCCTAGTGAACAGATGGGGCCTACCAGAGGTGGACCTCATGGCCTCCCAACTCAATCACAAACTGCCACTGTACGGGTCCAGAACAAGGGATGCCGAGGTAACCTTCGTAGATGCATTGTCAGTGAAGTGGACCTTCCAGTTTGTGTACCTCTTCCCAACAGTCTCCCTTCTTTCTCAAGTTCTAAGGAAGTTCAAACAAGATGGAGGCACGGTCCTACTGGTGGCTCCAGCTTGGCCCAGACGTCATTGGTACTCAGATCTTCGGAGTCTCTCAATCAACACTTCGTTCCTGCTACCTCAATGGACGGACCTGTTGTTTCATGGTCCTTGCCTTTACCTGGGCCTGGGTTGTCTGTCTTTGATGGCATGGCTCTTGAGACATCCCTTCTAAGGTCCAAAGGATTCTCTAGCTCTGTGGTCAAAACTATGCTCAGAGCACACAAGCCAGCCTCTGCTCGGATCTACCACAGTGTGTGGCATACTATTTCCAATGGTGTCATTCCAAACGCTACAACCCTCAAGTCAAGTATTTAGGATTTCTAGAGTCCTGGCCTTCCTTCAAGCTGGATTGGTCCTTGGACTCAGCCTTGCCTCACTGAAAGTACAAGAACAAACGGACAGGTGCTGAACCTACTAAATAAATATATTGGGCATATAATAGTGCTAATTAATAAACAATATTAGCCCTGGCGCAAATAGGGTATCGTTGGTGATAAATGTGTGGATCGTAAAAGGTGAAATATTTAATAAAAATAATTTTAATTCATAGAAAAAAATTAACTATCATTTGATAGTCATACGATGCTGAATATGATACCGTCCCAATATGTAATCCTAGTTGCAAATGGGTAAATAATCACTATCCCAATAGGTGGTAAAAGCCGTTGGTAGATTTCACAGTAAGGAGGGCCCTGTAGACAGCATCAAAGATGGCTGATCCTTGGGGATTTCAATGCATGGGTTGATTATGAGCTCTCACACCTTGGCCAAGATCTCCTGTGCACAATGAATGCTCTGGGCCTCACACAAGTCATTCCTCTTGATCTTGTCTTCCAGATAGGATTAGATGTCTCTGACCTAAATATAAACCCAGTCACGTGGTCAGACCACCACTCAATTCACTTCTCAGTTGCAACCCCTCAAAATAGAACTTTACCCATGAAGTTGACAAGGTATCGTCCAAGGAGGGGCATGACTCCCCAGGCTCTTGCAGCAAACCTGGATCTTTCTGCGGTAATGGTGGCCTGTGAAGATCCTTGTTCCCTGGTCCATTACTATAACAGGGATGTGACAGTTGCAATGGATATTATTGCCCCTGTGCGTATACGACCCCTCATACCACACCGTCAAGCCCCTTGGTTTGACAATAGTGTTAGTGAACTCAAGAAAAGGGGGTGTAGACTTGAAAGACGATGGAGGAAGACGAACCTGGTAGAGGATAAGTTAACACTAATCAAACATATAAGAGAATATCAATCAACAATCACCCATATGAAAACAGAGTTCCTTTCAAATGAGATCAAGGCAGCAAACAATAGGCCAGCTCAGCTTTTCCATACAGTGGAGATGCTTTGCAAACCAGCATGCCTGCAGCATGATGAAACCCTCTCCCAGTCAAGATGCAATGAGTTTGCAAAATTCTTTGCAGATAAAGTATCCTCCACCCGGGCTGGAATCCCCACAGTGCCATCAAAGGAGTGCCAAACTACCAAGCCTGCCAAGGTAAGCCACCTGTCTCCCTGGAACAGCTTTGACATAATGGATGTAAAAGACATTGCTAAAATTATCAGAATTTTGCGACCCACCACCTGTGATCTGGACCCTGCCTCAACCAAGTTTCTCATAGGGTGTATGGAAATGATTGGCCCTGTAATTGCAAAAATAGTTCAATGCTCTTTGCAAACAGCCATTTTTCCAGAACCACTAAAGGAAGCAATTGTTAGACCACTTCTTAAAAAATCTAATTTAGACCCCGACTGCATGACCAACTATAGACCAGTATCAAACCTTCCTTTTCTAGGAAAAGTCATTGAGAAAGTGGTGGCAATGCAACTGGAAACCCACCTGTCTACCCATGATATTTATGATCCATTCCAGTCAGGATTCAGGAGAAGACATAGCACTGAAACAGCCCTGGTATGTGTGCTTAATGATCTTCTGATGGCAAGAGACAGAGGTGATTGTTCAATCTTAATCCTTCTGGATCCCTCAGCAGCATTTGATACTGTGGACCATGGGATTCTAATTGAGCGCCTGAAAAATTTCTGTGGACTGGATGGCACAGTCCTTAGATGGTTCAAATCATTTCTCACTGGCAGGTCACAGAGAGTTTCTTTTGGAGTAAACTCTTCATCACCAGTGCTACTTCCATGTGGTGTCCCACAGGGTTCTATACTATCCCCCATGCTTTTTGCAGTATACATGCTACCATTGGGTGAAATAATCAGACGTCATGGCCTGGTCTACCACTGCTATGCAGATGATACACAACTGTACCTGTCCTTTGCTCCAGGTACAAAGGACCCAATAACAACCCTAAATGAGTGCCAGGAGTGGATGAGTGCCAGTTGTCTGCAACTGATCCCTGATAAAACAGAGGTCCTTATGATAGGTCACAGGACAGGGCTACAGCATAGCCAACCAACAGGACTTACGCTTGGGGGTTCAGAATTACAAAACACTAAACAAGTGCGGAATCTTGGTGTTGTCCTGGATAGTGGCTTGACACTTAAACATCAGGTATCAGCCACAATCAAATCCTCATTCTTTCATCTGAGGAACATAGCCAGAATCAAGCACTTAATTCCCTCAGAAGATCTGCCTAAAGTCATACATGCATTTATATCATCACGCCTAGACTACTGCAATGCCCTCTACCTCGGTCTCCCAGCAAAAGAATTACACCGCTTGCAGATGGTACAAAATGCAGCTGCCAGGCTATTAACCAACCAGCCCCGTTCCAGCCACATAACACCCATTCTCTACTCCCTTCACTGGCTGCCTGTCAGATGGCGAATTGCTTTCAAGATTGGATTAATAACTTACAAAGCCCTACATGACCATGGCCCAGGGTACCTGAAGCAGCTTCTGATTCCTTACTGTCCCACTCGATTACTGCGATCCGTTGATGATGGACTATTAACAGTACCTAGAATCTCACGGAATTCATCTGGGGGTCGAGCTTTCAGTTTTGTGGCTCCAACCTTTTGGAACTCACTTCCCCGCACAGTTCGAGAGGCCTCCACTCTAGAATCCTTCAAAAATAGACTCAAGACTCACCTATTCACCCAAGCATTTCACTAATGTCCCTTGTTTAAGCTTATTTTGTATTTTGTACTGTAAATGTAAAGCACTTTGAGTCCTTTTAGGAGAAAAGCGTTATATAAATAAAATTATTATTATACATCGACACCAAATATAACACATTGGTTTATGGCTTAATTTTTTTGTTTAATAAACATGTGCTAAATGCACAAAATATACAACTATCCAGGCTTCCTACTTTGTCATGGCCCGCGGCAGCATAAAATTAGACAGACTCATTATACTTCTGCGAGCCCCTTCATTGCAACTGTATGCAATCGGGAAGCCGGCTGACGTAAGCCCGACAGCCAGCTTCCTGACTGCTTTACCCCGGCGAGGATTAACTGACAGTCATCTACTCCTAGACGCCTGTCATTTTACCGACGCCGGGAGACCGGCGCCCGGCATCCCGATCGAAGTGATGCCGGGCGCCGCTGCGGACAGCCGCAGGGGGGGGTGGAGGGTTAGGTTTTGGGCTCCCGGGGGGACTTAGGGTTAAGCACCCCCTGGGAGGTTAGGGTTAGGCTCGGGGGAGGCCGGCTCTGCACGCTGTCCAACACGGACCCGTGTGTAGTCAAGCCTCTCCACAGCTGGGCACTTAGTATGCGTTTCTCTGCCTCTCAAGCCCATCGGCGGCTTCCTCAAAGTATGGCACCTGATTGCAGCAGCCTCTATAAGTACTGACCCGCCGTTAATTGGTGACAGTTGTTTTATTGGGCGCTCTGTATTGCGCATGCGTCTTCATATATGCGCTACAGCCTTCTCTTAGGAAATCCATGCCTTTGTTAGCACTGCAGCCTAAACTCAGCTAATGTGGCTCTGCTACACAGTATACTGCTAATGAACCTTTTTTCAACACTTTGTTCTTTAGTGGTTACAACCACACGTCATTATGCAGATCTATATATTGCTTCATCATACTTTAAGATTCCATATATACTACCCCAATCTGTGTCACAATCTGTCAGTGTTTATAATACTAAAATATTTTATTGTATCATAATTAGAGGTGCAATATAACAAAAAAAGTATTTTAATATAGAGATAAAAAAAACATTTAAATGGATATATTTAAACCAGTGTGCAAAGCATGTCATCACTCAGGATCTATACATAAGAATCTTGGAAAGCTTAATTATGAATATAGTTATATATTCTCATCCTCACCCATACATATATTTTATCAATCACTAAACAGACTGATATAAATAGAGCAAAGAAATGTATAAAACAATAACTTAATATGTCTCAATAAACATATAACCAAATATTTATGAAAAGTATATATTAGATTTTCTTTAGAAATAAAACAACCACTGAACAGACAGAAGAACCAACAGAACCAGACCCAGAATCCACAATCGACACATCATTATCGACATACAGTATAGAGGAGAGTGATGAATACGAAACAATAGCAAGACAATCTCTGGAAAGAGCTTTTAAAATCACAGTACCAGACAAAGAAAGAGAAGGACACAAGATGCAGAGACATTTTTTTTAGAACAGGAGGCAGGACTGAATACCTGCATAATGAAAGACAAATCACAAAAAAAGAAAATTAGATACACTAGTAGGGGACACAGAGGAGGAAAGAAATAAGAGAACAACCAACCAAATGACCAAACATGCCCCCACCAACAATGGATTCATAAATTTAAGCAACACAGACCTAACACAGACAAAAACACAACTTTTAAACATAGGATTAAAATTTGCACCCACATCAATACTTAAAAAATTTCAAACATACCTTGATCTACATATTTACCAGGAAACTCACATTGGCGAAATATCATGTTAGCAATACATACACACGCAACCAACAGGTAGAGACCAAATACAAACATGCAGATCTTAGACCTAAGTCCAAATTTTATCCACAATATGTGAAAGGTCACCTCATCAACACCTTCGAATCCCTAGTCACGAGGGACATCGAACACATACAGAACAACTATAAAGGCAGAACCATGTTTTCCAGGTCACCCAGCCGGTGCACAGGTGTATTCATTATTCACTGGCATATTTTAAAAGCTCCACAGGTGGAGCTAATTATTTCACTTGTGATTCTGTGAGACCTGGAAAACATGCACTGTTTGGGGTCCTGAGGACCGAGTTTGAGAACCTGTGATCTAGAGCAGTGGTTCTCAAACTCGGTCCTCAGGACCCCACACAGTTCACTTTTTCCAGGTTGCCTAGCAGGTGCACAGGTGTATTTGTTACTCACTGACACAATTTAAAAGATCAACAGGTGCAGCCTACTATTTAACTTGTAATTATGTGAGGAGACCTGCAAACATGCAGTGTTTGGGGTCCTGAGGACCGAGTTGGAGAACCTGTGGTCTAGATATATTGACACTTACCTACAGCCCTATGTGAAGGAACAAAAATCGTTTATAAGAGACACCACAGACATACTAAAGACCCTACAGGGAGTAGAATGGAAGGACGATCTATGGCTGTGTACAAGTGGCATCACATCACTGTACACAGTCATAGATCACAAACAAGGTCTGGAAGCCACTAAACATTATTTGACACAGGACCCCACTATACAACCAGAACAGACAGAATTTATTATTGATGCAATGGACTACATACTCCACCATAAATATTTCTGGTTTGGGGGCAGATACTCTCACCAGAAGACCGGGACCACCATGGGAACTTGATCTGCGCCAAGCTACAGTATGCCAACCTCTTCATGAGTTTCTGGGAAGACCACAACATCTGGTCAGGGCATAGCTTTGGCGCAAATCGGATCCTGTGACGGCGATATATACTGTAGATGATGTGATTTTCATTTGGGAAGGAGATGAAGCATCACTAAAATAATTCTTGAAACACATCAACAATAATAACTGAAACCTAATATTCACAACATCTTCTGCACATGCATGGTCTGCTGACCACCCATGTGTGAGGGGGAAGTGCCAGGGAGGAACAATAAGGATCTCTCTCTCTCTCTCTCAATAAACTCTGTGGAATGAAACCTGTAAGAAAACGCCATCCAAAGATGGCATTAGCTAATGGACCCAAGCGAAGCTAGGTAAATCCTGCTATTTTCCGATCATAAACAGGGTCATCGCAGCAGAGGAGTCCCTCTTTGATACATCTTTTTGAGGGATAGCCTGCAAATATTACTTGATAAATAGGATCTTGGAAATAATGAGAGATATGGTAAGAACTTACCTTTGTTATCTCTCTTTCTATGAAGTCCATAGGGTTCACAGGGAGACCTTGGGGTATAGGTGATGATGGAGTCATCCGGGCATTACGTAGTAACATTTTTCTCCTGGGATGCACTGGGTCTCCCTCCTATACCCCGCCCCCGGACCAGAGGCACCTCAGTTTTGTAGCAAGCCAAAGGCCGGAGGAGGATAAAAGAGAGAGGAGAAAGTATGGAACACCCAAGAATCCCATTCTCACACAGAAGGAAACGGAAAACCAGTGACCAGAGCGAAGTCCATCTGAAGCACAGGTTCATCAGGGTGGGTGCCCTGTGGACTTCATAGAAAGAGAGATAACAAAGGTAAGTTCTTACCATATCTCTCATTTTCTACTGAAGGGTCCACAGGATACCTTGGGGATGTCCCAAAGCAGTCCCTTTAATGGTGGGGATGCTCCTGTGCAGAGAGGAGAATCCACTGCCCAAAGGAAGCATCCTGAGAGGCAAAGGTATCAAATGCATAATACCTCAGAAAGGTCTGGACAGAAGACCACGTGGCCGCCGTACAAAGCTGAACAGCCGAGGCACCATGGCGATCTGCCCACAAAGGACCCACAGACCAAGTAGAGTGAGCAGTAACAGAGGGTGGCACTGGAAGGCCCTCATGAGTGTAAGCCTCAGAGATCGCCGAGCGAATCCATCTAGCCAAAGTTTGTTTATTGGCTGGCCATCCCTTCTTGTGGAATCTGTAGAGGATAAACAAGTAGTCCAACTAAGGGAACTGGTACTGTCCTCATAAATCCTGAAGGCACGGACCACATCTAATGAGGCCTCACCTACTGAGAGGTCTAGAGAATTAAATGCCAGTACAATAATTTCCTCATTAATGTGAAAACTAGAAACCACCTTAGGAAGGAACCAAGTGCAAGTCCGAAGCACCGACCTGTCGTGGTGAAAATACAGAAATGGGGAACGGCAAGAGAGAGACCCCAAGTCTGACCACAGCCAAATCCCAAGGTGCCACAGGAGGGATAAAGGGAGGCTGAATGTGAAGGACACCTTGTAGGAAAGTGCGGATATCAGAAAGAGGATCAATCCTTTGCTGGAATCACACTGAATGAGCAAATTCATGTACCTTCAGTGAGGTAAGGCGGAGACCAAGATCCAAACCCACCTGCAGGAAAGTCAAAGCTCTGGATAACCGAAACACCTGGTGATCATAACACTTGAGACGATACCATTGAAAGTAGGTGTGCCACACCCTGTGGAAAATCCTGGCAGAGGCTGGTTTATGCGCTCTGAGCATGGTGTTAACAGAGCCAGAAAAACCCCTTGGACCTTAGGAGGGATGTTTCAAGAGCCACGCTGTCAAAGACAGATGACCCAGGACCAGAGAAAGGCAAGGACCTTGAGACAACAGGTCCTGATGTTGAGGCAACAGCAACGGAGTGTTGATGGAGAGACTCTGAAGATCTGAGTGCAAATGAAGTGTGGTTCATGCTGGAGCCACCAGCAGGACAGTGCCTCTTTCTTATTTCAACTTCCTAAGTACTTGAGGAAGAAGAGAGATTGGAGGAAACAGGTATGCAAACTGGAAGGTCCACTGTACTGACAGAGCGTCTACCAAGAGATCCTTGGTGTCTCTTGTTCTGGACCCTTACATTGGCAGTTTGTGATTGTTTTGGGAGGCCATGAGGTCCATGTCCAGAAAGCCCCACTTATCCACTAGGAGCTGAAACACTTCTTGGTGAAATGACCGTTCCCCGGGCTGCACGTTCTAATGGCTGAGGAAGTCCACTTCCCAATTGAGAACTCCTGGAATGAACACTGTTGATATGGCTGGGAGATGACCTTCCGCCCATGTCAGAATACATGACACCTCTGTCATTGCTGCCTGACTTCGAGTTCCTCCTTGATGGTTGAAGTAAGCCATAGTCGTGACATTGTCTGCCTGAACTTGCATGGGCTTTCTTTGCAGTATGAGTCTGGCTTGCTGCAGGGCCCTGAAGACCGCCCGAAGTTCCAATATGTTGATTGGCAGGGCAGACTCCTCTGCTGTCCACCATCCCTGAAATGAGTGTGGACCTGTCACTGTGCCCCAACCCCGGAGACTCAAGTCCATCATCACGAGGACTCAGTCTGGAATCCCAAAAAGGAGTGCCCCGTGGTGAGTTGGCCTGTCTGCAGTCACCAAGCAAGAGACAGACGCACCTCCAGAGAGAGCACCATTGTTTGTGCCTTTATGCGATGGTGTAAGCCGACCCACCTGGAGAGGATCAATTTCTGTAGAAGCCGGGAATGAAACTTGGCATTTTCCACCATGACGAAAGTCGACACCATGGATCCCAGTAACTGCATTGCTGAGTGGATGGACATTCAACGACTGTGGAGGCATCTGCGTCTTCGCAACTGTGGAGGCATCTGCGTACTCGCGTATGTAAAGTGGAGATCTTTTCCACAGTCAGAAAGATCCGCTGCTGTTGTGAACCCAACAGAGCTCCCAGATGGAGCCTCCTTTGATATGGAATCAGGGAGGACTTCTTCCAATTGATCAACCACCCATGCGCCTGAAGCACAAATATTGTCAGCTGTAGGTGGTGGTCTAGTACCTCTGGAGACCCTGCCAACAGTAAAATGTTGTCCAGGTAGGGTAACAGGTGGACCCCCTGCAGCCGCAGATGGGTTTCCATTACCACCATAAGTTTGGTAAACAGCCAAGGTGCAGTAAAGAGGCCAAACAGTAGAGACTAAAACTGTAAATGTTGTCGCAGAACAGCAAACCTGAAAAAACGCTGGAGAACTGAAGTAATTGGAATATGCAGGTATGCATCCTGAATATCCAGTGACACCATAAAATCCCCAGGTTCCATAGCCAGTATAACTGAGCGTAGGGTTTCCATCCTGAACCAAGGTACCCTTAGGAATTTGTTCAGGGACTTGAGATTGAGGATAGACGATGGGATCCATTCGGTCTTTGAACCAGAAAGGGATTGGAATAATAACCCATTCCTCTCTGAGGCAATAGGACCAGTGCTTTGACTCCTGCTTGAAGAAAGGATTGTACGGCCTTGTGGATTTGTAAGGCCTTGTCTTTGTCTGACTGGAGGCCTGTGCAGAAAAACTGATGGGAAGGTCTTCTACAGAAGGAGAGGGTGTACCTGTGAGAGACTACTTCTCATTCCCAGGTGTCTGCGGTGGTCTGACACCAACACTGGTTGAACTGAACAAGTTGGCCCCCCCACCCTGGGATCCCCCAGAGGGAGGCCCAACCCATTAGGCTGAGGGTTATCCTTGGACTTGGAAGCAGGACATCATGTACTCTAGGCAGGCCTGTTTCTTGGGTTTGACAGCCTTTCTGGAAGCTGACAGCCTTGGGAAGGCCTTACCTGTGGGCTAACCTTGAGGACATAAGGATCGAAAGGAGGAGGTGCAAGGCTTTGTTGAACCCGCAGCTGAAGGCAGAAATGCAGAATTAACCGCTACTAATGTATCCTCAATCCTGTCCATGTCAGGACCGAACATTACTTCCACAGTGTATGACGAGCATGGTAGGCCTTTCTTGGAATCAGCATCTGCCCTCCAAGAATGCAACCACAGGAAACAGCGATCAGACACAGCTGTAGCCGAGACACTGGAAGTCAGGAGACTGATAACCAGAGCAGCCTCTCCACTATAAGTGGCTGTATCTCTGATGTTACCAACCATATCTGTACCCCAGAAGCATTCGAGGGAAGGGTATATAGATTTCCGGCAAACCTCCAACTTCCTAACCTTCAGGGAAGAAATCGAAGGTGTAGGTAACGTAGCACTGTAGAGGATGAGTTCCATTTCGTGCCATGAAGTTCAGGAAATGGATAACACGCAGCCAAACGTCTCTGAGGTTGATACCTATTACCGAGTGTTTGCCAGGCTGTAACCCTGTGATCAACTAAATGAAAAGACATTTTGCAGAAGTAGCCCTTTGTTTGTACAAACAGAGCCTGCTTGAACAGAGAAAGTGGTTTGTCATCCTCTGACCCAGACGCCTCTAACAGTTCACACTAAAGCAGGAATATTAACCCCAAAATGAATCTCCATCTCCAGTTGAAGGGACTCAGGGTTAGAGACATCCGCAATCTCTCTGTCATCAGAAGACATCTCAGACTCTGAGAGCTGTGATGACACCATAGGACGCTTAGATGGCTTAATGGTTTTCTCCTCCTGCAACAAGTCTTTGAGCAGTAGACGTAGCTGCAATCTACCCATGGTGAGGGCACAGGAGGAATCTGTATAGCAGTAATCTGTTGTGGCAATCCCGGTGAGGGAAAAAACACAGACTGCTGTGGTAACCCCATAAAGGGGAAATCAGCTGGCACCGCTAAGCGGCCCGCATAGTAGCCAGTTCCTGAGATAAAAGGAAACCTAAAGGGGTTCCTACACAGTGACCGGGACATTAGAAGGGCCTGGTGGATTATAACCCCTTGCCCATAATCCATCCTGTACCATTCCACTCCTCACTTAAACCCACAGCACCTGACCTGTAAAATAGCAGAGTGGGTGCCGCATAGCGCACATTATTGTCCCCTTGTAGAGCAATATCACACACAATATGGCACTGGATAAATTCAACCACTGAGTATATATGATACTAGTTAGGAAGGCAAAATGCTGGTCCTGTCTGATGCTTGGGCAAACTGCAGGATCATACTGCTCAGATATGGCAGAGTGCGACACACAACAGTATGTGACAATTCTCAGAAATACTAGCTATATATATATATATATATATATATATATATGTGTGTGTGTGTGTGAGATATCAGAAACACCCTGACTACACCTGTAAGCAGGGCATGAATCAGAGAAAAGATAGACAGTTGACAGACAGCGCTAGCATAAGTCACATACAATGCAGAAATAAACCTGCACCATGGCACTATAATCAACTATGGAGACTCAGGGCCTGATTCAGAGGCGCTCGCAAAAAGCAAGCGCTCGGTCTGAATCAGGTTGGGCGCTGTTTTTTTTATGAGTGGCCTCCTGGCCGCTCACATAGCTGTGGGTGACCACCCACAGCTATAGCAAGTGTCCATGATGATGGTTGCGATGGTCAAGACCATCGCGACCATCGGGCTTGCGACGAGACCCTTGTGGTAGAGTCTCGTGGCCGCAAGCCCCAGAGAGCTTCGGGCTCTAATAGAGTCGGAAGCTCTCTCACTGACTTCACTGGTGAGGTATACAAGGGGACTGGGTGCATGCTGGCCAGAGAAAACTGCGACATTGCCACCAAGAAAATGGCCACCTGGAGACCTCAGAGGTGGCATGGCCTGAGGAGGAGAGCAGCTCAGCATAGCCAGACCGCAGTGGAAAGGTGCGCTGAGCTGAGAGGAGGAGCCAGCTGTTAAACAGGGAAGGCTGCCTCCCCTGACCGGCAATTAACCCTCTGGACTGAAAAGCATTTCAGCCTGTGTCCCTGGTGTTTAAAGTGGCGGTGCAGGGAACTTAATGTCTGGCTCCACATTGCCGTCATCCGTGGGTGTCCCCAACACCCAGAGGAATAGGACTGCCCCCAGTGGGTCACCACTCACGGTGACCCGCTGCTTACCTGCTCCCCGTAGTGCCCGGCTGCAATCCAGGGATCCTCGTAGGGTTCCTGCTAGCCAAGACCCCAGAGGCCGGCCTAGGGGTGACGGAGCGGCAGCGCGGATGTCCCCTGGACTGTCTGCACTGCAGAAATGAAGAATCTTCTTTAAAATCTTCAGGGGCTGTTACCCCCCCCCTGCGTATCAGTGACCGGCCGGGCACCCAACAAAACTGAGGTGCCTCTGGCCCAGGGTATAGGAGGGAGACCCAGTGCGTCCTGGGAGAAAATGGTAACTGTGTGGTGCCCGGATGACTCAATCATCACCTATACCCTAAGGTCTCCCTGTGGAGCCTATGGACCCTGAAGTAGAAATATGTGTTAAAAACATTGCAAATCTTGGTCCACTCATTAACACTTTACATTTTACAGAGTCATTGGAAGTGTTCTAAATCATTTCAAAGTTTCAGAGGGTCTCAAGCAGGTATATAATATGTACTATCTCAGGTATAATTACCACATCGCCTCAAGCACATTTTCCTCTTGGAAAATATATTTAACAAGTTCCAGCTGTATAATCAGCAGAGTTGTATAATGTCCTATAAAATATAAGTGGACTTAGTGGTCCATTTGAAGCATATAGAGGGACGCAATCATGTCCTATTACATGCATGTATATTGCCTAAAATTACTTTTTATCCAACTATAGTATTCTGCATAAATATATTCCTCTCATAATACAGAGGGGGTACCTTACATACCCCAAAATAAATACATAAAGGACCCACACTGATTAAGTCCCTATAACACTGCTAGATTGTATAGTATTTAGGAACTAAAGGTGTGTATCCACTAATAGACATACAAACGAGAGCATGATTATGACATTACACTTGTGCTGTCGTTTGTATGTCTAGTGATGTGCCTAGATCAGTGGTTCCCAAACTGTGCGCCGCGGCACCCTGGAATGCCTCGGGACACTTGCAGGGGCGCCTCAGATTGGTGGTCCAGCACTAAATCAAATTCTTTATAATCAATGTAAAGTAAATATGTGGACAAACAGTAGCACAAACCTGTCACCCACTACATAACTGACCCTAAGGATGACAGGGGAGCACAATTTACTTCTCTTTACTACGTCACTACATTTTTTTCTGAATTTCTCAATAACAAACTTTTGGCTTAGGGGTGCCAGGTTGCCCAGCATGTACGGGCAATGATAGATGGCAAAAACGACCAGCGGGCACGCACATCGCTGGTAATTTTTGTCATTTATATGCCCAATTAGCGACCAATTTGCGGGCGATTTCACGATAACGACGCCTAGTGGATACCCGGCTTTACATTGAGTATGCAAGTGAATGATACAAATAAAAATAATCATACGAAAAACAGCAAACTCCAGTCTCTGCAATTAGTGAACTTTTAATCACTATATTCTCACATATCTTTACGATTTTTAGTTAACTTTTTTTTACTGTTATATTATCACTTAAGATTTTTATTTGTTAAATAAATAACCTGGATTCAACAAAAGGATTTTAATATCGGTTTCTTGGCTGAACGACATACAGGACATTAACAAATGGAAAAGTACAGTAAGGTTGTACTAAAACAACTTACGGAAGTTCTCTTCCAGTGAAGTAAGTTGGACCCGCCCACAAAGCAGTAGAATTTAAAGTATAATTGTGGAAAACTATTAATGGTTTGACTGAATTTTGTCATGCTGGGAGAATGAGGTGGTAGCTGTACCATAATTATGTCAGAGCGCAGCACCAGCACCGCCAGTGGTTTGCACGCTTACCTGTCCGGGGAGGCTGGAATGGGTCGCAGGGCTGCTTGGGGAGGTCTACCAATCCTGAGCCAGCAAGGGGGATGAAAGGGGCCTGAGTGCATGCACTAATTGCCTGGACAATAAGATACTTCCTGCGGTGTAACAGGTTATGCTGTTGCATTCTCCCAGTGTGCTAGTTACTGTTCTAGGCTCCTGTGGTTCCAAGCCTGGTTCTGCAAGTTCTCCTGCAGCTCCCAGTCCAGTTCTGCAAGTCCTCCTGCCGGTCCCAGTCTGGCTCTGCAAGCTACTCCTGCCGGTCCCAGTCCAGATCTGCAAGTTCTCCTGCTGGTCCCAGTCTGGTTCTGCAAGCTATTCCTGCTGGTCCCAGTCCAGTTGTGCAAGTTCTCTTGTCAGTCCCAATCTGGTTCTGCAAGTTCTCCTGCTGGTCCAAGTCCGGTTCTGCAAGTTCTCATGCCGGTCCCAGTATGGTTCTGCAAGTTACAGTACTCCTATCGGTCCCAGTCCGGTTCCACAAGTTACTTCTGCCGGTTCTGCCTTATCATTGTCACTACCAATCGCTAAAAGCAGTTACATTATCAAAGGTGCTATTACCGGTCCCAGTCCGGTTCAGAAAGTTACTCCAGTTGCTCCAGTCCGTTTTCTCCTGGCTACATCTAAGCTATCCATTGTGGTTACCCATCACCAGAGGCAGTTCTCACTGCTACCCAAATCTCTATGAGAAAGAGCTATATATTGCCTCCACGACTCCAGTTGCGATATGCTGCTGATCCCACCCCGACGCCTGAGACAGGTAACTCTGTGACGCCAGCCGTGACAAAGTATACGGGGGAATTGCATAGGAAAGAAGTTCAATAGTTTGGAATTTATTTATTTATTAAGTTTCTTATATAGCACAGCATATTCCGTTGCACTGTACAATTGAAAACAACATTAATAGAACAAAGCTGAGTAGTAATAGACAGACATAAAGTTAAGAGGGCCCTGCTGTCAAGCTTACAATCTATAGGGAAATAGGTGTTGATACAGAATCTTCATCTTGGACTAAAAATATCTTAATACTGTACATCACTCTACAGTGTGGACTTTTGTGAATAAGGGTTAATCCAAGCCCAATGTATTATGCTGTTTTCTTTCTGTTTTATTCTTTACATATGGCATAATATTGCAACCATCATCAAGCAGCAGACCACCCTACACGTCTCCTGTTTCCCAAATTAAAGTTTAGTTCACAGGCCAGAGACAAGTTATGATGACTGAAGAATCAAGCCATTTGTCTGGTGCCTGCACCCATCATCCAAAGCCTACATTCAGTAAATAGGGTACAGGAGGGACATTTATACGTATGTAGTCTGTTCTGACTTCTAGACATGTTAATATATATATATATATATATATATATATATATATATAGCAGCTCAGAGAAGAAGATCGACATAGCTGAGGAAGTTCCTAAATTTTGTTTCAATGGGTTGGGTATGATATTCCGGATGTCTGGATGCCGCTGTTCAGAATACCAGCAGTGGCATCCCGACAGCCAGAATACTGACACCCATAGGAATGTAAGGTAAGTATTCTCCCTACCCTAACCGTTTCTCCCCGATGCCTAAATGTAACCTCCCCCTCCCCGCACCCTAAAGCTAAGACCCCCTCCCCGGTGCCTAAACGTAACCTCCCTCCCTAGTGCTTAAACCTTACCTCCCCCTCCTCGCACCCTAATCCTAACACACACTTCCGGTGCCTAACCCTCCCCCTAATGCCTAAACCTAACCCCGCTACCTAACGCTACCCTCCCTGTGCACCCCGATACTTACCATTCGGGATACTGGTGCCGGGATCCCGACCTGTTGGGATATCGGCACTGGTATTTAGACCATCGCCATCCTGCACGCCGAGATGCCGACTACATCCCGTTTCAACAGTGCCTGAACGGAGCAGGGATCATTCTTTGTACTACACTTACCATGTGTTAGGCACAGCAGCCTGAGGACAGGGTCCAGACCGATCCTGAAATGTTGCCTACTTGGCTGTGCATGTATTGAATGTTCTAGATATCTACATAATATAATCTTTTAAGCAAGTAGTGCCGTGCATGGACTTGATCATTCCTGACCACTTTTTGATTTTATATATATATATATATATATATAAATAAATAAAATCTAGAGATGTGCGCCGACCCCGTGTTTTGGTTATGGATCTGTATCTCCTCTGGTTTTGGATCTGGATTGGTTTTGCCAAAACCACCCCACCGTGTTTTGTTTTTTGGTTTTGGATCTGTATCTTCTCTAATAATATCATAAAAACAGCTAAAATCACATAAAATGGGCCTGTTTTTGTTCCTACAGTATTATTAACCTTAATAACATTTCCAATCATTTCCAGTAAATTTTGACCACCTCACAGCTCACAATATTGATTTTTTTCATCTAGTTAAGGGCCAAAAGGTTGCATCCAGCTAGCTGGCTGACTAAGCTAAGTGACAGCAGTGGGCGGCACTAACATGTGGCAGTTCAGCTTCGAACATAGCACAGAGTGGCATTGCAGTGGTAGACAGGATGGCAGTTTAATAAACTATACGACCCCCAGGAAGTTTAAAAACCAAGAATGTTTTTCTTATCTAGGTCAGAGGCCTGACAGAGTTGGAATGTTTATGGAATGAAGACAGGGAAAGGAAGGAAGGATTGATTAGTTTATTTAATTTAATATTTTGATTCTGAAAAAAATGTATGCGGGAAGATCAATCTAGGATCAAATTCTTCAGTTCCTAAAAGACATCTTTGATCTGGAGGAGGTTTTTTTAGGTTTTTTTAATGTTTTATACATCATTATCTAATAAAAAAAATGAGGTGGCCTTGCATGTGGAGGTGCTGCTAGGACATACTGTAAACAAATGTTAACTAGTTTGTACTCAGGGAGGTTGTTAGGGATAATGGGACCAAGACTTGCTGTTTACATCAGAGGAAAGCAGCCTGTAGTTCTCCGCCCACCCCATCAATTTGGTGGTTCAGAATTTTCTTTAAAAAAAATGAGAGGCATACAGGAGATACTGTCTGTGGCCATTACAATATCTGGACATTCTTAAACCATAAAATTAAAAATGTCAGTCAGCAGTGCCCCAAACAGCACATAATGCAAAGAAAAGAGGTGCAAGATGGAATTGTCCTTGGGCCCTCCAATCCACCCTTATGTTGTATATATGAAACAGGACATTCACAGTTTAACAAACCAATAACTTCAGTGAAATGATTGGTTTGTTTGGACCCCCCCACAAAACAAGCTGCCAATGCGCAGTGGACCATGGTGGCAATGATCCCATACATAAACTGGCTTTATATTCTCTGAATGGTGACTGTATCAGACAAAGTCATGGTAGACATGTCACTCAGTTGTAGGCAGTTCTTTCAGACCCAACCAGATGTCATTAATTTTTGATGACTGATCTGCATCACCATCAGCAGTGGATCTCTTAGGAAAATTTAGTTTTTTCCTGGCAGCCACAGAAACTGAAGGAGGAGATGCTGCCTTGTCATGTGCTGCTTGAGCTGACACATTTTTCACAATTTTTTGCATCTTTTCAGATTTATGCCCTTCGGAAAGAAAAACACTAGGTATGACTTAAACCTAGGATCAAGTATGGTTGCCAAAATATAGTGATCTGATTTCAAGAGATTGACGACCCTTGGATCCTGGCAAGCGAAAGAAGGGCTTGATCTACAAGTCCAACATACTTAGCAGAATCACTCCGTTTCAGCTCCTCCTTCAGATCCTTCTGATTAGGGGAATGACCTGACTCAAGCTGGCAGTGTCTGAACTAACTTCACATGTGGCAAGTTCAAAGGGCTTGAGAACCTTGCACAACACAGAAATTATTCTCCGCTGCACTTGGCTAAGGTGCATTCCCGCTTCTCTCCCTATGTCATAGGCCATAGTGTAGCTTTGGATGGCCTTTTGCTGCTCCTTCATCCGCTGAAGCATATAGATGGTAGAATTCCACCTAGTTACTATGGGATGTGTTTGAATTCACCCAAATGTAATGCTCACACAATATTACAATATTATTGTCAGAAATCACAAATCCCGAGGAGAGTCCAAGTGGAGTAAGCCATTTTGCAATGATTTCCCTAAGTTTTTCTAAGAGTTTCTCAGCGATATGCCTCATAGTGAAACTGGTGATGCACAGAGTAGCCTGTCACTGAATGAGCTGGAATTTGTTAGATGATGCTGCTGCTGTATGCACTGTTGGAGGCAATACACCTACCCAGTGTGCTGTCACAGTCATGTAATCTTTAGTTTGCCCTATTCCACTTGTCCACATATCTGTGATTAAATGGACATTGAGTACAACAGCATTTCAGAGGACATTAATAAGGTTTTTTTTAATGTCCTTGTACAGATTGGGAATTGCTATTCTAGAGAAGTGGAATCTAGAAGGGACATGGTAGCGGGGACACAGGACCTCCATTAACTGTGTAAAACCCACTGCATTAATGGTGGATACAGGATGCACATCTAATACTAGCATAGCTGTTATGGTGTCAGTAATCCGCTGTGCAACTGGGTGTCTGCTGTCATATTTGTTCACCATTGCAAAGGATTGTTTGACAGTCAATTGTTTGGTTAAACTAAAGGAGTCTTCTTCCTGGTCCCCTTCTGGGATGAAGAACCACTCGCAGCAGCAGCAGCACTCAAGGATCTTTCTGAGGACCCACGGATAGGAGAGGAATCAGTCATTCTTATGAAATTGGAAGCAGGACTACTTCCGATCACGATTGAGGATGTTGATGATGATGCAGGTTTTGGTGGTGGAGATTGCAGGCATTTGGATCCAGATAGAAGGGAGCAGCTAGGTGACACTGGGCTGACTGTTACATTTTTTTTTAGCCAAAGTTTCTGAATTTGAAAAACCCTTTTCAATTTGATGAATGCGCTGCAAGTGATGAAACAGGGAGGAGGTTCCTAGATGGTTAAGGTCCTTACCTCTACTCACTATTACTTGGCAATGGTTACAAATGGCTTGGCAAAGGTTGTCTGGATTTGGGTGTAAATAATTCCACACCTGAGAAGTGGATATTTTGGTCCTTTGCCCAGGCATGACAACAATGGGATTTTTCCCACCATGGGCAACAACTGTTGCCTGATTTACAGTTTTTACACAAACATCCTCGGCATCAACATCCTCATCATCCTTGTTGTTATCACCAACTACATAAATATCCTCCTCATCCTCCTGGTGCAATTCCACAGAAGCATCCTCGATTTCTACATCAACATGTTGACTTGTGCTGCTCATCCCCACATTTGCAGAGGGCACACAAATGGTGGAAGGAGAATCCTCTTCAAGTACAGTATTAGAAAGGTCAAGCTCATACATGGCAACCGCAGACACACTTGGACTCTCCTCGGAGATCTGTGACTTTTTGGAGCACACAGTTGGTTCTGGTGTCTTACTCGTCTTAACAATTTCAATTTTATACCTCTTCTACAAGCAGAAGGGCTTAAATCATCACAACTAGAACCACCAGTCATAAATGAAGGCCAAGGCCAAATCCTTTCCTTACCACTTCGTGTAGTGAATGGCATATTGCCAAGTTTTTGTTTCTCTAAAGCTAACAGCTTTAGATTTTTTTTTTCTTTAACAGCATAAAAGTTGATTTTACATGGCCTGACTTAAGCCCTGGGGCATCGGCCTTCATAGATGGCGTTGACGGCCTTGCATTGTCATCATGACTGCTGCCGGCATCTTCAAGACTGGTCTGTGGTTCCTGCTCTCCTGTCATGTGACTGTGCTCCATACTCACTGCAGTCTTGCAGCAGTGTCACCAAGCAATTATAGTGCAGCTAACTTGCAGCTAACGCACACAACCACCCAAACAAGACAAAACCTATTTTTAAAACTGGGGAAGAGCACCCCTGAATGAGGCAGCAGCCCCTTGATAAACGACACAGGCAGACGTTGCTGATAAGTGCGGCTAATGCGCGCGCGCGCGCACACACACACAGAAAAAAAAACTTTTATAAAAAAATTTTTCATACTGGGGGAGAGAACACCCCTGAACGATGCAGCAGGCCCTTGATAAATGACACAGGCAGCACGCTTGGCGCAGCTACGTTGATAAGTATGGCTAAAGCGCGCGCACACAGAAAAAAACTTCTTTTTTTTTGTGACACAGGGAGTGAAGCGCACCCCTGATGGACAGAGCACCCCCTGGACAACACAGCAGCACCCCTTTATGGTCTGCAGTGACAGAGGAGCCACTGAATCCCCCATCTTCTGTCTGCAGCACAGCTCCTATAGACAGCACAGCCCTTATGGATAACAGCACAGCACAGCCCAGCCAGCCCCTATGTCAACAGCAGCCAGCCCCTATGCACAGCAACAGCACAGCACAGCCCCTGCTTCCTCTTCACTCTCCACAGCCAGAATGAAAATGGCGGTAAGCACAGGAACCTGTATACAATACTAAACCTGTGAGAATCCGACAGTGGGAAGATGATGTTTTGCCTCGCTTTGAGATCCAAGTCAGGCGGGAAAACCCGAACCAGACTCGGATCTCGCCTTGGATCTGTAAGTTCAAGTTGGTTTGGTTCTCAAAGAACTGAACCCGTCCATCTCTAATATAATCACAACAAGTCCGGCTCTCCCAGGTATATGACAATATGGCCCGGTGCCTGTATAAATAACTTAACAATACTTATTTAACGTGATGCAGCACTCGGGGTACTTGAATCTTACAGTAATCTTTATTAGAACATACAGCAATGTTTCAGTGCCTCTATAATACTGGCACGGTCATTGGGTTATAAAACAAGACAAAGCTTGAGCGCCAAACCAGAAGCGGGACTACAGACCCACGTCGGCGGTGCACACAGAGTGACATCATCACCCAAACAGTTCACTGACCCTTCACCATGGTAACACAATGCTATATTGGAAGAATCATTATGTAAACAATGCGCTATGTTTGTAATAATCAAGGCAAACAGCATCTGCATAATAAGCTAAGGCAGTGGGTCCCAAACTTTCATATTTCAAGGCACCCTTAAGCCAAATTACCTGTAGTACTGCCCTTTATGTAGTGCCCCCTGTAGTAGTGCCTGTTATGCAATGCCCACTATAGTAGTGTAAACAGATATCTAGAATCCTTATAAGCACACAATGGCCCTCATTCAGAGGCACTCGCAAGAAGCGGGTGGGTGGCCACTTCTATTTTTAAGTGCACAGCTTTAGCAAATGACCAGGTTGATGGTCGCAATGGTCAAGACCATCAGGGCTTGTGACGAGACCCTAAGGTTGGGTCTCGGCAGCCGCCAGCCCCATGGAGCTTCCTGCTCTGATCGAGCAGGAAGCTCCCCACTGCTGATGTCAGTGCAGCCGGCCACAAAACGGCAGGTGTTCCTTAAGGAACGCCTCCGTTTGTGAAACCACCCCCCCCGCCCTGCCTACAAAACGGGCTGAGCTGTCGATCAACATCGACAGCCGGCCCTTTTGTAGTGAGCTCCAAAGCAAGAGAGTTTCTCTCTCACTCCATGGCTTGCACACGCACAGTGCGGCTGCTGCACGTGCGCTGGGCCTAACCATCGACCCGGTTGCGAGACCTCAGCGCTTGAGACCGGGTCTGAATGAGACCAAACCTGGCTGGAGTCTGCCTGGGGGAGGTCAAACACAAAAGGGAGTCCCTAAACTCCTCAACATATAAATAGCAATAAAACAGTAGTGATGACTTCTTGGCGCTCAAAGTAATCATATAATTTGCTAAAACAAAAATAGCATGTAATGATATAATTATGTATTCACTACAAGAAATGCTAAATTAAAATCATTTTATTGTGTATAAAAACATAATTCATGAGAAGATATAAATAAACAAATGAAAGTGCATATAGTCCAAATACTGTGTAACAGTATAAAGTGCTGATGGTAAAGGTAAATATTGCACAAAAAGAAAGGAGGAGGATCCTACCCAATGGAGGATATGAAGCCACAGGATTTTAAAAATACAGGAATACTCTGTATAGGCTCCACAAAGCTTTATTCTCCAACAGGGAAGGTCGTCCCACAGGTAAGGTACAGGTATGGTACAGCATGCACAGTCCACCAATGCGTTATTGATTCCTACCTATCTATACACTCTAAATGTCGCCATTTAGCGTTATAAGTCACACAAGAAATAATTGCTTTCCAGACTTTGAGTGTGGTTCCAAAGCACAAAAAGATATTATTCACCAAAAAGCAGATAGTTACACGCTGTGATCTAAATACAATTAGCGCAAACAAATTCTACAATCACAAGGTACAGTCGATACATACGCAGGTGCTCTGGATCCAGATTTCCAGCATCAAAGGTGAAGCCTCCGTCAATAGCAAGGAAATGATGACTAACTCACAGATTCAGAGAGCTTTGCATATATACCCTTACAGAAATAGGCAATACGAAGAACAAGTCTAAACTGGCTAATTACATTACATTTACAGAATACATTTCAATGCCTATCTCTCTATGATCCATAATTTGCAGACGCATGTTGCGATTTCCTCGCCGATGGAACTGGAAATCTGCAAATAAACAGTGGTTCAGAATGGCACCAAACACGGTCTGCTTATCATGTACTAAACCTTAGATCTTAAATAAAGTCGCTTTATTACATAATTAATAATGAATAAAACCTTGGATATTAACCTTAATGCTAGGGATCCTTCCAATATAAGTGTGCAAAGTGTAAGTGTAAGGATATTACGAAAAGGCGCTAGTTAGCGTTGTGTGACTACGTGTTTGTGGAGTACACCGTGGTACGTATTTTGCAGGGTTGGTCATATTATATGTTTTAGTAAATGTATGTATTTATATAATGAGGACTTTTAACATTGTGGGAATCGCATGACACTAAATAATAGCTTCGCCGTATGTACTTATAATGTGTGAGATTCACTAAAATGGCGCTGGGTGGCCATTCGCAAAATGGCGTCTTGTTGCCATTCGCAAAATGGCATCGTGCAGATTTAATTTTTAACAGATTCTGTCTCAGCCAATCATCCGGCTTCTACAGTCCACCCTTTGATAGCAAACAATACGATATCACATTCTGTTTTTAAAAATTTAATTTAGGCTTACACTATGATGTATTATTTAATGTTATATTATGGGATGGCACAAGGTGGTTCTTAAACCATCAATAATGTGTCTCTGGGAGGGACATAAAACTACCCATATACGCACACCACGGATCTTGGGAGATCATGGGAAAGATGTGGGGATGCACCTAACCTATAATGGAAGTCTTGGAGGGGATAGGGACTTACATTATTTAAGATATTTAAAATAACATTTCATAATACATTTTATGCATGTCTAAATTTATACATCACCTGATGGTACATTCTAGTTCAGGGTTGTAATGCAGTCCTACATTTTTCTTAGGATTCATATTGTTACTACTAACCACCATCATAATCTCATTACTTTGATTTACCTTATCTTTACATTTTCGACATTTCAACAAAGTAGGAACACATTTGACACATAAACCAATTACGGTGATAACCAATATGAGGATCAGGAGTTTACCTATACTAGCAACCATTTCCTGGACCCACTCTCCTAGACCGGAGAACCATTTCACTGGGTTCAACCATGAAACCCATTCCTCTAACTTCTCCTCTACTTCAGCCATTGAGGCATTATGGTTATTCTGAAATTCCCATTTCAGCTGCAGAATTTCGTCCATCTTCCGGTCTATCACCTCATTGGGGTCACTAGTATTATTTGTAATATATGTGCAACACTTTACACCAAATTGGGTGGCCAAAGTTACACAATACCCTCCAGTGACAGCTGTTAAATAATTTAATACTAATCTGTATTGCACAAGTTCTTTCTTTTAGACCTATAACTCCTTACCTGTGTACCTAAATGTGTCATGATACATCTCGGTGATATTATCTATTAATTTAGCAAGATCTTGGATATAGCTGAAATTTAGTGTACCCCGAGTGATCCTGGTGGGATCCAATGCGACTAAAACTTGAAAGCCAGTTTTTCACTAATTAACTGTGTGGCTTTATGTACATCACCAAGTATCATGTCTTTATGAATACCAAGCATTTCACCATGTGTAAGGGTCATAACCTCTGGGAGTACTCTTCCCAGATAACACAAACCTTCGGAACTCGGAGAGAGCCACTTATACGATTTCCTTCCACATATAAAATATGCATCATCGGGGAGAACATAAGGAATAGAATGCATTATGATCATCCAACACATTTCCCTAACAAATGGTCCTATCTCAGGTTCTCCCATCTGGCTAACACACGTTTCTGGTTGTATAACCCTGACACAGTACCCTTCTGGTACTCTGCCAACCATTTCTTTGATGCTACTTAATGTATACCGATACCGGAAGTGTCTCCCATTTAACCTAATTGCGCGTAACAGTTCAAAATTTATAGGCTCATAATCAGTTCTTATTGAGAAGGTCATCGTCTGGTTATTCCCAGTCACCTCCCAACTTCCTGGTTTATTGGAGTTGGTGATGTTCGAACATAAGTGATTTATCTAATTGGTGCTGGTGGAGTTTAAAATGAGGTGGTTTGGTGTTAAGAAATTTTCCATCCAGTGTATTCCCTTGTTGTAATTCTAAGACCTGAGAGACATTTAATGGAAATGGCACTAACCCTACATTATGCTGTCCCTGAGGCACATGAGAACACACCCAACAGTCAGTCTGGTTTAAAACTTTGCCCACCATAGTATGATAATCCTCTAAAGGATACCCACCCCAATACTGGTTATACTTAGGTTGGCACTGCTGGATGCAATTCTCATCAACTAATGACCCACAAAACTCACAAATACAATAATCCTCAGACGATAGTGTGAAGGTCTATCTCCGAGTTTCCAACATAGCAGATCTCTTAACAATTACAGTACTGGGTTTGGTCAGGTACCACCCTTGTGATTGTATTGCTCCTTCTCCCAACTCCACTCCATTGATATCACCATCAGCTCCCCTCTCCATCCTCTGTCCTCCATCACAGAAACCAGAGATCCCGAAACAACCCAGGATAATGAGAACTCTGGGAGAAAACACAAAAATAACCACAGCAGACCAATCCATTGCTGAAAATAATGATCTACAAATTTCTTTAGCTCAAGTATCTCACTGTAACCTTTAACCTTCCTGGAACAGACTCGCAATTGACAGGTCTACATTATCTGCCTAGATTCCGCCTTGTCTCTCCACCGGTTGGTTGACCTTCTTACAGTAGGTGGAATGGACCCAGGTATCTCTCTCTGCCACATTCAAAGAAGTTGTACTCGTCAGCAACACCTGATACGGACCTTCCCACCGGTCTGTCAAACAACCTGAACGCAAGAAATTTCTGATCATAACAAATTCTCCAGGTTCAACATCATGACAGTTTGTTTCAGGCAGATCATGTGACAACAATTTCAGTTTCTGCTGTTGCTGTTTCAACTGTTTACTCATTGTTATAAGATACCTTACAGTTACCTCATTGTTACTTTTTCAAATCTTCCTGTGGGCTTATAATCAAATGAGGTTGTCTACCAAACAGTATTTCAAAGGGGGACAGATTGATGGGGGTCTAGGAGTTAACCTTATACTGTGGAGAACAAGTGGTAGTGCTTCTGGCCACCCCAGTCCAGTTTCTGCCATGATCTTACTTAATTTATTTTTAATAGTGCCCTTTATTCTCTCCACCTTGGCACTTTCTTGCAGTTGGTGGGGGGTGTGAAGTCTACTATTAATATCCATCAACTTACACATGTTTTGGAAGACATCACCTGTGAAATGAGTACCCCTATCACTTTCAATAATTCTAGGGATACCATATCTGCATACAAACTCCTAAACTATTTTCTTAGCAGTAAACGCAGCAGTATTAGTGGCAGCTGGGTATGCCTCAACCCAATTAGAAAACACATCAGTGCACACTAATACATACTTGAGATTCCTGCAGGGTGGTAATTGGATGAAATCAATTTGTATTACCTGAAAGGGTCCATCGGTCGGAGGAATGTGGGATGGCTCTGTAGGGATGGTTTTCCCAATGTTTTTCCTCAAGAAGGTCAAACAGGACATTGCTCTCTTTTCTGCTTGAGAAGAAAAACTCGGTGCACAGCAGTATGCTCTCACCAACTTGCACATACCTTGCTTTCCCAAGTGAGTCTGACTGTGCACTGCCTCAGCCAGACTTGGGTAGTACGCCTTGGGGGCCACTGGCTTACCTTGTCCATCTCTCCAGAGTCCAGAAGTATCTTGCCCACATCCCTTAGATCTCCAGACTGCCTTTTCCTGAATAGAACACAAATTTTGCATCTCAATTAATTTCTGCATATCAATTGTTTGAAACATAATTTGGTTAATTGGTATGTTCACTTTTAACCCTGCTGCCCATTTGGCAGCTTCATCTGCCCTGTTATTGCCCAGTGACACCGCATCATCCTCACATGTATGGGCTTTACACTTAATTACAGCCACTGCCTTAGGCAATTGGATTGCTGTCAGTAGTCCTTTAATATGTCTGGAATGTGCGACTGTTGTGCCTGCTGCTGTCATAAAATTTCTCAGACACCATAGAGCACCAAAATCATGTACCACCCCAAAGGCGTACCTAGAGTCAGTGTAGATATTAACAGATTTGCCTTCTGCTAATTCACACGCTCTTCTTAGTGCCACCAGCTCCGCAACTTGGGCCGAGTGATCTGGACCAAGAGGTTCAGCTTCTATGATGTCTTTGTCATTTACCACAGCATAACCTGTACATAACTCTCCAGTGTCAGTTTGTCTATGACAACTCCCATCCTTGTAAAATGTCACATCTATATTTTCTAAAGGTGTATCCCGTATGTCAGGTGTTGTAGTAAAGGTTTGATTCAGATATTCCATACAATCATGTGCATCAATATACCTGCAGAACTCACCTTGCACCAGCGACTCACCTCTCTCCACCCTTGTTCATCCTGTTGCATATATGGTAAATACGTAGCTGGATTTAACATACTGCACCATTTGATGGTGATGTTTGCAGGTGCTATTATGCCTAGTTCCCATTTTGTGAACCTAGCTGAGGAAACATGTCTGGTTTGGGCAGAATTCAGCAAACAGATACAGCATGGGGAGTATAGACAATCATATCAAGGCCTAATACTTCATCCTCACTCTTACTGACCAATAGAGCAGTTGCTGCTACCCTTCTTAAACACGTTGGGAGTGATTTTGCCACAGTGTCCAATTGTGCACTGTAGTATGCTACGGGCCTACTGGCATCACCATGTTTTTGAGTGAGGACACCTGCTGCAAAACCATTAGCTTCCGTACAGTACAAATCAAAAGGTTTTTCATAATCAGGTATTCCCAATGCAGGTGCTATTGTCAGACTATCCTTAAGATTAAGGAAAGCCTGCTCTGCTTCCTCCGCATGATCGGGCTTTGAGGAAGAGACTAAGGACCTCATTCAGAGTCGGTCGTAAGCGGCCGCTCGGTCGTAGCCTAACGATCGAGAATCAGAAAAAAAACATTCACACGGCCGGGGGATCACAACCAAAGTGACGCCCATACATGAACAAAGCTCCTCATCTAGCTAGCGAGTGATAACAGTTAGCGATCGAGTCAATCGTCAGTCGTTGTCAGTCGCTGTATGTTAATTTTGTTCTGATGGTTGCTGCCGCTTGTGTTGTGTGCAAATTACACCAAAAATGAACAAAAAAACGCATAGAATAAGCCATCCCCTTGAAATGTATTTATTATTATTATTCGCTAATGCTAACACAGCTGAATCAATTACAAGCCAATTAGCATTGTTATTAGCAACAACAAACGATTATTAGCTGCTTGCATTGTGTGACACAAAATAGAAACATCAAACATAACATCAGTCACATTTGATAGTATCGATTGTACTCTGGGGCTTGAGAGAGCACATACCCAACCTCAAGCTGTATGATCAGCCAGGCCTCTAACCTGCTCGCAGAGTGACGTTTTACTACTTCCGGCTTTCTATGTCGGTCGTAGCAGGAAATTTATGTATGTCCCTGAAATGCCCTGAAAATGGTGAGGAACCATTTTTAGACCAAGGGTCTGAATTTGAGGGTAATTTTTAGACCAAGGGTCTGAATTTGAGGGTAATATGGTGGCTGGGGGTAGTATGGGCTTTGTGGCTGTGTGTGATAAGTGGGGTAGGGCTGTGTCTGTGGCGGTGCAGGATTGGTGAGGGTGTCTAGCTGTGCAGGTGCATGTGTGTCTGGTGGCTGTGATGGCATTCCTTCCTTCTAGAGCTTGAATGCTAACAGCCATTAGCTTCTCACTCTGTGTCTCTCTCTGCTTCAGGATGTTTTTATCATGCTCAATAGCAGATTCCCTGAGTGTGTCTACAGTAACTCCCCTCCAGCCAGGTAGAGAGGTCTGGACTCAGGTCTTTAGATTGTCTTTAAGATTATCCATAAGTACCGTGATGACCATTTCCCTATGGTGAGTGCTATATTTAATATCTTCTATCCCAGTGTACTGGGTGATAGCCTGCAGAGCTCGTGTACAGTAATCTTCTGCAGATTCACTCTCTTTTTGTTTTATGGTGAAAATTTTACTCCAGTTAACTACTACCGGAAAATATACACCCAATTGGGTTATTATGCGGGTAATGTTACCTTGGTTATCCTCGTCTGTTAAGGGATGATCTCCCTCCAAGATGCAATCCATGATAAACTTTTTCACATCGGTATTATGTGGAAGACATGCCCTAAACACCACTCGCCAATCTTTATTGGTTGGCTTGTGAGCATTACCCAAGTTTTTCTCAAATCTTTGGCATTTTGGTAATTCCTTCTTAGGGTCAGGGAAGTTGATCATTATGGAATTTAGTTCAGCTCTTGTCCAAGGACAATGCATCACTACATCTCTTGTGGGCACCACACCATTGGCATCCGGATTCCCATTGGGAACAGTTATTGTCCGGACGGGATGGATGCCTGCCATAATGCTACCTTTGGCTGAATTACCTAGTTGAGGGTAAAGCTTACTGCTATTACGTATGGTATTAGTAATCTCCGCTAGTGTTAAAGCAGGGGTTAATACTTCCTGTATGGGTGGGGCTACCTCCATTTCTGGTACTAGTGAGGCAGCTACCTGTGCTTGCTGTGGTGGTACATTTAACATTTGTGCAACATGGGAGAGAGTGGACATCACAACAGGTTCATCATCTACATCATCGACACATTCCTTATAATTTCTCAAGAGAGGGTACAGGTTACATGTTAAATTTTTATGACTTTTTACATCGACTGTACCTTCACCCCCATCCGCATAGGGTGGTGGTGGTGCGTGTGAACCACTGCCATTACTTTCCGCAATGCTACCTTGCTGGGCATGTGCGCTATTTCGCGGCATGCACGCAACGCAGGTTTGCGTCGCGTGCACACCCCTAAGCCATGTATCCCCCTCGTGCTGCCACAACTTTAAACAATCGTTATACTTTTTCTTTCGATAGTGCACCATACAGATGCTATCTCGGACATTGTTCAATACCTCCTTATCAAAGCTGCCAATTCTGGGAAAGGGTTTCACTTTCATTCTCGTCATCTTAAACCATACATCACAGTACATAGTTGCATACGCACCGTACTTAGTATGCATTATATGCCGTGACGAACCAATCGGTGCTTCCAAGAGCAGCATAGCATCTAACATCTCTACCGTTTGCTTGGATCCCATCTTGGGAAAATAACACTAAACTTTTCAATAGAGATTTAAATCGGTGAAAGAATGTCAAGGCTACTTTCACTTACCTGTGGACGATTTAACAGGACGAGCCCACACACCTATGGAAGAATAACCAGGCTGCTTCCACGCACCTAAGCCCTTTTTCAGTACTTTGCACTGCTAGAATTTAAGCATTCCAATAACACTTAGACCTTATCAGTGATTTTGTCCACCACAACTCAGTTCACAATCACAATATGCCACAACCGTGCAGTTCAATCACAATGCCCAATAACCCCAACTTATCACTGGATGCTGCGATCACACTGAGAGCCGATACCTAACACAAACAACAACAACTACACCTGCTGTGTGTATAGACTCCGGTATCTACTACTGAACCACTAGGCCGACACCAGGCGCCTAGCCCCTAAGGGTCCTACGATACCCCTAGCTGGGGAACATGTTACCGCTACCAACACACGTTCACTGTTACACACCATTTCCTGCGCAGAAAAATAAACGTTTTCCCAGATTATGGCAACACTGATCAAGATATTTACAACAATGCTATCTATCAATATCACAATGCAATCTCAATGGCTTTGTTTAAACATGCGGCAGCAATACAGGAAATACGTATATGCTATTGTGCGACTAGTCGCATACACAATAATGCGACCGCTACACAAAACATATTACCCTTACGCTATTGTGCGACTTCCCCTTTTAACATGAAATTCTATCAACGAAGGAAAACAATCTTTTTCTTTCCCTGCCCCTGGATTCTAATCAGCGCTCCTTGAACTCACACAATAACGGATAGCGGTCTCTCAGCAATAAAGTGGTAGCAGGTATTCGAAGGCACAATGCATTCTTTCCTGCGTATGGCACCTCCATCCTTTGCTGAGAGATTGATAACTGTGTGTTACCATGTGAATGGCAGTGTGATGTCACTCTACGAGCCCCCAACTATTGACTCCTACCTATCTATACACTCTAAATGTCGCTATTTAGCATTATAAGTTGCACAAGAAATAATTGCTTTCCAGACTTTGATTGTGGTTCCAAAGCACAAAAAGACATTATTCACCAAAAAGCAGATAGTTACACGCTGTGATCTAAATACAATTAGTGCAAACAAATTATACAATCACAAGGTACAGACGATACATATGCAGGCACTCTGGATCCAGATTTCCGGCACCAAAGGTGAAGCCTCCTTCAATAGCAAGAAAATGATGACTAACTCACAGATTCAGAGAGCTTGCATATATACCCTTACAGAGATAGGCAATACAATATAACTAGTTGGCATAATCCCATTGGTTCCTCTTCCTAGTTCTTCTGTTACGATGCAGTTCAAAGGTCAATATATATTGTTCAGCCTCCAACAGCTTCTTTGTGTCTCCGTTTTCCCGCCGAAGAACAAGTCTAAACAGGCTAATTACATTACATTTACAGAGTACATTTCAATGCTTATCTCTCTATGATCCATAATTTGCAGTCACATAGTTTGCAGATGATTTCCTCACCGATGGAACCGGAAATCTGCAAATAAACAGTGGTTCAGAATGGCACCAAACACAGTCTGCTTACCATGTACTAAACCTGAGATCTTAAATACAGTCGCTTTATTACATAATTAATAATGAATAAAACCTTGGATGTTAACCTTAATGCTAGGGAACCTTTCTATGTAAGTGTGCAAAGTGTAAGTGTAAGGATATTACGAAAAGGCACTAGTTAGCATTGTGCGACTACGTGTTTGTGGAGTACACCGTGGTACGTGTTTTGCAGGGTTGGTCATATTATATGTTTTAGTAAATGTATGTGTTTATATAATGAGGACTTTTAACATTGTTCTATTGTGTGGGAATCACACGACGCTAAATAATAGCAGCGCCGTATGTACTTATAATATGTGATTCGCTAAAATGGAGCTGGGTGGGCATTCGCAAAATGGCGTCTTGTTGCCATTCGCAAAATGGCATCGTGCAGATTTAATTTTTAACAGATTCTGTCTCAGCCAATCATCCGGCTTTGACAGCGTTTTGAGCTTCTATGTAGCTCTTTTTCAAGGTGTGGATCTGTGCATGCTCTTGTCCCCACTAAGTCATCCGGTAGCCACAGACCGGAAGTTCGCAACCATTGACTTCCAGTTTCATGTCCACTTGGTCCCGTGTGTATACCAGAAGTGCGTGATCCTGTGACTTCCAGTTTCCATACAGGCGCCGACTGCGGGGAAAGTTTTTAACATCTGGTCACAGGAATGGTCCAAATTTATTTTTTGAGGATTGTAAATGTATCAAATGGAGATTTGAGTACATTGGTTATGCCTCGAAAGATAAGAAAAGAATCAATAACATGAAAAAGAGAGATATAAAACTTTAAAATTAACCAAATAAAAACAAGAATTAAAAGGAATAATTAAGGCTTAATTATATTAAGGCTGCATCTAAAAAAACGGATTTCTCCATAGAGAATTCCAAAGCGGGGGGCAGGGTGTTCAAGGGGCTACACCTCAAAAGCTATTAGAGATACGGATCTGAAATTTAGCATGGCCGGGTAGAACTGTCATTGGGTGCTGCATGCCAAATTTCAGGGCAAAAACATAAAAAATTAGGATTTGGGAGTAATCTAAAGCTCCAACTGTCACATTTTTCTGCCATTCTAAGTTAGGACCACTTTTCTGCTGTAGTCTATGGGGGATTTTTGGGAAGGCAAAACTCAGGGTAGATGGCAAATTTAGACTTGGGGTTAGTTTTATCTATCGTGCCAGGGTACATGCTTTTGGGGTTCAGGTAAACTAGAAAGTTACAGTTTTTAAACTATTAACTCAATAATGCGCCATTATAAAGATAGGACTTCTCAACTTAGGCCCTCATTCAGAGCCACTCGCTAGCGGCAGTACGCTCGTTCCGAGCGATGTTCGCACATCTGCGCATGCGTACGGATCGTTATACGCATGCGCGAACCAGTCAGTGCGGCCGAAATTCATGTGCTCGCAATATAGCGAATGCCTGCTATTTTGAGTGACAGAATGAGGTGTATGTGGGTGGTAACAGGGGAAAGTGCTTGAAAATGGGGAGTGGAGATCCGAACGCAGGCGTGCTTAAAGGTCAAAATGGGCGTTTTAAGGGTGTGCATAATTAATACAGCAGCGTCATTGACCACGTCACTGGGTTATTTTATAGCCAGAACTGCTCGCAAGATTGTGGTAGCAAAAACCAACCACAAGAATAGCGAGCAGTTCATACGCTGGTCGATGTACTCAATTAATCTAATAAATAGCGGACATGACGTATAGTGCGAGCGGCCAGGGGGCGTTTTTAACAAATAAACGAGCGTATGTTTTGCTCGCTCATTCAGACTTAAAGGTGTGAACAGACTGCAATTTGCGAACGGATCATTTGAATAGCCACCCCTTGTTTTTGAACGAACGACCGCAAATAGCGAACGGCTCTGAATCAGGCCCTTAGTGTGCAGCCTCAGTAGGAGCCTTCAGCAGGTGTTCTCACTGTGGCTTCACTTGGGTGCACAAAGATGGCCGTCATTTGCGGGCAATAGCGGTGCTGGAAAACACTAATGTTAGCAGTGGCGGGGACACGGAGGCAGCAGTGGGGACATCAGCGGCGGCGAAGACACAGGTGTTGGCGGCGGTGCAGGTGTCTGTGGCGGGTCATGGGTGTCAGCGGCGCTGGTGGGTCCGGCGGTGGTGCGGGCGTTGGCGGCAAGCCTGGATCGAGAGGATCCAGTCCCCGCCAGCCATTCTGCTAGGTACAGCAGTGGCGCCCATTTCAAAAATGGTGCCTCAGTGACATTTTTGAAATTCAAAGATGGCCACCATGAGCCAATCACGGCTGCTGTACTCGGCACAATGGCTGGTGAGGACTGGATCCTTTCAGATCCAGGCCCGCCACTGACACTCGAACAGGTGCTGGTCCCGCAGCTGCTGGGTGCGCCACCGATGACGTTGCGAGCCATGATTGGCTCGCTGCGGCCAACTTTGATTTTCAAAGATGGCCGCCACGAGCCAATCACGACTCGCGACGTCATTGGAGGCGGTGGTACCTGAAGAGGACCAAAGAAGCCCCAGAGAGGTGGCAGCCAGCCCCCAGGTGAAGACGCAAGAAGCCCTGGTGGGTGGGCACCCACAAGGTGAAGACGCCGAAGCCCTGGTGGGTTGGTCCCTGCCAGGCAAAGACACCATAAGTCCTAGTGGGTGGCAGCCATGAAAAAGAGCTGACACAGGCTGTCGCCCACTTGGTGTTGACGCTGAAGCCCTGGCAGGTCGACGCCCGCCATGCAAAGACACCAAAAACCCTAGTGGGCGGCGGCCATGTAAAAGAGCTAACAGGCTGCCACCCACTGCGCAAAGATGCCGAAGCCCTGGTGGGTTGGTGCTCATCTGACGAAGATGCCAGTAGTCCTAGTGGGAAGCAGCCATGAAAAAGAGCTGACACAGGCTGCCGCCCAGTAGGTGAAGACGTCGAAGCCCTGGTGGGTTGGTGCCCACCAGGTGAAGATGCCAAAGCCCTGGCAGGTTGGCACCTGCCAGGCGAAGACACCAGAAGTCCTAGTGGGCTGCAGCCACAAAAAAGAGATAACACAGGCTGCTGCCCACTAGGTGAAGACACTGAAGCCCTGGCGGGTTGGTGCTCGCCAGATGAAGAAGCTGGAAGTCCTAGCGGAAGGCAGCCACAAAAAAGAGCTAACAGGCTGCCACCCACTAGGCAAAGACACCGAAGCCCTGGCGGGTTGGCGCCTTCCAGGCGAACATGCCGGAAGTCCTAGTAGGAGGCAGTCATGAAAAAGAGCTGACACAGGCTGTTGCCCACTAGGTGAAGGCGACAAAGCCCTGGCTTCGATGTCTTCGGCGCCCGCCAGGCAAAGACACCAGAAGCCTTAGTGGGCGGTGGCCACTAGGCGAAGATGCCGAAGCCCTGGTGGGTTGACACCCACCTGGTGAAGGCACCGGAGTTCTAATGGGAGGCAGCCATGAAAAAGAGCTGACACAGGCTGCTGCCCACTAAGGGAAAACGCCGAAGCCCTGGTTGGTTGGCATCCACCAGGGGAAGACGCCGAAGCCCTAGCGGGTTGTTGCCCACCAGGCAAAGATGCCAAAGCCCTGGCAGGTTGGCACCCACCAGGCGAAGATGCCGGAAGTCTTAGTGGGAGGTAGCCATGAAAAAGAGCTGACACAGGCTGCCGCCCACTAGGTGAAGATGCTGAAGCCCTAGCAGGTTGGTGCCCACCAGGTGAAGATGCCGAAGCCCTGGCGGGTTGGCCCCCACCAGGCGAAGATGCCAGAATTCCTAGTGGGTGGCGGCCAAATAAAAGAGCTGACATAGGCTGCTGCCCTCTAGGTGCAGATGCCAGAGCCCTGGCGGGTTGGTGCCTGCCAGGTGAATATGCCGAAGCCCTGGCAGGTTGGCATCTGCCAGGTGAAAACACCAAAGCCCTGGTGGGTTGGTGCCCGCCAGATGAAGTCGCCAAAGCCCTGGTGGGTTGGCGTCTGCCAGGCGAAGATGCCTAAGCCCTGGGGTGGTGGTGGCCATGTATAAGAGCTTAAAGGCCGCCATCCCTCAGGAGAAGACCTGTAAAATAAAATATGACAATATTAAAGTGTGTTGTGTTATTTTAATATTTTTTTTTACAGGTGGACTATAGGTGGCAGTGGGCCATAATGCCCAGCATGCTGGATCTTAAGGTTTTCCAAGTACCAGCATGCACGGAGGCATGCTGGGACCTATGGTTCACCTGCAAAAGATAATATTCTTTAAAATGCACCACATCACACAATCCACCTAGCACCCATTACCCAGGGGTGCTGGGAATAGCCCCGGACTATCAGCCCTGAGGAGGGGGATCCCTTTATTGGGGGGGTCCCCAGCTCCTCAGGGATCCCTGGCTTGGACTGACTAGTGGTCAGGGTTGATGCTGCGGCTCGAGGGCCCGGTGAAAGGGCTCCCCTGGCTGTGGCATTAGCCCCCCATTACAAATAATCCAGTGCTGGTTCTGCAAAATACAGGGGGACCCTACACATTTTTTTCCCTGTATTTCCAGAACCAGAACCGAATCAGAGCCCAGAGCTGGTTGTGCAACTTACGGGGGACCCCCTATGTCATTTGTCCCCCATATTTTGTCAACCAGGGTTGGTTCTGACTAGCCCAGTGTTGGTTGTGCTTAAATATGGGGGGCCCCTATATCATTTATCCCCTGCATTTAAGCACAACCAGGACCAGCTGCCTGTGTTTAAAAAAAACCTGTAAAAAAATGCGTGGCCCCACCCCCCAGTACTAGTTGTGTTAAATACAGGGGACAAATGACATAGGGGTCACCCATATTAAGCACAACCAGCACCAGGCTTTTCAGAACCAGTCCTGGTTGCCAAAATTTGGGAACAAATGATGTAGGGGTCCCTCGTATTCAGAGCAACCAGCACTGGGCTCTGAGCCGACCCTGGTTCTGGAAATACAGGGGGAAAAAATGCGTAGGGCCACCCTGTATTTACCAGAACCAGCACCGGACTCTTTCTAGCAGCCATGGGAGCCCTTTCACTGGGCCCCCCAGCCGAAGCATCACTCCTGACCACTACTCAGCCCAGGCTGGGGATCCCTGGGGAGTTGGGGACCACCCAATAAAGGGGACCCCCTCTCCAGGGCACCCCAGGCTCAGACTGATAGCCCGGGGCTATCCCCGGCTCCCCTGGGCGGTGGGTGCCAGGTTGATTATGTAAAATGTAGTGCAATTAAATGTAAAATATTGGCCCTCATTCAGACCCACTCGTGAGCGGCTGTCCGCTCGCAAGTGGGTCCATGGTCCCCACTGCACATGCACACGATGGAGGGAGCTCCGTCGTGCGCATGCGCGAAACACGACGAGCGAAGGACTTTCCTTCGCTCGGAGTGTCTCATCAAAGGGGACGTGCTGTCGATGGTGACTGACAGCACACCCAAGGGAACGCCTACCGTCTGAAGCCGGCCCCACTGACATCACTAGTGATGTCAGTGGGAGTGATTTTGGCTCTGATAGAGCCAAAATCACTCCTGGCCTTGCGGTTGAAAAACCCAACCGCAGGCTTTTGTTCGCAGTTTCGATGGTCGCGATGGTCAAGACCATCGCGACCATCATCCTGCATGCTCGTATATGCTGTGGGTGGTGACCCACAGCTATACGAGCGTCCAGGAGGACACTCCATATTAATGGAGGTGGGCCCTGATTCAGAGCGAGCGCGCTGGTCAGAGCGTCCGGCTCTGAATCAGGGTCATTGTCTTTTGCTGTGGAACTACAGTTCCCAGCAAGCCTCCCCCGCATGCTGGTACTTGGAGAACCACAAGTATCAGCATGCGGGGCATTACGAGCGTGCTGGTAGCTGTAGTTCCACAACAAAAGTAATATTACAAAAACCCACAACACACACACCATAGAAAAGTATAATTTTATTAAAACATACATGCACATACACATGTACTCACACATGCATACACTATCTCACACACTCACCTTGTATCCCTGAAGCCAATCTGTCCTCTTCTCCAGTAGTCAATCCAATGGATTACCTGTAATAAAAAATGTCATACTCACCTCCTCCTATGCATGGATCTGTCCTCTTCGTTCCAAAGTAGGCAAATCCTGGGTCTTGGCAAAAAAAAAAATGAATTACCCGAGCCCACGAACATTCTCTAAGAACACTACTACCCGAATGACAGCTCCGCTGCGGGATTTCAGTCCAGAAATCCTGGTGCGGAGCACTCATTGGCTGAGAGGCGAGCCTTCCGCCTCTCAGCCAATGAGCGGTTCTCACCATTGAATTCAATGGTGAGAACTGAGCGTGCCCATTTCAAAAATGGTGCCTTAGCTCCATTTTTGAATTTCAAATATGGCCGCCGCGAGCCAATCGCGGCTTGCGATGTCATCGCCCCGCCCCCTCGGCTGGCTTAAATACTGCCAGAGCGAGTTGCTGTGCACTCAGTCAGTGGCGAGGAGGCAGCAGAGAAGAGCTGCCGAAGACAGAAGATGCAGCGGAAGCCCTGGGTGGGTGACGGCCAGGAAAAAGAGCTTAAAGGCCGTCACCCTCCAGGTGAAGATGTCGTAGAAGTCCTGGGGGCAGTGGTGTAACTAGGGTATTTGGAGCCCAGGGCAAATTTGAAAAGGGAGCGCCCCCCCATGTGCGACAAAAAATGGGCGTGGTCACTTAAAAATGGGGCGTGTCAACATGACACACCCCTTTATTTCAAACTGAACATTCCTATCCATATGCACCTTAACCCCAGTAGTACCCCTTATACAGTACCCCCAGTATGCAGTTGTGGTCCCTCTCATGCAGGGCCCCTTATACAGTATCCCCAGTAGTGGTCCCTCTTATACAGCTCCCAATTAGTTCCCCTAACTCAGTACCCCCAGTAGTGGCCCCCCCAAATGCAGTGCCCCACGTAGTGTTCCCCCTTATGCAGTGCCCCCAGTAGCAGTCCCCACAATGCAGTGCGCCCAGTAGCGGTATCCCCTTATGCAGTGCCCTTTATATGGTGCCCCCAGTAGTAGTCCCCCCCTATGCAGTGCCCTTTTATATAGTGCCCCCAGCAGTAGTCCCCCCCATGCAGTTTTCCCAGTAGTGGTCCCCTTATGCAGGCACCCTGTAGTGATCCCCCCAATCTAGTAACCCCTGTAGTGGTCCCCGCAGTGCCCCTAGCAGTAAGCCCCTTATATAGTGCCCCAGCAGTAGTGTCCCTCCCTCCCATGCAGTGCCTCCAGTAGTGGTCCCCCTGATGCAGGCTCCCAGTAGTGACCCCCCCTATCCAGTGGTCCCTGTAGTGGCCCTTCCTATTATTGCCCTCAGTAGTGGTCCCCTGAGTGCAGTGCCTCTAGTAATAGGCCCCTTTTAGAATGCCCCCAGTGGTAGTCCCCCCCAAGTAGTAGTCCCCAGTAGAGTAGCCCCCCCCAGTAGAGGTCCTCCCAATGGCACCCCCAGTAGTAGCCACACCTCCCCCAGTAGAGGTCCCCCCAGTAGCAGCCAACCCCTCCCCCGTTGTGCAGATAGGTTAAAAAATAAATAAATATATATATATAAAAATATACTTACCTGATTCCACGCTGCTCCTGCTCCTGTCCGCGATGCCGCTCCCACCCGCCAGTCCGCCCGGGCTGGCGCGCTCAGCATTATGGGACTGACGTCATGACGTCAGTCCCATTACCCACTGCAGGAGCCGGACGGAAGTCCGGCTCTTGCAGTGGGTGCTGCAGCAGTCAATGAGAGTCTATCTGACTCTCATTGGCTGCTGTTTAACACACGCATCACCGCCAGCGCTGGCGGCGATGCGTGTGTTATGCACAGCCTGAGCCCGCCTCCTAGCACTATCGGGCAAGCGCTCAGGGGGAGGGAACGGGCTCAGGCGTGCAGCACAGGACCGGCGCTGGAAGCCTAGCGCCGGTCCTGTGCAAATGTGTAGCGCTGACCGCACTCATTGCGGTCGGCGCTACACTGGCTATCTAGGGCGGGTGGGCGGGCCGGTACCGTAGCCGGCGGCACCCCCCCTGCGCCGCCGGTCCAATGGCGCCCAGGGCACGAGCCCCGCTTGCCCTGCCCTAGTTACGCCACTGCCTGGGGGAGTGGCAACCATGTTAAAGAGCTTAAGGCTGCCGCCCCCAGGGTGAAGGTCCCGCTAAATAAAATATTTTAAAAAACAGTGTCTGTCTGTTTTATTTTAATATTTCTTTTGCAGGGGTACTATAAGTACCAGCAGGCCCTTGGTGCCCTGTCTGTTGGTACTTGTGGTTCTCCAAGTGCCAGTATGCGGGGGGTGCCTGCTGGGACCTGTAGTACTACTGCAAAGTACAATATTTATATTTTCATATGCACCACACAACATAAATCAACCCAGCACAAGATTTGATACAACATCCAAGCGCAACCTGGTATGGCAGCCTCTAGTGGGAACACAAGGGTACCTTACACCCCTAATTAGAAATACCTGACCAAATATAAGATGTGTAACCACCAAGTGGTGCTATACCCATAAAATAAAGAGAGGCTTTTAATTACTTTTTTCTTAGCTGATCACTCGTGGAACAATACGATGGGAAGTACCAAAATATGTGGAGACAGAAAATATGAAATAGTGTAATATCGCCAACAAATTGTACATTTATTAATACATAAATCAAGGTTCACATAAAATACACAGTAAAATAGTATTTAGGCTCTATGCGGCCATACAAAAAAATTCACAATAATAATATACAATAACGGAAGTGTGGGCCCTATATGGCCATCCACAGTACTATGAAAACTTGCTGAAAAGGAAAAAGGGTCCTTGGCCCTACTTACCAAATAGTAGATGTTTTGCGCGTTGTGTTTGCACTGCCGGATAATGGCTGACAGTGGCTCCCCAGCGACTACAGGAACTCAGGCTCCCGGGTCCTTCTCTATGAGAAGTATGCTCTGCTGTCCTTAACACGTTTCAAGCCCACCTGGCTCCTCTTCAGCAGGATGCAGAGTCTCTCTCCTGAGGGGTCTTATATACCCCTGTTCCTGGAAGTTGATTTTCCTCCTGACAACCGAAAATTACGCAACCGGAAGTGATTCGGCTCGTCACTTCCGGTTCGTGGCTCCCGTTTTAAATGTAAATCCGGGCATAAATTCTTCCCCCTGTGACTCGGTGGCTCTCTCCCCACTCTGATCATATCAGAGTGCCACCGAATTACAGCTCCTGGCTGATAGATCTCTCAGAGTTATGTCCAGAGGTCCCTCAATGTAAACATTCCATTTTTTTTTATTTTTTTTACCTGAAGCCGGGTATTTTCTGTCTCCACATATTTTGGTACTTCCCATCGTATTGTTCCACGAGTGATCAGCTAAGAAAAAAGTAATTAAAAGCCTCTCTTTATTTTATTGGTATAGCACCACTTGGTGGTTACACATCTTATATTTGGTCAGGTATTTCTAATTAGGGGTGTAAGGTACCCTTGTGTTCCCACTAGAGGCTGCCACACCAGGTTGCGCTTTGGTGTTGTATCAAATCTTGTGTTTTTCATTTCATACTCACCTTACATATACATACACCCTTGCTGCACCATGTATTTGCATTTTTCAGAGAGGAAAAAAACTGTATAATCTGCTTTTTATTTGAATTTTGAGATGACTGATGATGATGTACAAACAGCTATGGCCACCATGAGCACTTGCCTATTAAAAGAGAACAAACTCTGGTGGGAAATAGCAGCCTTAGAAAAATATCAGGCGGAACAGATAGTACCCAAAGGGTTACGGATAACGAAAACTCCATCTTTTAATGATTTATCTGAAGCTTTTCAGAAAGAATGGGATAATATTTTACAATCATGTTCAATCTCATTGATTAATCTAATTTTGAAACAGAGGAAGGAGAAATTAAAAACTCTCAATGAAAGAATAGAAATTCTTCAGACCTTGATCCATCCCTTTGAGGATTCAGAGGATTTTATCGAATTGGAGAAAAAAATTGAGGAAAAGATAGAGAAGGATACAAGGAAACTTCTAAATAAAAAAATGGAAAAAGTTTCAGAGGGACTTCAATTTTCTAAAAAAAAAGGGAGAATGGAAAACAAGAAGAAAAGGAGGAATCCAGAGATGAAAAATAATAAAAGACACTCTAAACAGGAGGAGAATCCAGTACCATCCACCGAAAGGAGATCAGGAATAAGGAAGAAACTCCCCTATCATAAAGAATTTAATTATAGAGATGAACTGAGATCATCACAAGAGAACTGGAGACCACAAAGAGCCACAAATAAAGTTTACAGACATCCAGTAAGGACACATCAGGAGAAGTGGTATGAACCAAGACGTGAATTTGACACATGGAAGACTCCAAAAAGATATGACAGGAGAAGATCTAATTATACCTATCCAACATATGAGGACAAGAATCGTTATGAAGTGCTTGAGAATCAAGAACCAACCACATCTTTGTTTCCTTTTTAAGGGGAGGACAGAGAAGAGGGAGAAGGTTTTAAAAGTAGTGAAGAAAACGAAAAGAGGGAAGAGAGGGGGGGGGGGGCATTGGAAAAGTGAAAAGAAAAGAAAAGAACTAAGAAAATGAAAGAGAATAAGAACTTTAGTAACATAGTTGTTGAATAACAACCATGTAGAATCTTTAATCTCAGTTCTAGAAATCAAAGATTGAAGTTTGTTCCCACTTGCGGAATGGACTCTTTTGAAACCTATATTGATGTCCATAAGTTTATTAGGAAAGTTACACTGAAGAAATTTTTTCTAACTCAGGAACCAAACATAGAGACGACCCCCCAAGTACTTATCAATTCCTAATAACCTTTATACCCAAAATGTCGCTGTTTAGCGTAGCGTACGCATATGAAATAATCGCTTTCTAGTCTTTGAGTGTGGTTCCAAAGCACAAAAGTTATTATTCACATAAAAAGCATTTAGTTACACGCTGTGATCTAAATACAATTAGCGCAGATGATACATTAACAAGGTACAAAAAAACTATACTTACGCATGTGCACTGGCCCAGTATGCAGTATTTCAATCCTGAATTCTGCGGTCACCGTCACCCAAGGATATGGAGGAAATGACTGCCTACTGCCTCAGCTCACAATCCTATATTCGGTACAGGTTTCAGAGACAACAAAGGCACAGAATAACAGATGCGCATTGGTTCTGGCTTCAGGTCACTCCATTCATTGGTTAGTTCATATGGTGTCATCAGCTTTCCAACTGCTTCTTTGTGTAGGTTTCCCTACGGAGTGCTAATAAAGAAACACTACATTCATATCTTGCGAATGCCTGCTACGATCTCCTTGCCGACAGAACCAGAAACCTGCAAATAAGCAGAGTTTTAGAATGGTACCAAACATGGTCTGCTTATCATGTACTAAACCTTAGATACCAAATATATGTTTTTCACAATAGACTTGATAACGTATAAAACCTCTAATATTAACCTTTTAATGTGGAGGAACCTTTTTATAAGTTTTGGTATGTGTAAGTGTGAGAATAGTAGTAGTAGTGTAGTTTTACTAGTATGCATTGTGTGTATATGTGGGTGCATGCACACTCAAAGGTGCATGCATATAGTTACACATACGAGATGTGTAACCATGTAAGTCTAAGTGTGTGTGCTATGTAATTCAGTGAATTTGTGATGGATTTTATATATATATATATATATATATATCCCTCGCTTTATCTATTTATTGGCATTATTTAGACATTGCTTGAAAAAATTCTAAGTTGCTTGAAGAGCAGGTTCATTTCTAAGTAGGGGGAGACCCCCAGCTGCTTGCAGGTGCCACATACTTTCGTAGCCTGTGACAGGCTATGCTTCACTTAATTAGGATATAGATGTCAGTTCCTATGAACCAAAACAGCACCGAACAATAGGCACACAACTGCCAATGACTTGCAGGTCCATGACAGTAATTCATAACTTTACATCCCACACATATTAAAGGCAACTTCCTTGAGAGTTTTACGAAAGTCATTTTGGATGATATAGAAGCCATTAAAATAACAAATACATTCGCAAATGGAACCTTAGTAAAAAAGAAAGGGAGGCGATCAAGATCGTGCAGAAAGATAAAACCATAGTGATAAAACCATCCGATAAAGGCGGGAGTATTATCATAATGGATAAGACTAAATATGAAAAGGAGATATACCGGCAACACAACACGACCACATATGCAAAACTCAAATCAGATCCTACTAATAAAATGAAGAATCTTTTTGGGAAGTTCCTGGAGGAAAGTGAAGGAAAAAATATGAAAACGAGGGATGAAAAGAACTTTTTGAATATTAATAGTCCCTTAGTACCTATCATTTATGTGTTACCTAAAATACACAAGAGTGAAACCAATCCTCCAGGACGACCGATAATTGCGGGAACCGGATGTCTGACTAGTAACCTATCAGAACTAATAGATTATCATTTGCAACCAATTGTGAAGAATACCAAATCATATCTGAGACACTACGGACACTCTTACAAAAATTCGGAGTATCAACTGGGATGAGGAGATGTTCATGATATCGTCGGACATTACTTCCCTATATATAGTAATTGATCATCAGGAAGGTGTTAGAAAAGACAGATATGGATCCACAACGTATGAATTTTATTGAAGAAGGCATTACATTTATTTTAAATAATGATTATTTCGTTTTTAATGGCGAGTATTATTTACAACGAGTCGGAACAGTGATGGGCACCAAGTTCGCCCTCAGTAATGCTAATTTGTTCTTAGCAAAGTGGGAGGATGGTATATTTTAAGGAAAGATCCAAATTAAAGAATTAACTTCCAGAAAACCCACATTTCATTTACCGTATAGCAGATAATTTGAAGAGCCAATTAGTACGGAGTGCATTGGACTATTCGGGTAATAATCCAATACGTACCAAGGGGTTTCATCGGTGTGGTATTTGCAGTATGTGCATTAATGTTCCAAAATCCTGCAAAAAAATTACTCAATTTACAGTAAAAGAGAGAACTTATAAAATTACTGATTTTATCACGTGCCATCCTACAAATGTTATTTATTTAATCAAATGCAGGTGTGGACTATATTATATTGGACGAACTTCAAGGGCGTTAAAAACACGCATGGGGGAGCACGTTCGTAATATTAAGAAGATAATGATAACACATTCCCTTTTGGAGCATTTTAAACAATCGCATAATTGCTCACCAAGGAATATCGTTAATTTCATGGGTATACAACATATTAAACCCACATGGAAAGATAGAGATGTGGAAACTTAACTGGCGAAAAATTAAATTAAATGGATTTTTAATTTAAAAACATTGTTACCTGATGGATTAAACAAGGACTTTGAATTGAAATGGTTCATTTGATTGCTAGATTCCATGAATTACTATATATATGCTCCACCCATTCACCTTTCTTCTTTTTCAGCCATTTCTAGTCCTTCTTCTTGTTTTTAGCTCTTCTCCTTTTTAGTCATTATATGTGTCTTTTTAAACATTTTTTGTATACTTGCCTCGTTAAAATATATTTTTTATATATTTTTTAGACATTTGCACTTCATATACATATATATATATATATATATATATATATTATTGTGAGTTGTATTTTTATATTTTATGGATTTGCACTATATACAATCTTATTTTTGTGGATTTGCACTATATGCATTGATAAATAAGTTGTATTTTTACCTTTTGCGGATTTGCACTATATACAATCTTATTTTGCGGATTTGCACCACATGCATTCATAATTAATTTTCTTTATTCTTGTATTTATTTATATGGATTGCTCGATGGAAAATCATCCTTTCCGGGGATTGTTTATTGTGTTGCACCATCACCCTGACAACATGATGACCACTTCCGGTTTCGGGTAAAAAAAAAACCTGGATGTTTACATTGAGGGACCCCCGGACATAACCCTGAGAGATCTATCAGCCAGGAGCTGTAATTCTGTGGCACTCTGATATGATCAGAGTGGGGAGAGAGCCACCGAGTCACAGGGGGAAGAATTTCTGCCCGGATTTACATTTAAAATGGGAGTTGCGAACCGGAAGTGACGAGCCACGTCATATTCCCGATTACATCATTTTTGGTTGTTAGGAGGAAAATCAACTTCCAGGAACAGGGGTATATAAGACCCCTCAGGAGAGAGACTCTGCATCCTTCTGAAGAAGAGCCAGGTGGGCTCAAAACGTGTTAAGGACAGCAGAGCATACTTCTCACAGAAAAGGACCCCGGAGCCTGAGTACCTGTAGTCGCTGGTGAGCCACTGTCAGACTTTATCCGGATTGTCGGCAGTGCAAACACAACGCGCAAAACATCTACTATTTGGTAAGTAGGGCCAAGGACCCTTTTTCCTTTTCAACAAGTTTTCATAGTATTGTGGACGGCCATATAGGGCCCACATTTCCATTATTGTATATTATTATTGTGTATTTTTTTGGATGGCCGCATAGAGCCTAAATACTATTTTACTGTGTATTTTATGTGAACCTTGATTTATGTATTAATAAATGTACAATTTGTTGGCGATATTACACTATTTCATATTTTCTGTCTCCACATATTTTGGTACTTCCCATCGTATTGTTCCACAAGGGATCAGCTAAGAAAAAAGTAATTAAAAGCCTCTCTTTATTTTATGGGTATAGCGCAACTTGGTGGTTACACATCTTATATTTGGTCATATAAATCAACCCAGCACCCACCGCCCAGGGGTGCTGGGGTTAGCCCCGGGCTATCAGCCTGGACCTGGGGTGCCCTGGAGAGGGGGACCCCTTTAATGGGGGGGTCCCCAACTCCCCAGGGATCCCCGGCCTGGGCTGACTAGCAGTCAGGGGTGATGCTTCGACTGGGGGGCCCGGTGAAAGGCTCCCCTGGCTGTGGCATCACCCCCCTGCTAGAAAGGGTCCGTTGCTGGTTCTGGTAAATACAGGGGGATCCTATGCATTTTTTCCTCCTGTATTTCCAGAACCAGGACCGGCTCAGAGCCCAGTGCTGGTTGTGCTAAGTATGGGGGGACCCATACATCATTTGCCCCCCATATTTTTGCACCAGGACTGGTTCTGAAAAGCCTTGTGCTGGTTGTGCTTAATATGGGGGACCCCCTACATCGTTTGTCCCCTGTATTTAGCACAACCAGTACTATGGTTCCAAAGGCCAGAGCTGGTTGTTTTCTGTGGGGGCGGGGCTACGCTTTTTTTTTTTTTACACATTCAATTTTTAACATAGATGCGTAGATGGTTCTCACTTCTACATCCGTCCATCTGTGACTTATTGATTTAATTTTCTCAGGTGCATACGCACTACCAGAGAGCCCTCTGTTGCCCACTGATGCCCCCTTTGCACTGCACCGCTGCCACTGCTCTGCACCACCACTGCTGCCGCTACCCCACATGCCTACAGCTGTCTCACACTCTGCACCTCCCAAACCAACCTCCTGTGTGCTGTCCCCTCTTCCACCTGCGTTAGTGTACCATTTTGTTGCCCTCCTCCCATGCAGATGGCCCGGTTTGCTCATCCAAAACCTGATAGTTAATAAATTTTAAAAAAGCTATGAAATTCCATAGACATAAAACCTTACGGTTTCACATGTACCATTAAGGCTGCTTAGATATGATCTGAAAATTCACAAAACCTTTTAATTTTCTGTCACTCAAACTCCAAAAAGCAATGAAATTATGATCATTATAATCATCACTGTCTTATTTTTTTTTTTTTATCAAAAAAACTCCATAGGGCTTATTTTCGGGGTAGGGCTTATTTTAATTAACATTGACAGCATCATGCCCTCAGTCCTGCTTTTCTCCCCATCATGCCCTCAGTCCTGCTTTACAATTCTTTACTTACCATTGTTATTTTATATTTTTTTTTGTTAGGGCTTATTTTAGGGGTAGGGCTTATTTTGGACCGTTTTTCAAAAGTAAGGATAGGGCTTATTTTCGGGATAGGTCTTATTATCGGGGAAACACGGTAATTCACAGAATTGTGTGCTCATTGGAATACACACATGCAGTCTATGAGGTCAAAGCAGAAAATAGAGCTGTGCAGATGGGATAAAAGTGGTGGGAATGGGGGGAGGAGACACAGCAGCGTGGATAGGTGAGACACAAAGGCGTGCAGAGGAGGGAAGGTTAAGCAGTACAGAGGGGGGGGGGTAGCCAAAGTAATGCAGATGGGTGGAAAACAGTGGTGCAGATGGGAGGAAACAGAGTGGCATGGTTTGGGGGGACAGCGACATGGATGGGGGTAGAGAGTGGCATATACATGGGAAGACAGAGCAGTGCAGATGGGTAAAGACAGATTGGTGCGGATAAGGGAATACAGACTAGCACAAATAGGAGAACACACAACAATAGGGATTTGGGAAGACAGATTAGTGTGGATGGGTAGGAAGACAGAGTCGTGCTGGTGGGGGGAGGATACAGAGTTGCACAGTTGGGGGGGGGACAGTGGTGCAGATGGAGGAAGAAAGAGTGCCACAGAGAAAAGGAAGACAGCGGTGTGGCTTAGGGGAACTACCTGTACCTGTGTCCTGATATTGCTCAGGACGGAGACGGAGACCAACTGATACAGAGCACACAGTGCCGCTCTGCCAGAGACACCAGCAATACTGTTACTGCCTCCAATTGTACACCGGCACTGTGCAGACACAGACCATTCCACACTGAGTGCCCGGCATCACCGTGTTAAAGACATCGACAGTCCCACCACCGCTGCTCCATCTTCTACCTGTACCTGTGTCCTGATATTGCTCAGGACGGAGACGGAGACCAGCTGACACTGAGCGCACAGTGCCGTTCTGCCAGAGACACCAGCAGTCCTGTTACTGCCTGTAATTTTACATCGGCACCATTCAGACACAGACCATTCTACACTGAGTGCCCGGCATCACTGTGTTAAAGACATCGGCAATCCCATCACCGCTGCATTATTCAGCACTGTGCGAATGATCGCACCGGACTACATTAGACCGTTCTAACAAGCTCAGAGGTCTGCTTGCACTCCCGCTGACGAGCGGATGAGAGCACATTTCTACCAGACTCCCATCAGTGAGTATAATTCCAAACACTCAATTCACAGTGTTATATATGCTTGAACTCTTGACAACCTAAGTGGAACACTCTTTACCATATTGCCTACTGAAGGTTGAAACCATATATTGGGGTTATATGCTGGCAAAGCATTCACAGAGAACATTTCAATCATTTATTATCCATAAATGCCAACCATTGGATACATTTGTTGAGCCTGCCATCTTAGTAAAGATCTTGGAGGCTCCTTATAGAGCTTAATCAGAATCCAGCACTGGATCATATATATATATATATATATATATATATATATATATATATAGGCACAGGAGGTAAACAAGACATGATGGAAAAATGCCATTTGCCCCAAAACAGATAACATTGACATAAACTACACATTGGAACACTTCTGGCTTCTTGCCCATGTAACTTGTTTTGTAGCTGTGGACATTTTCCCACCTATTTTTGTTTTATTGATGCAGTATTGTGCTTCCAATTATACCATGAAACCATCAATTTCCTTTTTATCAATCTTTTTGTCATCTTCCCCATCACCAAGCCCCCTTTCCTTCATCAATTGTTCAGCTTCTTTAGGAGCCCTTTTCTGGTGCTATTCATGTTTCTTATTGGACTTTTTTTTTTTAAAAAGCATCAAGAGCTTGAATCTCCTTGTTTGTAATGGTGGTCTGAATAATATCTCTGATCCTTGGGTCATCATCAAAAGTAGAAAGTGGTATATGCTCCATAATGTCATCCATGTCTCCTTCATAGTCTAAATATGCTTGAATGATATCTGCCTTCTACTCTTCTAATCCTTTGTATTTTTCCTCACATGTTTTTATATCTTCCATAGTTAACTTCTTAAACAGTAAGGGGTATATTTACTAAAGTGCAGGTTTTTAGAAGTGGAGATGTTGCCAATAGCAACCAATTAGATTCTAGCTATTATCTTCTAGAAGGTGCTAGATAAATGTTAAGTAGAATCTGATTGGTTGCTATGGACAACATCTCAACTTCTAAAAACCTGAACTTTAGTAAATATACCCCTAAGTGCCAATACTCTTGGCAGTTATGGTCTTGACCAACAGTATCGGACTCCTCATCAACAATTCCCTGCTCATTAAACAAAGCACGGTGCTCCTTGTCATTGAGAATAGAATAAACTTTTCCAAGTATCTGGAACTTGAGCGTGGCCTCCGCCTACTCACGCTCTGGGACCCAGTCAAGATGCACCTGCAGAGAGGTCCAGTGGTAGTCGCCTTTATTTAACAAGAAAATGATTCACCAACCCTGATATTATTTTAGATCATATCAACAAAAATATATATTTTAAATAAATCATCATTGTATTTGGGATAGCTATCGACCATCAGTGGTCTTCCCATTGATGGCGGAGGTCCAATAGTTCTCCGCCATCGATGGGAAGTGCTGCAATTTTTTTTAGCCGGCACAGGCTTAGCAGCTGCCCCTTCACTGATTGCCTCACTGTGAAACACAATCAGGAATGTTTATGAATGGTGCAAATCATACATCGTTCCTTGCCATCGATGTAAAAAAAGTAATCAGATGATTTGTTAACCCCGACAGTGTCCATCCCCTATTTGCTTACAACTGATAACAACACAGATGAAAATAAATAAGGTAGAGCAGTGATAATCTGATACACCGTTCTGATCCAATAACCTTTGAGAAAACCATGATTCTCCTAGTGTAACTATTCTTTGCCAAAATCAGAGAGCGGCGTTCAACGTAGGGATGGGAATCATTTGATGTTTCATATGAACCATCGGTCAGACGGTTCCAATTTTCAATGTTTTACCCTGCAATGGTGAGGACCCAATGTTTCCTCACCATAGCTAGATTTCTCCCCCAATATTTTTTTTTTTTTTTTTTTTTAAACACAACACTGTGTGGCTGCTGGCAGCTGCAGTTACTGGGTATGTGATGCTGACATTTCAATACTACAGCATATCACGACACCGGCAGCCTGAAGGGAGATCCTGGCAAGGCAGGTAAGTAACCTATCCCTAACCCTCCCTTAGTGGTGCCTAACCCTAACCTCCCCCACCTAATGTCTAACTCTAAACTGTCCCCGGGGGTGCATAACCCTAACTCCCCCTTACCGCGCCACCTAACCCTCCCGGGGGGGAGTGCCTAACCCTAACCTCCCCTCGGGGCTGCCTAACTCTAACCCTCCAAACCTACCCCCCCCCCCCCCCCCCCCCGCAGCTAACGTCAAGGGCGCCCCGGACTTACCTTGTTCGGGCTGGCATCCTTCGGCTTTCCAGCATCTGGATTAAGATAGGCATCGGTATTTCAACTCCTATCTTATGACCTTTGTTAGGATTTGGATGTCAGCAATGAGAGCAGCGGCAGTGCGGCAGCTGGTCTCATAACTACATCCCATAAGATAGCAGTGAGTGATAATGTCAGTTACTCCCTGCATGTGCAGTGTATATGTGTGTGTATCTATCTATCTATCTATCTATCTATCTATCTATCTGTCTATCTAGGCACAAAGGTACAGCACTCCAAAAATGTAGCGTATTTAAACCACCGTTAATGCATACATACAGTAGTGTAAGTCGACGTTTCACTGTATATAAACACTGTCAACAGGACAATAATGTAGCAAAATAGAAAAGCTGCAGCCACAAATAGGTGGTACTTACACCGCTCTAAATAAAGAAGATACTGATCCAGTGAGTAACGGCTGGGACCACAAGTGGGGTGCTCAAAATTTACATCACACAGTCTCCCAGCAACACCAGCTTTGCAGGCGCACTGTTGCCTGGCAACCACTGACACGGCTGTGGTGCTAGATACCTGCGTCCTGGTATAACAAATACTCCTCCCCATTCAAGGCCAATGTTTCAGGGGCATTGGTTGTAGTATGCTGCCTAAGAAGGACTACGGCCCTCATTCAGAGGCGGTCGCAAGAAGCGACCGCTCGCTCTGAATGAGGACGGCCGCTTGCTTTTTCTAGTGCGGCCTCCTGGTCCTGGTTACCACACACAGCTTAGCGACCGACCAGATTGATGGTCGCGATGGTCAAGACCATCGGGGCTTGCGACGAGACCCTAAGGTTGGGTCTCGGCAACCGCAAGCCCCAGGGAGCTTCCTGCTCTGATCGAGCAGGAATTCTCCACTGACATCACTGCTGATGTCAGTGCGGCAGCCCACAAAACGGTAGGCGTTCCTTAAGGAACGCCTCCGTTTGTGAAACCACCCCTCCGCCCCGCCTACAAAATGGCCCGAGCTGTCAATCAACATCGACAGCTGGACCTTTTGTAGTGAGCTCCAGAGCGAGACCGTTTCTCTCTCGCTCCGGGGCTTGCGCACGCGCAGTGCGGCCGCTGCGCGTGTGCAGGCCAAAACATCGACCCGGTTCTGAATGAGGTCCTACGTCTTTACGGATCTTATAAGGAGTTTCGCATTTTTTTAAATCCTGAGTTTTTTTGAACCGCTGAACTATGTATAATGTAAGCCTCAATCAAATAAACATAAAATAAGGAGGATTTCAGAAGTTTATTAAGCGTAATATATGTTTAAGTAGCTAGTTTACTTAAAAAAAATAGAATCATCGGTTAACATCGATGTTACAGAACTAATGTTTAGGACTAAACAATGTTATGTAAACATCGGTATTTCCAATGTTTTCTTTCGATGTCCCATACTTCAACGACTTCACATGACTGTACTACATACACACTCGGCTGCAGAACACAGACTCTCAGGTCTGGCTCAGGGTTGAGGAATCGAGCGCCGAGTGACACCATGTATACAAAAATGTAGGGAAAGGAAACGACACCACACCACCCTGTGACTTTACTCTGCGGCGCATTTGTCAGCTAAGGGAAAAGATGGCGATTCTTGGAAGTCCGCTCCAAACATTTCGTACTCTCCTACGGGAGCTACGTCATTTAAGCGGTACAGAACATTACAGGACAACCGCAGTGTATACTTACGTTCGGCAACAGTTCAGGAACAATCAGGTAATGCACTTTTACAGCCCCAGTCGCCTTTACCTAGCAGCCATGGAGTCGCTACTCTGATAGAGCTAGGGCTACCGTCTGCAACTATACCATCTAGCATGGAGGAGTACATCCCCGCCGTGTCTCTCGCATCCCGGGATAGCGAGCTTCCATAGCCTCGGCCCGATTAATCTTTTGCAAAGGGTATGGCACAGAGGACCTATTTTCCATTTCACCTGCCAGTCTCTGGATTCGAACTGCCTACTATCCACTTACAGGTAGTTGGAGTGCCAAGTGGCTCAATACACCCTACTTTGTATATATGAGTGTAGTTAACGAAGTAGGGGCTCTATTTAGTAAGCATTTCTGCTGTAGAAAATACGTTTTTTTAATCTCCCTGTTTTTAGAAGACAATCGACGATTTAACTAATGCTGCCCATCCACTAGACTATTAAGTTGAGTGGTTGAACGATAACGATTGTTCAATAGTTTGCAAAAATGGCTAAAACGACCAGCGATGCGCGTGCCGGCTGGTCGTTTAGACATCTATCATCGTGGAAACATGCTGGTCAACCTGACGATAATGTCAGGTTCAGCATGTTGCCAGATGATTGATGAGCCTGCACTGAACGACTGCTCGTTCAGTGTAGGCTTATCACAGACATAGAAACAACTGCACGATTACAATTTCGTAATCGTGCTGTCGTTTATATGGTCTGCTAGTGGATGGGCTAAGTTTTCTCTTCTCACACTAGACGATTTTATTAACGGTTTGGCCGATTCCGATGAATCGGAACAAACAACCATTAAAATCGTCCATTGTGTAGTGCGCGCTCCCATGGGGTTGTCAGCCGCATTGCCTGATCTTTTGTACATGCAGTCAAATCAGGCGATGCGTTTGACGATGCTATGCAGCAGGGGCTGGCATAATGGGCGGTCGGGCATCGTCCAGTGTGTACAGACCGCCCTATATGTCGGCTTGTCGGCAGGGGGGGGTCATGGATCGCATTGCAGGGCACACACCGTGTAGTGTGTACCCAGCTTTAGGCTACTATGGGCCATATTCAATTAGCGGTGATCATATCGGACTGTCATCGACTATATGTGCGCAATATTATCACACCCACGATAATCGGATAGTGTGAAATAGGCTAAAAGTTTTCACCATCTCCGACTAGGTGAAAAAAAAAAAAAAGCAAAATCCCTATTTTTGGCAAAAATTTGGGGATTTCTTTCAGAACACTTTGGAACCCCCCCTTCCTAATGATAAATCTCCCAAAAGTTGTTTGTAATTTGTGTAATTTGGCCAAAAATTACCTGTCAAGTTTTGGGTGAAAAAAAAAAATAGTTGAAAATGGGTTTAATGTATTCGGTCTGGTATTTCGGGGGGCTGTATGGATGTGACCGGTGTTTTAACCACTTGCCTGGCATGGTCGTATCAGATACAACCATACCAGACTGGGCTTTCACTGACATGGTCGTATCTGATACGACCAGTCAGAAAAGCTCAGTGGGCGGCTGCTGGAAGATGATCTTCTAGCAGCCGCCTAGCTAGGAGGGACCTCCCGGTCCCTCCGCACTTTTCAATAATCCCCGTGAGCCTCCTCTCCCTACCTCAGCCCTGCTAGAGCCCGGCGCCCGCAACTCCCACACCCTAACAGCGCGCTTTCGGCGCTGTCATAGTCTCCCTCCCCCTGCCCTGCTGCGAGCGGCAGCACAGCGGGACTCCCCAAACCCGGCGGCTGCTCTGATCTCGAGAAAATAAAAAGCGCTCGGCGCTGTCAGGCTCCCTCCCTCCCCCTGCCCTGCCCTGCTACGAGCGGCAGCCCGGCAAAGGTCAGAGCAGCCGCCGGGAAAATAAATAATAGCGCTCAGCGCTGTCCGAGTCCCTCCCCCGCCCCGCCCTGCCCTGCTGCGAGCTGCAGCCCGATGGCACCCCCCCCACTGCAAGGATCAGCCTGCGGTCCTCCAGTCCTCTCCCTCCCCCAGCCCTGCTAGAGTGAGGTGGAACTTCTAGCTCCACCCCTAATACGATACCATGCCATGCCTTCAAAATAAAAAAAAAAAAGAACAAAATTAAATATATATATATATATATACACACACACACACATATATACATAAACACACACACAACTTATACAGTACACACATATATATATATCTATACGTAGATATAGATAAATATATATATATAGATATATATATATATATATTTATCTATATCTACGTATAGATATATATATATATATATATATATATATATATATATATATGTGTGTACTGTATAAGTTGTGTGTGTTTATGTATATATGTGTGTGTGTATGTATGTATATATATATATATATATATATATATATATATATACACACACATACACGTATATAGACGGCAGCCCCCCAACTGATGTTAAGGAAGCATCGCCAGCTGTGGTATCAATTGATGTTACCATCGATTGTTTCTATCGATGGCCATCACTACTATATACCATAAAAATTGCCATTTATATGGTACACGGCGTTTAAAAAAAATATATTTTTTTTTACAAAATAGTGTTGGATAAGTTTTAAAAAGGTGTTCTTGACCTAATTCACTCTTAAAAAAAAAACCGACAATTTTGGAGCGGTTTTTGGAAAAAAAAATGCGTCAGTTAAGTGGTTAAACATTGCATGTGGTTGCAGCAGGCGTGGTTTTTTTTTTAAGTGCGCTTTTACTACTACAAAATATACTTGCACCCATTTTTACGTACCCCACAATTTATGTGCAGCAGTAAATTCCCAGAAAAAATGGTTCTCTATAATTTTTTGTCATTTTCCATGTACGCAAATTACAGCCAACCGACGCAATTTAAGTACCCTAAATACTTTTATTACGGCCACTAATACACGTTGAAATAAATTGTAGTTAGCCTTTTTTTGGGTACAGACTTCTTGTCCTAGAAGTCCTGAAAATTTTCATCTGTTTTTGCCTGATAATTTATCGCACCTACCCGTTTTTGCCTGTTTTTTGGCGAAAAATTGGAGCGCGCATGCCAAACGGGAAATCGGCCAATATTATTGCCGCTGATTGAATACAGCCCTATGTATCAACCTATATATTTTAAATTTTTTATATATATATATAATTACGTACAAATTGCAGTCTCTGCAGTAGCTATGTACTAATGGCACAATGCAGGAGATTTCACAGAAAGCTCCAGCAAAGTGCTAGCATGTCAGTTCATATTATTATCAGTGGGGACTAATCTGACCCCTATTTATTTTATTTATCACTTGTATAGCGCCTCAATATTCTGTTGCGCTTTACAATTGGGAACAAAGAGTAATAAAACAAGACTTGGTAATAACAAACAGACATGGAGGTAAGAGGGCCCTGCTTACAAGCTTACGTTCTATAGGGAAATAGGCATTAATACACAAGGATAGGTTCAATGTATTGCATATTGGTCCAGCTAGATTGCAGAGGTTCTTGGTGGGCTGTATGCATTGTCAGACAGGGGCATGAAGGGCCCACCAGAGGATTGAAATAGTAGGGGCCCGCTGAAGGGGCGTAACAATATGCCAAAGTGGGTGTACCCAGTAAATAGAAAGGCGTGGCAATAATATGGGCAAACAGATGAAGGAGGAGGTAACTAGTGATAGACCTCCAAAATGCCAGAGAAAGTATTCTCCTGATCAGTGCCAGATTAAGTCCACGTGGGCCTGGAGCTGAAATTTATTAAGGGCCCATTGTGTGCCACTACAGGGGGTGTGACCAGTACTGTGTGGGTATGGCCAACACAGGTGAGTTTGCCATGGGGTGTGGTTAGTTTTATGGGGGGCAAACCTGTGACTATTTTATGTTGTTAACCCATAGATTCTGCGTTAATTGTCTGGCATCTTTGGGTTACCCTTGCGATAAGCCCCAAAGGGTGCATTTAACACAGATTTTTCTGTATTAAGTGCACCCTCTGGGACTTAACATGCAGGGTAGTGACCCTTAATTGAATAGCTCAGTTCAGAGCTGTAGCCAAAGGGTAAACCCCGCAGCTTATTGAATCTGCCCCTTACTGAAGCTATAACAAAACATTTTTTTTGTGAACGGGTATGTACAGGATACAGTTAATATACCTACAGCCGGGATGCGGTCTGCCAGAATCCCGATCAGCGGTAGAAGACCGCCGCTAGAATCCCTACATGGGGCCGTATTCAATTAGCGGCGAAAAGCCGTAACCTGCGAAAAAGTATCGCGAATTATGTCATTTCGCCAGGCGGAAACTTTCCGCCGTATTCAATTGCAAAGACTTTTCTCGTACGCGGAAAGTCAATGCAATGTAATAGGCGAAAAAGTTTCGCCTATGAATACCCGGCGGACAAAAGTGCAGAATTGCGGTTTTGGGGTGCAAGGGTGCGGAAACCACTCTGCACCCTTTGGACAGCCCCCCAAAGGACAACTGCGTCAAAAAAAGCAGCAACAAAAAAGAGGAACACCCCAAAAAAATACTTTGAAAAAGGGGATGTAAAAGTACAATGTTTGGGTACAAATTTAAAAACTAGCGAAATAAGCTTTTTGGGGATCTACAAATATGGAGGAGGTGTTTTTTTTGATTGCAGGTGCTTGCTGAAGGTGCCTTTTTAACCCTTCACTTTTGTGTTTTTAACCATTCTTGCACCCATTTTCATGTACCCCAAATTTCCTGGAACTAGTTATTTTCTCCAAAAAAAGCTGCTGAATGCTATTCTTATATGCTATATATTCACCACTTATGCAAAGACGCTATATAGAGGGAATTGAAAGCACTTAGGTACCCCAAATAGCTCCAGGGCAGCTTATCGGGGACATCTATACACATCCCCAATGTTAGTGCATCTTTTAGGGGGTGTCAGGCTGATTTCCCCAAAACTGGCAGCACTTTTTGCCTTTTTGAATTTATCCTGGACGCGTTTTTGCGTCCTTTGGCATTGAGTAAGGCAAATAGCGGGGACGCGCAGTAAAAGTTTCCGCGGCTAAAACACACGAAGCCAGTAAGGTGCGGCATGCGAAAAGTACGGGACTTTTCGCACCTAATTGAATATGCCCCATGACTGGAGATGCTGACACCGGAATTCCGACAGCCGGCATCCCGATCCTAAGTACAGGTGGCACCCTTAGCTGTTAGAAGCAGGTGGGTCAGGTTTAGGCACCCCGGGGGGGGGTTAGGACTAGGCTGCGGGAGGATGGAGTTTAGCGTTAGGCTCTGGACAGGGGGGTTAGGGTTAGGCACTAAGGGGAGGTTAGGCACTAAAGGGGGAAAGTTAGGTTTAGGCAATACAGGCAAGGTTAGTGTTAGGGTACAGTAAAGGAGTGTGAATAGGGCTGTTGGGATTGTACGCATCAGGATGCCGCTGTTAAGTCTATTGACAGCCGGCATCCCAAGTGTCGGGATATCATAACGATCATGTATGTACTGTATACTCTGCCTTTTCTTGAGTGCTAGAATAGTTTAGGTTGCAGGTTGTCAGCGGAAACTGCACTCATCAATGATATGTCACTCAAAATCTTCCCTACTATAATTCAGAACAAGTATCTATATAATATTAATAAAATATATAAAATATATTTATTTATACTCTTGATGAAATTTCCATAGTGAAGTCATGACCCATGTGACTCCACTGGACATTTATGAAAATTGGTTTTATCAGATATGTACTATATTTTATAGAAAAATTAAAGCTGGGATCTGACTGACATATTAGAGAGACCTAAGAAGCAAATAGCGTTTAAGTCGCCAAAAGGATAAATTAAAAGGGGCAGACTAGATGGGCCAAGTGGTTCTTATCTGCCGTGAAATTCTATGTTTCTGATTAGTGACAGTACAGAACCTTTTTTCCTGTGTACCAGTTTGATAAACGTTTCCCTCTAAGTTATTTTTAGTAGTAGAATGGAATAGCTTGAAACAATTAGGCCAATTTGGTTGTGGGCCGTTATGACAATCCACTTGTATTTAGGTGTGGTATAGAACATCGACAGTAACAAGGTCTAAAGTCAATAGGTCAACAATTGGTCGACAGGTTTAAATGGTCAACACACAAATGGTTGACACTTTTTTTTTTTTTTTTTATTTAACGCTAACCCTCCCCCTACTGCCTAACCCTAAGCCACCCTCTAGTGCCTAAACTAGGGGTCTTCAACCTTTGGCCCTCCTGCTCCTGTGGAACTACACATCCCAGCATGCCCTGCCACCGTTTTGATATAACAGAATGCTAAAACTGGCAGGGCATCCTGCGATCTGTATTTCCACAGCAGCTGGAGGGCCAAAGGTTGAAGACCCATGGCCTAAACCTAGCCCTAGTCTAACCCTAATCCTCCCCCGAGTTTCTAACTCTAACTGTTCTAGTGTTCTCCCCAGAAAATGTTTCCAGCCGGGTGGCATCAAGAAGTAGCCGGGTGAGGGCCTTCGCAATAATAAAATGTTTTAAACCCTGACATTATAATTTAAACTTGAAATAACATTTTATATGTTAATTCTCTTCTTATTAGAGGTCCAGTCGTCTGATTATGAAAAAGCTGCAAAGACTGTAGGATCTGTTCCCTTTTTTATACAGCTCCCAGATACTGGCTCCACTTGCAGGTTCCCAAAGTGCCGGGTGGTGGCTGACTTTTGCCGGGTGGTACACCTGCAAAAAATAGCCTGGGGAGAACACTGTGTTCCCTCTGGCAGCCTAACCCTCCCAAAAGTGCATAACCGTAACCCTAAAAATTTTGAAAAAACCCTTTACAAAAATGTGTCGACCATTTGAACCTGTCTACATTTTAAACCTGTCAACCCTTTGTACCGGTCAACCTATTGCATGTCGACCATTTGGTGTTGACCGATTGACTGTCGACCTTTTTATTGTCTTTTCTATCCGGCTACCCTTGTATTTGATTACTGTGGCTCAGTAAGTGTCAATGAAAACTCACTATAAACTCACTGAGTTGTCCTCCTAATGTATGGGAAAGTACACTCCCTTCAATGATATAGGTATTACAAGTTTAAGAGGAACATATAACACCAGCTGTTTAGTCTGGACATCAAATATCCAGAATAATTTCTAGAAGGGGCTGCAGCAGACCTTGTGTAATACACAACTTTTCCTAATGATCTCTGATGTGATGACATCAGAACTCCCTATGTACATAACGTGTGTAATATACTGTAAGGTAACTGTCACTGTATGTCATAATTGTATACTCTCCTGGGGTGTCCAGGAGACTCCTGAATATCAAATTCCCAGGTCGAACAGGTTACTCTGGCAGATAGGGCACCCTCACGGATGGAGTGAAGTGGGTTGGGTGGAGACATGATTTGCTGCAAGAGTGGGATCTTGGCCTCTGACTGACATGCAGACACACATCTTCCTGGGGGGTAAATGGTCAGAACTTCGGCAGCCTGCAGGTGGGCGGAACTTCGGCAGCCCGCGGGTAGGCGGAGCTTCGTTGTCCATGTTGTTGCTGGCCGGGGGCTGAATGGGCTTTGGTCTGGAGCAGTAAAGCTCCACTGGCCCGATTTTTATTCCAGACATGTTAATCCAGCCAGGCTTGATGGCAGCGCAAACCCTCTTCCACCCCACCTTTTTGCGGCCTGCTAAGCCCCGCCCCCTCACCAAAAGGGGCGTGGCAAAACACGGAGGGATCCACCAGGGAATTGCCCGATTCCCCGGCAGCCCAGTCCAAGCCTGGCTGTATGATCCAGTCACACAGGAATGTTTGTTGACCTGGGGTCAGGAGCATGTGAAAGTGAAGAAAGGGAATATGTAAAATTATGTGGTAGGATATCGTTTAGAGGGTGGTTCTGGCATTTGATACTCTTGTCTGAAAAGGTGAGTTTTCTGGGAAGGTTTGAAGACTAGAGGAAAGTTTTTATTTTGTGTGGGAGGGCATTCTACAAGGTGGCTGCACCCTGAAAAAAGTACTGTAATTGTGAATGTGAGCAGGTGATGCATGTGGATGACAGATGCAGATCTTGTGTTGATTGGAGAGGTCGGGTTGGAAGATATTTTGAGATAAGCAAAGCTATCTATGTTATTATAGTTTGGTTTACAGCCTTATGTGTAAGTAAGAGTATTTTATATTGAATTTGGTAGAATACAGGTAACCAACGGAGCGATTGATAGAACGGAGATGCAGACAATGAACATTTAGCGAGGAAGATAAGCCATTAAAAATTAAAATATCCCCTGCGATATGGATACCTAATAATCGCAGCAGTTCTGCGATTATTAGTATATAGACCCCTTAATGATAGATGGGTGTATTTAGTAAGCAAAATAAAGACTTTTCACCAGCATCATAAAAGTAAATAGGATATTAAAAAAGGATACATATCTCAAACACACACACACACACACACTTATGACAGAAGACGGTGGCACTTTATGCATAAATAAAGACACTGCAGGCAAGGTTCGTTACCAACGTTTCAATGCACGTAGCATTTTTATCAGGGTACAAGACTTGCACCCTGACGAAAATGCTATGCGTATTGAAACGTTGGTAATGAACCTTGCCTGTAGTGTCTTTATTTATGCATAGAGTGCCTCCGTCTGTCTTATTTATATGTATGTCTGCCGGTTGTGATTCTGGCTGTTTTGGCGGGCACATGTACACAAGTTTTGGAGGTGTCCTGCCTCTGCTGTGTATAGAGCAGAGAAGACGGGGGTGGGCAGTGAGCGGTTGGCTGAGGCCAAGTCTATAACTAGTATCTCTGCATCCTTGCAAAGCTAGGGCCATTACTTTCACTACCCTGGCAAAGTCCCTGCTGCCCCTAGTGTCCAGTATCAAGTCCAGATACCAGAGCCCCGACTGTGTCCTGTGTTCCCTGACCAGTGTCTCCCTTCTTGCAGCAGCCCGGAGCCTGCTGGGCACCTCCCCCGGTCACATAGGGCTGGGGTCCATGCACATATCCCCTCACCACTAATACTGTGTGTATGTATGTATATATAATGTACCCACAAAAAACCCCACCCCAATTTTCTGTGCATATACACATAAACCCTGTATATACACATATCTCCCCAAATGCATATATATACCCCTCCTGTATATACACATACCCCCAATATACATGTGTACACCCCTCCTTTACAACGGACAAAAAAGGTTGTTAGGACAAATTTATTAAATCAAACAGCTTCAACCAATTTGTCTGAACAGCCATTATTGTCTGTTTTCCTGGGTTTGGGAATAAATGGTTTGTCATTTGCTCACATACATTACCAGATTTTTGTTCCAACCAGCCAGATTGGACCGATATTATAGTGTGTACCTAGCTCTACATTTACTTTGGTACTACAGATACCTGGTGAGCTGGCGATAAGATCCATAATCTCATTTCACTGTAGCGATAAATTAATTGTACACCGATGTAAGCATAAATACTATAATTTGAATATTAGTGGGATTCATTTATATTTCACACTTGGAGTGTTTGGTTTTGCATTTTACCACGGATATGACATGGTTTAACCACTTACCTGGAATTGTTGCATTTTTACAACCACACCAGGCAGTGCTTTATCTGATCTAGTCGCAATATTTCGACTAGTCAGATAAAGTGTGGGCGGCTGCAGGAAGAGAATCTTCCTGCAGCTGTTGTCTCAGAGGGACCTTCCGGTACCTCTGCTTGCCTCAGTGATCTCAAATGCGCACTATAGCGCATATTTTAGCTCGTATTAGGGACTGGGGACTCGCTTTTAAAAAAGAGCCGGGGATGCGCTGTGTCGCTAACAAACCCTGTCAAGGATCGGCCGTGGCACATCGCATCTCCGGTGACACTGCCCAGCCGCCCTGCACGCAACACTAAAAGCCCCGCTGTCAATCAAATAGGTGCCGGTCATGAGGCAATTGGACTTCATGGACCGGCAGCCAATCAGCAGCGGCTGCTGGTCCGCGAGCTCTTATTGGCACGCGGCGCCAGACTTGTATGACAGCAGCGCTATCTTCAAGTACTGCACAGAGTACCGCGGGCTGGTGTGGCTGCCTGCTGATGCGGGGGGCCAGGCAGCAGGTCAGGTCTGCTAGAGGGATACAGGTAAGAAGCTGGTAGGGAGGTGGGATGCTTAATGTATAAGGGGTATTACTGCGTGGCATAATGTGTAAAGGCCGAGCACTGCTGTGAGGCATAATGTGTAAAGGGCATTAATGTGCGGCATAATTTGTAAAGACCAGGCATGACTGTGTGACATTTGTAATGGGTATTACTGCATGGCATAAATGTGTAAAAGGCATTACTGCGTTGCATAAATGTGTTTATAAGGGGCACTACTGTGTGCCATAACGTGAATAAGGCCTACTATACGATGAAAAGCTAAAACAGCCATCCCAACTCGTGGGCCACAATGACCGGCATGGCATGGCATGGCCTGTATTCACACTGCAGGAAGAGTTTGCCTTGAGGGCAGCCCAGCATATCCTTGAGTGCTGGGCAGGCCCCCTACAGTGATGAAAAGGGGACGCATCTCAAGGACACGTCCTCTTTTCTAAATGACCACACCACGGAGTGTCCCTTTCTGAAAGGCGCCCCCTGTCTTCTCTAACAATATGACTAGGGTATTGCAGCAGATATCTGGAATATCTGCGGTGGACTCCTGTACATACTTCCCGGTCGTTTTTAATATTTATATACCACCTCAGAAAATGGTTGCCTTCTAAGATATACACATATATCCTTTGATAAATATGCCTCGTATTACCTAAAGCGTAATTCATAGGCTAACCATACTATCGCTTTAAAACGGGAAACTCATTAATTAATTACACAGGTTCTGTGGCTGGCTGACTTCACGTCTGGATTTCACCTGGTGTTAATGAGCCACAGAACCTGTGTAATCCATGAGTGTCCCATTTTAAAGGGATGATATGGTAAGCCTACTTATTCACTATGGGTTTTGTGTACAGGCAAGTCATATCACCTGTAAGATCATAGAGGCATTAAATATGCTTTTAAGTGGCATGTGGGGATATCTGATGCTGTTTCGGTCATCAGATGGGCATTTTAGGGGCATGTGGGGATGTCTGGTGGCATGTGGGGAGGTCTGAGAGGCATATGGGAAGCTCTAAAGCATAAATTATGATTGGACCCAGAAATGTTCAGGTAGGTCCCTGGGACACACATATTTTGTCACTGTTGCCTGCATCCTCCCCAAGTGTCTGCTGTGCTGCCGATCACTGCTGATCGGTCAGCCCAGCAGGAGCCCCCCATCCAGCGGCTGCAGAGATTAACAGCCGCTGGGAAAAAGTAAATTAACGCCCCTTCCCCCTAAAGTGTACCTGGTGCCTGAAGAAAAGAAATCATTTTGGATAAATTTAAATAAATTTTCTTCACCTAATTCACTCGTAAAAAAACCCTGACAATTTCTGAACGGTTTTTAGAAAAATAAATGTAACAGTTAAGTGGTTTAAGAAGTATACAGTACATCCAACAATTTTAACTAAAAGCTCTGCACTCAACATTGTTTTTTATAGTAAATCCTAACAATTAGAGTATTACTCCTTTTTTTTTTTTTTTTTTTTCTTCCCTATTTTTTTTTTTTAACTGTTTTGATGTTTTTCTCTACAAGCACATACAATATAATATTCTGTCCAGCTAATTGAAAGCATATCTAAAAAAAAAATAAAAAAAAAATAAAAAAATATACACACACAATGGACAAAAGTATTTGGCCACACTTGCTAAATATTGAATTGAGGTGTTTCAATCAGACCCGTTGCCACAGGTGTATAAAATCAAACCTAGCCATACCGTCTCCATTTGCAAATATTTGTGAAACATAATGGGTCGTTATGAAGAGCTCAGTGACTTCAAGCGTGGTACTATGATAGGATGCCACTTTTGTAATAGGATGGTTAGTGAAATTTCATCCATGCTGAATCTTCCACAGTCAACTGTAACTGATATTGATTAGAAATTAGAAGTGTTTAGTAACAACAGAAACTCGGCTGCGAAGCGAAAGAGCACGTTGACCCCGCTTTACGACAGCTAAGGCGTATGGTGTGTAAAAGTCACAACGCTCTGCTGATTCCAGCTTAATGGAATGGGTTTCCATGGCCCAGCAGGCTGCATGCATCACCGAGTCCAATGCCAAGCGTTGGGTGGAGTGGTGTAGTGAAGGGCAATCTTAATACTTCAGCATACCAAGACATTTTTCACAATGCTATGCTTCCAACTTTGTGGCAACAGTTTAGGGAAGGCCCTTTTCTAGTCCAACATGACTGTGTCCCAGTGCACAAAGCAAGGACTATAAAGACATGGTTTGATGAGTTTGGTGTGGAAGAACTTGACTGGCCCACACAGAGCCCTAGCCTCAACCCCGTCAAGCACCTTTGGGATGAACAGGAACGGAGATTACGAGCCAGGCCTTTTTGTCCAAAATCAGTGCCTGACCTCATAAATGCTCTACAGAATGAATGGGCACAAATTCCCACAGAAAAACTCCAAAATCTTGTGGAAAGCCTTCCAAGAAGAGTGGAAGCTGTTCTAACTACAAAAGGTGGACTAGCTCCATATTAAAGTATATGAATTTGAATACAATGTCATTACTGTCCCTGTTGGTGTAATGGTCAGGCGTCCAAATACTTTTGTCCATATATTGTATATAATTAGTATTCCAGTACAGCGGCACTCGTCGGTCCTTTTTAAAAAAAAATAGCAACACCAATCAAGTTTTTCAGCATTTCAGGTTTATTTCAACCTGTCATCAGGGTACATGAAACATAAATGAAATCAAACATTGTACCTTATTAAATAGCAACCCTGTGAGCATCAGCAGGACTTTCGGTCACTTCCTGCAAGCATGTCCCGGGAACCACCTGTTGCCACGGTAACCTGGCGCACCTTTCACCAAACAACCCTTCACACCAAACCTATCAAAACATATAAGTTAGTACATATATATGAGGCCTTAATCATGTGTGAATTAAAACAACAGAGCAAGCGCATGTAAACTGAATATGCACCAATCTATTTCAAACTATCTTATTGAAATCTAATAATCATATACTGGTTCCGCTATGTAAAAAAAAAACTGCACATGATGCACCTATGGTAAATTACATCTACATTATTATAATTTCCCAATATTATAGGTCAATCTAGAAATGTATAAATCACATATAAAACCTATTGCCTATTAAATGTACATATAGTCTAGGCATGACATATGTTGTCTGACTTTATCTACCTAAGTATCTCGAGGTCCAAAATCTTGACTATACCATCACTTCAAAGAAATACATTAAACGGGTTGGGTATGAAATACCAGCAGTCGGGATACCTGTTGTAAAAGAAAAAAAGATGGCGGCATCCCGATGCCCTGTATGCTGACAGGGGTCGGGTCAGTATTTTAACCCGCCCCCTTCTCCCCCTAACCCTGACCCTCCTTTCTTGCACCCTAACCCTCCCCGTTAGTGCCTAAACCTAACAATCTCCCACCCCAAGTGGTCCCTAACCCCCACCTCCAAAACCTAACCCTAACCACCCCGTGGTGCCTAACCCACCCCCGTGCCCCTAGCGTGCGGCTATCAGCTAAGACGCCCCAGTGTACCTTCGTTCGGGATGGCGGCTGACAAGATTCCAGCATCCCGTACACTGGCATACTAGCTATATCCCCATTACACCTTAGATGGTTGTTCAGACCCCTTGGTTTTACAGTGTCCAGCAGAAAGATTCATTTCTCTTAAATTGTAGAAATCTTTTATGACTATCACCCCCCCTCGGATTATCAGGTACATGGTTTATAATCATGTTTAAAACTAGATGGACTATGCCTCTGTTAAGCAAAGTGTCTTGCAATTGGTTGCTCAGAGGGTTTTCCATTTAATGCTGTCCTAATCGCAGACCTGTGCAACGCCATGCGCTCCCTAAAGGAACGCATGGGTTTATCTATGTAGCACAGGCGGCGTTGGTCATTTGACCATATATACCACATAGGTACTTGTATATGTGAGTGGAAATCTGATGTTCTACCGTTGTCCTGTATGTGGATGAAAAAAAGGTTTCCCATCTGTCATGTGTCGACACGTCGTACATCCAATGCATTTGTAGCATCCTCCTACTTTGGTCCGTATAGGCATAATGGTTTAATTTGTTCTGTTATATCACATCATGCAAGCCAGTCTCTTAAATTTCTTTCTCTTTTCAAGCAAGACATCATTTTTATCTGTTTCAGATTTTGCAGGTCTTCATCTCCCTTTATAATAGTTTAGTCTTCTCACCAACTTAATGAGAGTTAGTATACCTCCTTTCCCAATGTAGTTTATCCCTTCTCTCTTTTGTATAGAAATTATTTTTACTTCAATGGGGACTATTACTTGCAATGGGGTCACATATGGTGGGTTGCTTGGTGAAAGTTACGTCTGATTACCGCGGCAATGGAGACTGTGCCCGGGACATGCTTGCCGGAAGTGCCCGTAAGTCCTGCCAATGGGTTGGAATAAACCCAAAACATTGAAAAGCTGAATTGGTGGTGTTATTTTTTTTAAAAAGTGCTGTGCCCCGCCGTACTGGAATACTTTGCATTGTTTATTAGGCTGCACCATGGCATCACAGCTTATTATTGGCAGTGCCGACATATATGGACTAATATATATTTTTACAAATCTATAATATATTCAATGCCAATAGACCACAAAATGATAAAATTACATCCCGAAGGTGCAACCTACTTCTGGTTATGAAAACCTTAAGATCTGGCAGGAGATTACATTTTTAACAAGGTTTTTTTTTTCTGTGAAGAAAGGGAAAATCTTTAGCAATGATGAAATTGACAAGTTTGATAAGCAGATAAGTAGACATGCTCCAGTCACCATGTGGCATCATTTAGGGGTTTTAAATAATATTTTTCAATATCAAGAGGTTAATTTATAGTTATGAAAGCGGGCAAGTAATGGTGGCCATATACAGTATGTGTTCACTGTGTTAGATGACAGACTGTTTGTCGCATCTTACATTTCTCCTTCATCCACCAGGGGACACTGGAGCCTCAGTACAATGGGTATAGGACTGTGTTAACCGGGAGCTGGCACATATAAATAAAAAACTACTGGTAGCTAGCTCCTCCCCCTCTATACTCCCCCAGGTCAGTCTAAAAAATGTGCCCTGGGAGCTGGACGTAAGCCTCCTTAGGGCTCCAGAAATATACTCTACAGCATGAGGACAGACAGGCAGCCTACTGCCCCTGTCTGCGACGAGGGAGCTGCCGGGGAGATCCACACCGCTGCTGCATGCGGTTTGCGCTGAGGTCTCCTGCTACAGAGACGTCAGTCTCTAGGGTACCCAAACATGCGCTGCATGCAGTGCACGTCGCGGAACCCAGTAGCATATGCCCGCCGCTGGCAGCACAGGCAGGGCTAAGGTTAGTGCTCCCTGGTTAGCAGAGGAGCCAGGACAAGTATTTAGGCGGGCATTCACAGTGCGCTCCGCTAGCGCTGAGAGCGCCATAGCGGGGGGGGGGGGCGGAGCCTAAGTTTCCCTTCTGCTCCTGCCTCCCAGCAGCCTCAGCACTTCCTGAAGGGCGCAGGTGGCCATTTTACACGCACTACAGGGTGGAGAGAGAACTGTGTCAGGAGTCAGGCTAGTACTCTGTGTATCAGCACTTGCATTTTTATTCTTGTTATCAGCACTATTCTGTTAGCGCTGCAAGCATTATACTTTATCTCCCTCTGTGCCCCTTTCAGCAGGGTCTCTGTGTAGTGTGATTGAAAAATCTTTTATTACATTACTGTCCTTTTCTCTGTGTGGGTGTGGTGTCTGTACTGTAGACATGTCTACCAAGGGGTCTAAAGCTTCACAAAAGTCTTTTTCATGCAAGACTTGTGGTGGAAAATTCACACAGGGACAATCTAATGCTTCCTTACTGTGTGATAAATGTGTGTCTTTACCTCAAGATACTGATCTTGAAATCCAGCCTAGGTGGTCTGAACAATTGACTGCAGTTATATCAAATCTGTCATCAGAGCTGGAATCAGCTCGTAAGGACAGGGAGAGGCTGAGACAGATTGGGCTCGCTCTCTGGCCAGATCTGTTGAGGGACTTACAAAAGCAATGTCCCAGGCTCCACCTGCTTCTTCTTCTCCTGCTCAGGTCCTTAGTAATAGATTGATTCATAATCCCTTGCACTGGGATGAGTCAGATGAGGAGTTGCAGGACACTGAAGAGGGGGAGGTTCAGGAAGAGGAAACTTACATTCCTGAGGACCCCGAACCTGCATCTCAGGGCGTGGATGCTTTAATTTCAGCAGTACGCCAGGTGTTGCATGTAGAGGATTTAGAGGTTACTGAAAAACCATCTATTTTCGGTAAAAGATTTAAACAGTCTGTTACCTTTCCAGCATCAGAAGAGCTAAATGAGATTCTCTCTTCCGACAAAAAATTTCAAATCTCTAAGAAATATCTGTCTTATTACCCTTTCCCACCTGACAGTAGGAGATTATGTGAAACTCCTCCAGCAGTGGACCCGTCAGTAGCCCGTCTTTCTAAGAAAACCGTGCTTTCGGTGCCTGGCGCGGTTTCCCTAAAGGAAACCTCGGATAGGAAGATGGAACACACATTAAAATCCTTGTATACAGTTGCAGGGGTTTTGATGCGTCCAGCACTAGTTAGTTGTTGGGTAAATAAGGCCATTGAAGCCTGGGCGCTGCAGCTGGCTGAGGGGATTAAGACAGGTACGCAAATGAAGACTTAATTCAGTTAGCCGAACAGATTACAGAGTCGGCTGCTTTCCTTGGAGAAGCGTCTAAGGACATTTGTAATCTATCCGCCAGATCTTCAGCATTAGCTATATCTGCTAGAAGGGCTCTGTGGCTGCGTCAATGGCAGGCAGATGCAGAGTCCAAGAGAGCGGTGGAGGCCCTTCCGTTTACTAGGGAGGTACTTTTCGGATCAGAGTTAGATAAGTGGATCTCACCATCTACAGGTGGGAAATCCACTTACCTACCATCTGCAGTTCCTCCTCCTACTAGAAGACCTTTGACAGGTCCCTCCTTTCGATCCTTTCGTGCCTCTGGAAGATTTAGAAGGCGTTCCAGAGGAGGTCCAGCCTTCTCAAGAGGTTCCAGAGGCCGAGGTAGAGCTTCAGCATCAGCCGCCTCCAACACTCAGCAGGACAAGGCAGCTGCCAAGCCTGCCGCATGACGCCCTTCTCATTTGGGGGATCCCAGGGTCGGGGCGTGCCTTTTACGCTTCAAGGACATTTGGATTCAGTCTTGCCAGGACGCCTGGGTCAGGGACATCATTATTCACGGCCTGAAATTGGACTTCAGGGTCCAACCTCCTTCTCGTTTTTTCAAAACCGGTTTACCTCTGGTTGCAGAAAAACGAGGAGAATTCAGGAGACAATACAAAAACTGTTATTGTCTCAAGTAATAGTGAATGTTCCGACCCACCAGAGAGGTCAAGGGTTTTATTCCAGCCTGTTTGTGGTGCCCAAGCTGGACGGCTCCATGAGACCCATACTCAATCTCAAGGATTTAAACACTCATCTTCGAGTTTTCAAATTCAAGATGGAATCTCTCCAATCCGTTATAGCGGGTCTCAACAGGAACGAGTTTCTGGTGTCCTTAGACATAAAGGACGCTTATCTCCACATCCCAATCTGGCCCCCCCATCAGGATTTTCATCGTTTTGCAGTCCTAGAGTCGCATTTTCATTTCCAGGCCCTACCTTTCGGACTTTCGTCGGCCCCAAGAGTATTCACAAAAGTTATGGCGACAATGATGGCCTTACTGCATGGTCAGGGGGTCGTCATTGTTCCATACTTAGACGATCTATTGATAAAGGCCTCTTCGGAAGCTCGGCTGTTAAGGGACATTCGCTTAACTCGGAGCATCCTCTTGCAACACGGTTCGATACTAAATTTAAAAAAGTCCTCCCTGATCCCTACACAGCGTTTACTATTCCTGGGAATAATACTGGACACAGTGCAGTAAAGAGTTTTCCTGCCTCAAGACAAAGCTGCCTCCATTCAGCATATGGTGAGCCTGGTCTTAAAACATCGCCGAGTGTCTGTACATCTCTGTATCCACCTTATTGGGAAGATGGTAGCGGCTTTCGAGGCGATTCAGTATGCCAGATTTCACGCCCGTACTTTTCAACTGGATCTCCTCGCCCAGTGGTCAGGATCCTACCTCTTTCTCCATCAGTGAGTTCTTCTGATGCCTCAGACTCGAACATCTCTCATTTGGTGGCTGAACCTTTCCCACCTGCTGGCGGGGAAAAGGTTTGCGGTGTGGGATTGGACCCTCCTCACCACGGACGCAAGCCTGAGGGGCTGGGGAGCAGTGACTCTGGGAAAGCATTTTCAGGGGCACTGGACGCAGCAAAAAGCCAGATTGCCCATAAATATTCTAGAATTGAGAGCGATATTTTATGCTCTACAGCTGGCGCATCCGCTGCTGGAGGGGCAGGCAATCAGAGTCCAGTCGGACAATGCCACTGCAGTGGCGCATATAAACAGGAAGGGCGGCACAAAAAGCAGAGCCGCCATGAGGGAGGTAACAAGGATTCTACTTTGGGCAGAGGAATTTGCAGTAGCGATTTCTGCAATCTTCATCCCAGGAGTAGAAAGCTGGGAGGCCGACTATCTCAGTCGGCAGGATGTTCATCCAGGGGAATGGTCACTCAATCCTCAGGTGTTCCAGCAACTAACTCTGAGGTGGGGCTGTCCTCAAGCCGACCTTATGGCGTCAAGGTTAAACCAACTACCGGTTTACTACCCACGAGCAGCTGCAGTGGACACACTGACGGCTCCGTGGAAGTTTCATTACGTCTACCTATTCCCTCCGTTTCCGCTCATTCCGCGCCTGCTTCAAAGAATCAAGCGAAAAGGGATCAAGGTGCTTCTGATAGCACCAGATTGGCCCAGACGAGCGTGGTATTCCCAGATACAGAATCTGTTAATAGACGAGCCGTGGCCACTGCCTCTTCAGGACGACCTCCTTCAGGGCCCATTTGTTTACCGCGACTTAAGACGGCTTCGTTTGACGGCCTGGCTACTGAAAGGGCCATCCTCAGAAAAAAGGGTATTCCGTCTAGTGTGATTCCCACAATGATTCGGGCTAGGAAGGAAGTCACTTCTCAACATTACTACCGCATATGGAAGACATATGTGGCTTAGTGTGAGAGGCGTCATTCTCCTCCGTCAGTCTTTAAGGTATCACGTTTCCTTCTTTTTCTTCAGGCTGGTCTCTCAGCAGGCCTTCGTCTTGGTTCTTTAAAGGCACAGGTATCCGCGTTGTCCATTTTCTTTCAGAGAAAATTGGCTTTGCTCCCGGATATATAGACTTTTTTCTCCAAGGAGTTGTGAGGATTCAACCTCCTTTTGTGCCTCCCACGGCACCATGGGATTTGGATTTGGTGTTGGCCTTCCTCCAGTCTGATACCTTTGAGCCATTACAGAGAGTGGAGATAAAGTACTTAACCTGGAAGGTGGTTCTGCTTTTGACACTCGCTTCGGCAAGGCGTGTGTCAGAACTCAGTACTTTATCCTGCCGCCCTCCTTATCTTATTTTCCATGAAGATCGGGTGGAGCTGTGTACTCAAAGGGCTTTTCTTCCCAAAGTGGTGACAGCTTTTCATATAAACCAGCCTATCGTGGTTCCGGTGTTTAAGGATGACTCTTCCAATTCAAGATCCTTGGTTGTAGTCGGAGCACTCCGGATTTACGTTGTCAGGACTGCCTCCCTCCGTAAATCAGATACTGTGTTTATTCGGTTTGATGTGGCCCGTCCAGGTTGGCCGGCCTCAAAACAGACCATTTCTAGATGGATACGCTTCACTATCAGGCAAGCATACGTGGTGGCCTCCAAACAACCACCAGGTCCTATTACGGCGCATTCTACGCGCTCGGTAGGTCCTTCATGGGCGGCTGCTCGCGGGGTTTCCTTAAACCAGCTTTGTACAGCAGCCACTTGGTCAGGCACGCATACCTTCCTACGATTCTATCGTTTTGATACTTTTGCGGCCTGGAGATGCAGGGCTCTCGGCGCTCTCCCACCCGGGATGTAAGCTCTGGGACGTCCCCATTGTACTGAGGCTCCAGTGTCCCCTGGTGGATGGAGAAAATAGGATTTTGGTATTTACCGATAAATCCCTTTCTCCGATTCCACAGGGGACACTGGACACCCTCCCTACGCTGTTCTACCTGCATTGTTACTGTTTTACAGGTTCAGACGCTGGTTTGCGTTTAATGTTGTCTGACTGACCTGTTCTTGTTTTTTCATGTATATGTTGTTTTCTTATGTATATGTGATTAATGTAGCTTTTCTGTCTCCTTTGCCTTACTTTTCAGCTCCCCTCGAGCACAGTTGTTTTTAGACTGACCTGGAGGGGTATAGAGGGGGAGGAGCTAGCTACCAGTAGTTTTTTATTTAAAGGTGCCAGCTCCCGGTTAACACACTCCTATACCCATTGTACTGAGGCTCCAGTGTCCCCTGTGGAATTGGAGAAAGGGATTTATCGGTAAGTACCAAAATCCTATTTTTACGTACAATTATGCAGTTTCTGCATGATTTTATGCAGTGAACCTATTTACTAAAAGTACAAAGTATGAGATTTCATAGAAATCTCTGGCTAAGTGCAGATCGCAGTCCCCATTATTATCAATGGGGACTACGATCTGACCCCTATGTACTAAACTACAGCAAAGCTTTTTGGAGTTTATCCCCAGTAGTTTACACCATCTTCCAATGGTATAAACTACTGTAAGCTTATGGGGGCTCCAGGGGCAAGAGAAAGATCTTTCGATCTCTCCCCCGCAGCCCCCGGCCTGCTCCGGAAGCTGACACTGCGCCCGATTCAGAGATGGACGGAATTGCACAGCGACACACAAGTGGCTGTGCAATTCCGTCCATTTAAAATGCAAATGCAGTAGGAGGTTTCGAACACCTTGCTGCATTTGCATGATTGCAGCGTTATGACCACCATCGGAAAAACAACATTGTTGTCCCATCGGCCAGACTGCGGTAGCTGAAGTTTTCTGCAGCCTGACCGGGTCCTGGCAGCTTGCGAGACCAGGAACTCTGTATGCACCCATGCAGACCCTGACTTCATCCCTCCCGGAAAAGAGCGCTGCCCAGGAACGCTCCCGCTCCGCCTCCTAAACGCCGCAGCCTGTCAATCAGACTGTGAGGCTCAGCGATAGAACTTGCATAAGAAGAGCCCACTATACTGCGATGCGTGTGCCCATGCGCACACATTGCGGCTACTATGTAGCCGGCTACATCTGTACATAGCGGGTATATATATTTATTAAAAGTGAAAATATCCATGGCGAGTAAGGTAGATAATAATCGCGACTGGTCCGTACATAGACCCCTAAGTGTTTATTGGACTCTGCTCCCGATTTGTCTCACTTCATTGAATACTTGGATGTCTTTCAACAAACCACTGCAGTATATGTAAGTGCAACATGATTCGTTTTCCTGGAAAAAAATTCTGATTAATGTCATCTAGATTCACAAATGTGCCTTCAAATCACTTTCAATCACAGGTCACTAGCTGGTCAAACTGATTTTGGTAATCTGAGATCCATTCATACTATCCAAACAAGGAATTGCCTGATTTTGTGTGTGTGCGTGTATGTGTGTAATATATATATATATATATATATATATATATATATATATATATATATATATATATATATATATATATATGACCTGTCTCTCCTATATGAGGTATAGGGAGGCACTCCCTTAGAAAGATGAAAAAAATGTAATATACTTATATCATAGTGAACAAACAGTACAGCAGCATGTCGATGTTTCAAGGTCCGCAGACCTTTTCATCAGGAATTTTGTCACCAGTTATACAGTCCTGATGAAAAGGTCTGCGGACCTTGAAACGTCGACATGCTGCTGCACTGTTTGTTCACTATGATATAAGTATATAAAAATTTTTAATTTTTCTAAGGGAGTGCCTCCTGTGTTTTGTTTTTTTCCTGGGGGTTGCTATACCTCATATAGGAGAGACAGTTCGTTGGTATATATGTGTGTGTGTATATATATATATATATATATATATATTGTGAATAAATATTGGTACATTGACAGAATTTCATATTTTGGCCTCTATTCACCACCACAATGGCTTTGAAATGAAACAAACAAGATGTGCTTTAACTGCAGGCTTTCAGATTTATTTTCAGGGTAATTACATCCAAATCAGGTGAACGGTGTAGGAATTACAACGGTTTCTATATGTGCCTCCCTCTTTTTAAGGGGCCAAAAGTAATGGGACTATCAACTCAAAAGCCATTTCATGGACAGGTGTGGGCTATTTTCTCGTTATTTCATTATCAATTAAGCAGGTAAAAGGTCTGTCTGGAGTTGATTCTAGGTGTGACATTTGCATTTGGAATCGGTTGCTGTGGACTCTCAATATGAGATCCAAAGAGCTGTCACTATCGGTGAAGCAAGCCATCATTAGGCTGAACAATCAAAACAAACCCATCAGAGAGATAGCAAAAACATTAGGTGTGGCCAAATCAACTGTTTGGAACATTCTTAAAAAGAAAGAACGCACCGAAGAGCTCAGCAACACCAAAAGACCCGGAAGACCACAGAAAACAACTGTGGTGGATGACAGAAGAATTATTTCCCTGGTGAAGAAAAACCCCTTCACAACAGTTGGCCAAATCAAGAACACTCTCCAGGAGGTAGGTGTATATGTGTCAAAGTCAACAATCAAGAGAAGACTTCACAAGAGTGAATATAGAGGGTTCACCACAAGATGTAAACCTCAAAAACAGGAAGACCAGATTAGAGTTTGCCAAACAACATCTAAAAAAGCCATTACAGTTCTGGAACAACATCCTATGGACAGATGAGACAAAGATCAACTTGTACCAGAGTGAAGGGAAGAGAAGAGTATGGAGAAGGAAAGGAACTGCTCATGATCCAAAACATACCACCTCATCAGTGAAACATGGTGGTGGTAGTGTCATGGTGTGGGCATACAATGGAACTAGTTCCCTTGTATTTATTGATGATGTGATTGCTGACAATAGCAGCAGAATGAATTCTGAAGTATTTCGGGCAATATTATATGCTCATATTCAGTCAAATGCTTCAGAACTCATTGGACGGCGCTCCACAGTGCAGATGGACAATGACCCGAAGCATACTGCAAAAGCAACCAAAGAGTTTTTTAAGCCTAAAAAGTGGAATGTTTTGCAATGGCCAAGTCAATCCCCTGACCTGAATCCAAGCCTTGATGATTAGCCTGGCGCTTATTCATATATTTGCAAATGTATGTAACTAATACCTCTGAATCTCTATTATCATGTGGGATTTAAGTATTGTTTTTGCTGCAGTGTGCTGGGGGGCAAATCTCTTTTTTTCTGTGTTCAGTGTGAACCCCGCCCTTTACAAGCACCTGTGTTATGCAATTAAGCTGATTTGAGCAACTACCATATTTTTTTGCAGTTTGGAGAGGCATGAAGGGAGTCAGCATTAGGAGGATGTGCTGATCCTTATAGTGCCATGTGGATGTTTTTGGGGTACCTCCAAGGTAAGTTAGCTCTCAGCTTATATATGTACTGTTATCATGCAGTACACCAATTGTAATTATATGACCCAGAGTGGGTGCTACCATTATGTAGCAATAATTATTTTGGGGTGAGCATTTGGGAGTGGGGCCTCCGGGGGGGGTTCTGACTGGGCCTTTCTCATGGGATCACCACTTAATTCACATAATATACAAATAGAGAAGTGATAAAAGTATTCTATTTGTCATTTTAATTCTTTCTCATTTCATTAACACTTATTGATTTATCCTTACACATCTTTTCTTTACACTTCACTATCACCTTTTTCCCTTTTTCGTGTGATGCCCTGGGGATGGCCCTTGGCTGGAATTTTTTTGGGGTGCCTTGTTTCTCGGACGTGAACCCCTTAATGTTAGGGACGCCAGTATAGAGGAGCCTTGATGATTGGCCTGGCGCTTATTCATATATTTGCAAATGTATGTAACTAATACCTCTGAATCTCTATTATCATGTAGGATTTTAGTATTTTCGCTGCAGTGTGCTGGGGGCAAATCTCTTTTTTTCTGTGTTCAGTGTAAACCCCGCCCTTTACAAGCACCTGTGTTATGCAATTAAGCTGATTTGAGCAACTACCATATTTTTTTGCTGAATCCGATTTGAGCATGCATTTCACTTGATGAAGACAAAACTGAAGGGAAAATGCCCCAAGAACAAGCAGGAACTGAAGACATTTGCAGTTGATGCCTGGCAGAGCATCACCAGGGATGAAACCCAGCGTCTGGTGATGTCTATGCGTTCCAGACTTCAGGCTGTAATTGCCTGCAAAGGATTTGCAACAAAGTATTAAAAAGTGAAAGTTAGATTTAGGATTGTTTCTTTTGTCCCATTACTTTTGGCCCCTTAAAAAGTGGGAGGCACATATAGAAACCGTTGTAATTTCTACACCGTTCACCTGATTTGGATGCAATTACCCTCAAATTAAATCTGAAAGTCTGCAGTTAAATCACATCTTGTTTGTTTCATTTCAAAGCCATTGTGGTGGTGAATAGAGGCCAAAATATGAAAATTTGGGACTGCTATACTATTTCACATAAGCTTTCAAAATTACTTTCAGTTTGTAATTATTATTATTTTTTTTTTAATATACAATGCTATGAAAGCACTTTTTTTCTCCCCATTTATCATCCTACCTGGAGTGGAGTGTTTATCCTATACTATAAAGGAGCGCAAGGTTGCTGACCGAGGACATATCACTATATGCCTAACTGTTAGGCACACACAGTACGCTTTGTAATTTATATAAGTGTGCCCATAATCATAATATACATTATAAGGCGCTCCTTCTCACTTTTTGTGTGTGTATATGTGTATATATAGATATAGATAGAGAGAGAGATTATTGAAAATTATATAAAACCTGGATTAATATTTTCTTATAACTTCACAGGTAACCAGTGAGAAGCTTTGCTTGGCCCACCAAGAGCTACATTTCCATGCCTCCACTTACCTATGCCTTCTGCAAAGTGTTAGGAATCACCTCATCTACCATGAGGAGTACCATGGCAAAGGAGAGCGTTCTCTTGAAGAGGTGGCTGGTCTTGTGGGCTACAAGGTACCACAACAACCTGGTGGAAAAGGCTGGGAGAGGTGAAGTGTGGTTACCCAAGAATAATAGAAATGTGAAATAGCAAACTCCATTATTTAACCTGCTTTTCATTTTCTATACTTAATAAATTATGATTGTGTGTGTTTTTTGGGCTGTTTTCCTTTTATAGATGAGCGTTTGCTTGATTTGTGTACCTTACTGATTAAAATATGTTATGTAAACATATTAATTGAAATGGGTAAAAAAAACCTGCAGTATTTTTAGCACTGTTTTCTTACATAGAGCATTGCTTTAAAAAAAATAAAAAAAGGTCAAAGTGCATGGTCTGTTTTCGGCTTTTAAATGTGTCCACTGCACAAGTGTATACATGTAAATTGTACTGTAATTATTGCATTACCCTTCCCTTCCAAGGAAAATTTATCATTTATATATTCTAGTGATATATTGTTTTAAATTCTTAATTAATCCTGGCACGTCAATACTATCAGCACTGGTGAGACAGGTGCTATATGTGGCAAACTGACATTTAAGAAATGCAATTTATGTATCGACGATTTAACAATATATAAGGTGTCTATAGGAGTCATTTCTGTTTTACAGATATCATTAGACACAAGTTATTGTAGGCATTTGTGACAATAACACTGTCAGGATTCAACAATTATAAGATAGTAACCTCAATAAGGGATCTAAAGTGTATTACTTTGCAAACCATTTGTATCCCTTTTAAATTGTTGTGGTTAACTAAAGAGTTACTTATGTAGCTAATATATGACATAGAATCAACGGGACACATATGAATCAAAAATTTCTGTTGCTTCTTATGCTCAAAGTGGATTGATATCCCCTTAACAAAACAACGGAGCAATATTAATGATGTATGTTGAGCTTTAATAATCTATTATCATAAATAATTAGACACTGGCAAACCGTTTTTAAATCACATCTTTATTTTCTTGCGCACTTTTTATGATGATTTTGCTTGCTTCTCATATGCCTTATACTGGATAGGATTACAATTTTTTTTAATTCAATTCATTATTAAAAGTTACGTTTTAGAATATATATTTTTTACATTACCTGAGTGCACCCACAAGAGATTTATTTTCCCTCTTCCCCATTCCCATTGTTAAGTCTTTTAAATGCAGCAGTCCCATGAGAAAAAATTAGGTGTCTTTTTAATGTAAATCTCCATGTGAGCAGAGGAATGCCCCTCTCAGCTCTGTTTTCACTGTAGCATGATCCACTGATGGCTTTTTCCTCCTCAGCCATCGCCTGGCATGCTGAAAGCTATGAATCAGAGGCAGCCTTATTCATAAAAGAAGTCAGTCAGCAGCTGGGTAATGAAAATCTGTATGTGACTGGTTGTGACAATTATTACTCTCATATCAAGAAAATCAATATTTATATAATCAATTATACATTTAATTATGCAATGAATATTAATTTAATATATATTTTTCTACTTCAGGGTCCATAGGCTCCACAGGGAGACCTTGGGGTATAGGTGATGATGGAGTCATCCGAGCACCACGCAGTTACATTTTTCTCCCAGGATGCACTAGGTCTCCCTCCTATACCCCGCTCCCCGGGCCAGAGTTTTGTTGGGTGCCCGGCTGGAGTTGGGTCGCTGCACGTGGTGGGGCTGTTAAAACAGCCCCTGAAGATTTTATTATTTTTAAAGAAGTTTACTGCTGCTCCGTCACCCCGCCGGCGCCAAGACGCCGGTACAGATCCGGGGATCTCGGCGGGCCTCTGGGGTTTTGTCTAGCAGGGACCCTGGAGGATTCCTGGACTGCGGCCGGGCGCTGCGGGGAGCAGGTAAGCGCACACGGTGACCCGCTGAGATGCAGTCCTTTCCTCCAGGGCTGTGGGACTCCCTGGGGATGACGGTGGGTGGAGCCAGGCACTGTCCTGCGCTTCCACTAGACCACCAGGGACACGTGCTGGCTTAGTAAGGTCGCGAGTCCAGCTTCCCGGGGTTTAATCACCGGCCAGGGGAGGCTGCCTTCCCTGTCTAAGATCCAGCTCTTCAGCTCCGTGCGCCTTTCCACGGCAGTCTGGCTACGCTGAGCTGCTCTCCTTCTCGGGCCAAGCCACCTCTGAGGTTTCCGGTGGCCATTTTCTTGGTGGCAATGTCTCAGTTCTCTCTGGCCAGCGTGCGCCCGGTCCCCCTGCATACCTCTTCCTTTTGGGTCAGTGTATGCAGCACTATTGCCTACCAGACACTGAGTCTGCATAGTTGATTATAGTGCCATGGTGCAGGTTAATTTCAGCATTGTTTGCGGAAAAAAAATAGACAGACAAAGCTAGCATAAGTCACAAACTGTCGGTACCAAACTGTCATTTCTATCTCTGTTTCAATGCCCTGTTTACAAATGTAGTCAGGGTGTTTCTAATATCTCACATATACAGTCAGGTGCATAAATATTGGAACATTGACAGAATTTTCATTTTTTGGCCTCTATTCACCACCACAATGGCTTTGAAATGAAACAAACAAGATGTGCTTTAACTGCAGACTTTCAGATTTAATTTGAGGGTAATTACATCCAAATCAGGTGAACGGTGTAGGAATTACAACGGTTTCTATATGTGCCTCCCACTTTTTAAGGGGCCAAAAGTAATGGGACAAACTAAACAATCCTAAATCTAACTTTCACTTTTTAATACTTTGTTGCAAATCCTTTGCAGGCAATTACAGCCTGAAGTCTGGAACGCATAGACATCACCAGACGCTGGGTTTCATCCCTGGTGATGCTCTGCCAGGCATCAACTGCAAATGTCTTCAGTTCCTGCTTGTTCTTGGGGCATTTTCCCTTCAGTTTTGTCTTCATCAAGTGAAATGCATGCTCAATCGGATTCAGGTCAGGGGATTGACTGGTCTCTTGGTGATCGTAATGATCGGACAGTGTCATCTGTGCCGACAGCTTGTATGAGTGGAACAGCGTTTATAGAGGTAACTGTTACCCCTGATTAGGACAGTTTTCTGTCTGTCCATTGATTGTTTTTGTGTTAGTTAGTCATAGGCTATGGGCAGTTGTCCAAATATGTTGTTGATCCTGCCATTTGTAGTTGGTGAAGGGATTAGGTGGCAGTAAATCTAAACATATGTGTTTCTTGCATTGGTCCTTATACAATTTAATGTGGTTCTCCAGGTGATCGTCATTATTGGGCAACGTGATATATGCGGGCACTATGATTGACTGGAACCTTGTTGATACAGGTATTTCTTACCTTTGATATAGGAAAGACTCGATTTATGTGCTTATTTTAGTTTACTGATTCAACATCCAGGGGCTATGGGATATCAGCCATCCATCAGAATTGATTTTAACATGTACAATGGGTTATTATAGATGTAGATATATGCTCCCCCTATTGTCTCTATGCCTTTAACCACTTCACATTTAGTATAGGGGTATTTGTTATGATCCATTAGTTTGAGATGCTTTTATGTTGTTTTCCTTTACTAGACTGATCTATCTGTTATTAGGCACATTGTTAATATGTATTCTAGTCTCTATTAGAGGATTGTATATCAGTAATTTTTTTGTTTTTTATAGAGACCGATTTCCAGTGACTTTCCTGTTGTATGTTGGCTATATATGTCCATCTGGGGTGTTTAATAGAATGGGGCCAGATAGACTTTGTCATAAGATAGTGATTTGTTTCTATTTTTGTGTTTTTTTTCTAGATTATTTTGTGCGATGTACTGTTACAGACACTTGTCTTGATAAAGGTCTGTCATTAGACCGAAACGTCGACACAAATGAAGTGGTGTCTGACATTAACAAACATATTGGATCTTCTCTGTCTATTATGACTTAATAAAATGAAAATTTTTTTTTAAGTGAGTGCCTTCATTCAACGATATTGGATGATACGATTTTTCTATATTATGGACTTCTGGTCTTGAAGTGCACCCTGAACAAATTTGTGATAAAGGTGCGAGTGCAGAATCTTTTTGGATTAAAATATATATATATTTTATTTCACACACACTAAGTGGTGGCGCTAATACTCAATGCCGTATTGTGTGCGATATTGCTCTACAGCTACGTCTGGGGGAAAGAATACTGTGCACCCACTCTGCTATTTTGCAAGTCAGGTGCTGCAGATTTATGAGAGGAGGAGATGGTGCAGGATGGATTAGGTGGTATAATCCACCAGGCCCTTTGCAGGAACCCCCTTGGGCTTCCTTTTATCTCATGTCCTGGCTACTATTGCATGCCACTTAGCGGTGCCAGCTGTTTTCCCCTCTATGGGGTTACAACAGCAGTCTGTTTGTTCTTCGCTCTCGGGGATTGCCCCTACAGATTATTGCTATGCAGTTTCCGCCTGTGCCCCCGCCAGGGGTAGATGGCAGCTACCTCTACTGCTCTACAGACTTGCTGCAGGAGGAGAAAGCCGTTAAGCCATCTAGGCATCCTCTGGTGTCATCATAGTCCCCACAACTCTCTGAGATGTCATCTGATGACGGAGAGATTGCGGATGTCTCTATCCCCGAGTGCCCTCCATTGGAGATGGAGACTCTGTTGGGGCTTACTACTCCTGCTTTGGTGTGAACTGTCAGAGCCGTCTGGGTCATAGAGGATAACGAACCAGCTCCTCTATTCAAGCAGGCTCTGTTTGTACAAATAAAGGGCTACTGTACTTCTGCGGAATTCCCTTTACCAGATCGCAGGGCTACAGCCTGGCAAAAGCCCGGTAAGAAGTATCAACCTCAGGGACGTTTGGCTGTGTGTTTTCCATTTTCTGAAGTTACTTGCACAAAATGGAAATCATCCCCTGCAGTGGCTTCACATGTAATATGGTTAATTACAAGTGCTACATTACCTATGCCTTCCATTTCTTCCCTGAAGGTTAGGAAGGTGGAGGTTTGCCGAAAGTCTATATACTTTCCGTAAAATGCTTCTAGGCCTCAGAGGTTTTTTGGTTGGTAACATCAGAGATGCAGCCACACATATTGGGAAGGCTGTTCTGGATATCACTCTCCTGACTTCTAGTGTCTCGGCGGCAGCTGTGGTGGCTCGCCATTTCCTGTGGTGGCATTCTTGGAGGGCAGATGCTGATTCCAAGAAAGTCTTACAATGCTTCCCATACACTGGAGAAGTATTGTCCGGTCCTGATGTGGACATGTTGGCAGTGGTTAACTCTGCGTTTCTTCCTTCGGCTGAGGCTTCAGCGAAGCCTTGCACCTTCTCCTTTCGATCCTTACGTCCTCAAGGTTAGCCCACAGGTCAGATCTTCTCAAGGCCGTCAGCTTCCAGTAGGGCTGTCAAACCTACGAAACAGGCTTGGAGTACAAGATGTCCTCCTTCCAAGTCGGAGGATAAACCCTAAGTCTAATGGGATGGGCCTCCCTCTGGGGGATACCAGGGGGAGGCCCTTCTTCTGGTCCACCAGTGTTGGTGTTGGACCACCGTAGACACCTGGGTAAGAGAAGTAGTCTCTCACGGGATGACATGGCTTTACAAATCCAGAAAGCCGTACGATCCTTGCTTCAAGCAGAAGTCAAAGTACTGGTCCCGTTGCCCCAGAGGGGAACGGGTTGTTATTCCAAACTCTTTCTGGTTTAAGATCCAGAGGATCCCAGCCTATCCACCATCTTAAGTCCTTGAACAAATTCCTAAGGGTGTCTCGGTTCAGGTTGGAAACCCTGCGCTCAATCATGCTGACTATGGAATCTGGGGATTTTATGGTTTCTCTGGATATTCCGTATGCATGACTGCATATTCCACTTGCTTCAGCTCACCAGCTTTTTGTTCGGTTTGCTGTACTGCAATAACATTAACATTAAACGTGCTCTGCCGTTTGGCCTATCTACTACACCTCGGGTGTTTACCAAAATTATTGCGGTAATGGCAGCCCATCTGCGGCAGCAGGGGGTCCGTCTGTTACCATTCCTGGATGACATTTTACTGTTGGCAGGGTCTCCAGAGGGACTTTACTACCACCACCTACAGCTGCCTATATCTATGCTACAGATGCACAGGTGGTTAATCAATTGGAAGAAGTCCTACCCTGATCCCATCCCTAAAGGATGCTACATCTGGGAGCTCTGTTTGATTCACAACTGCAGTAGATCTTTCTGTCTATGGAAAAGATCTCCACTTTGCTGACGCAAGTATGCATATGTCTCCACAGTCGCCAAGTGTCCATCCACTCAGCAATGCTGTGACTGGGTTCCTTAGTGTCGACGTTAGACATGGTGAAATATGCACAGTTTCATTCCAGGTCTCTGCAGAAATTGATCCTCTCCAGGTGGGACGGGTTACCCCATTGGATAAAGCAAACGATGGTTCTCTCTCCGGAGGTGCGTCTGTCTCTTGCTTGGTAGCTGCAGACTGGCCACCTCATCAGGGGGCGGACCTTTTGGATTCCGGTCTGGGTCCTTCTGACGACGGACGCCAGTCTCCGGGGCTGGGGCGCAGTGACAGGTCCACACTTATTCCAGATGGTGGACAGCAGAGGAGTCCGCCCGAAGTTCCAATATGTTGATTGGCAGGGCAGTCTTGAGGGCCCTACAGCAAGCCGGACTCGTACTACACTGACAGCCCGTACATGTTCAGGTAGACAACGCCACAACATCAAGGAGGAACTCTAAGTCAGGCGGTAATGACAGAGGAGTCACGCTTTCTGACATGAGTGGAAGGTCATCTCCCAGCCATATGGGCAGTGTTCATTCCAGGAGTTCTCAATTAGGAAGTGGACTTCCTCAGCCGTTACGACATGCATCCCGGGGAATGGTCTCTTCACCAAGAAGTGTTTCAGCTCCTAGTGGACAAGTGGACCTTCCAGACGTGGACCTCATGGCCTCTCGACACAATCACATTGCCAGTGTACGGGTTCAGGACAAGAGACACCAAGGCTTTCTTGGTAGACGCTCTGTCAGTCAAGTGGACCTTCCAGTTTGCGTACCTGTTTCCTCCAATCTCCCTTCTTCCTCAAGTACTTAGGAAGTTCAAACAAGGAGGCACTGTCCTGTTGGTGGCTCCAGCGTGGCCCAGATGTCACTGGTACTCAGCTCTTCAGAGTCTCTCCATTGACATTCCATGGCTGTTGCCTAAACGTCCGGACCTGTTAACTGGATTTTCCACAGGTGTGGCACACCTGTTTTCAATGGTGTCGTCCCAGAGGTTACGACCCCTGGGTATTTTGGATATCCAGTGTTTTGACTTTCCTGCAGGTGGGTTTGGATCTTCTTCTCCACCTTGCCTCACTGAAGGTGCATGTATCTGCTTTTCCAGTGTGGTTCCAGATGCTAGATGGCTTCGCTCGCGGATCTGAGGCTTACACTTGTGAGGACCTTCCAGTGCCGCCCTCTGTTACTGCTCATTTTACTCGGTCTGTGGGTCCTTCGTGGGCAGCTCGCCGCGGCGCCTCGGCTGTTCAGCTTTGTAAGGCGGCTACGTGGTCTTCTATCCAGACCTTTCTGAGGTATTATGCATTACACCTTTGCCTCTCAGGATGTTTCCTTTGGGCTGTGGATTCTCCTTTCTGCACAGGAGTGTCCCCACCATTAAAGGGACTGCTTTGGGACATCCCCAGGTCTCCATGTGGAGCCTATGGACCCTGAAGTAGAAAATGAGAGAGAGGGTAAGAACTTACCTTTTATCTCTCTTTCTATGCAGTCCACAGGGCATCCACCCTGACGCACCTGTGCCTCAGATGGGCTTCGGTCTGGTCATCTGTTTTCCGTGTGAGATTGTGATTGAGTGTTCCAGACTTTCTTCTCTCTCTTTTCTCCTTCTCCAGCCTTTGGCTTGCTACGAAACTGAGGTGCCTCTGGCCCGGGGGTGGAGTATAGGATGGAGACCCAGTGCATCCTGGGAGAAAATTTTAACTGCGTGGTGCCCGGATGACTCAATCATCGCCTATACCCCAAGGTCTCCCTGTGGACCCTATGGACTTTGTAGAAAGATAACAAAGGTAAGTTCTTAACATATCTATAATTTTGTACAACATAATCCATAAAATCTATTACAGCCTAATAACTGCTGCCTTAATAGGTGCAGTGTAATAGCTGAACTAATTTCATAATGTCTGAGGGCCTGATTCAGCAAGGAACGCAGTTGCGTATACACATGCAGTTGGTCGATTAATTTGCACTGCGCATGTGTATGCATCGCAGTGGGCGAGCCAGATGCTCCAGTCAGAACTGCTTACGCAGAGGCTACGCAGGCTCTTTTCAGAGTGATTGACAGGAAGTGCTGTTTGTGGGTTGTAATGTGGGGGTGGGGGGGGCACAGAGGGAATGCAGGCGTGCCAATGCGTCTCAACGTTGTTGCAGGGGCATGCATAACTTAGCCTCTGTGATACCAGACGCAGCCTGAGGACACACAGCAAATTCCTGAGTGAGGTCCGGGCTTACTTAACTGTGCACATGGGTCCGATGTTACCGACTGTTTCGCTATGTTGCCCTAGTATATGGATGTCGGTAAGGGGAAGTGGGCGTCCTTATGTCAGGCTGCTTACGCAATGTGAATGCACACATTTAAATAGCACAGTATACGTGCATGGTGCGTGTGTATACGCAGAATAGCGTTCCTTGCTGAATCAGGCCCAGAGTGAGCAAATGTCCACAAGTCAATGAGGAATTAGCTAATTATGCTCACCGATTGTAAAGTGCATTAAATGGGAGTACTAGTTACAGACCTGTTCTTAGCTTTTATGCCATGTACTGAGCATCGACTAAGCGGGAGAAGAGTGGTGCTGCTTGTTAGAGGAAGATGGTGGGGCTGAAATAAGGCCCCCAGCCGGGAGGCGCTCAGGTGGCTGAGAGCTCTGATTGTGCAGTGGTTTTTCTGTGCACTTGTAAACTAGCTCAGAGTGGTGAGTTGAATTAGCGCAAAGCTACAGAAGAATGGTGCATTTTAAGGAGAAAACGGTGGTACTTACATTTCCCTTGGCCTGGGGGAAGCTCGAGCAGATAGCTGTACGGTGAAGCGGCCTCCTCTGTGCACCAGCAATATATGAAGGTGTGCAGCAGGATCCAGCAGCCCCCTCTGTGCCGGGTGTAATGCTGGAAGTGGTAAGCAGGTGTAGCTCTGTACTCAAGTCCCAATCTCAGTCAGGAACGTCATGCTCCGGAAAGGGTGGTAGCAGGACAGCAGGTGACCTTGACGCGTTTCTCTATCATACTTTCATCAGAAGGATAAAACGTGGTAAGGGTTCTATATTTAAAGGTATATTGACCAACCACAATGGTTCATTGTTAATTCAACATCTGGTTAGTTACACATATACATATGGTTTTAAAATTCCAATTGTTGAAAAAAATCTGCAAAAATGCTTCAGTAATATAATATACATGATAGCAAATTAATTTGGAGTCTGTATTCATATATTAATAAAAATATATAAATATAAACCTATACATAAGTGTAAAAAATATAGTATGTATTAGAATAAACAGACAGAGCAAAAAGTCCTATATAAAATAAATTATAAAACAAGGACTTTTCATACAGTAATTTCATTTAACACTATTCAAGAGAAGAGAGGTATGGGGTTACATTTACTAAGAACGTGTTGGTCTGATTTAGCATTCACAGAATTATTTTGTCATTTTTACAGACCTGAAATTTACTATGGCAAAAACGGGTATTTTCTGTATTTTCAATGGTGAACATGGTAGTTTTGATACTTAGGACCTGATTCAGACCCGCTCGCTAGATGCGGCCTCTCGCTCCCTGCATATGTAAATTTTGCAAAGTGACATCAAGGCAGCTGCTCGCTCGTCTTGGCGAGCGATCACTTTTTGTTTACAGATGCCCATCAGCCTGTCTTTAGCCATCCGCTTGCGTACGTCATCTCCAGAAAGTATATACAACCATCGGTACATCGGGTACCATCGAATCTGACCGCAGCGCTTGCGGTTGACTGTACCCTACCGCAAGCACTGCGAGCCCTTCAGTGTATTATTCAACCACGTGATGTGTGCTATGACACTCCATGTTAATTATGTACGCACCAGAAACGGCGTGCAAACACTCTGGTACGCCTGCATCCGTAACTCCACTCCTCCATTACTACTGCCCTGCCCCTGTTACCACTCACAAACTGCCTCTCCTGTCACTCATTCCACTGGACTGTCTTTGCAGAGCGAGCAAAATCCGATAGCTTGTACTAGTTTGCGCACGCGCACTGCGAACTACACGCATGCGCACATTAGCGAACATCGTCTGCAGCGAGCGGGTCTGAATCAGGTCCTTAGTATTTAAAGCCGCATATTATTACAACTAAATACACAATCGTCTGAACACGGCAGTACTTTCCATAAACAGGAATACAACACAGGAATTTACCAAGAATCGTGATTATAATCACAAGTGTACTCTAAGCAAGCACAGTTTAAAAAAAGAAGTGTCAAAAAGACCCCCTCCTGACCAGCGTATTGGGCAGTGTGATCCGTGTATGTTTCTGCCTCTACTCTTAAACTTAAGGGTTAATTTAAAAAAAAATGGCTTGGGTCCCCACCCAAAGCATAACCTGCCCTGGGCTCCTGAGCCACTGATTGGCTGTGACCCTCGTGGCTGTTGATTGACAGCCATGCGGTTCTCAGCCAATCTGCGGCCCAGCAAATGATGGAAGCCACCTGGTCTTTACCGGGGTAGAGATATATATGTTAACACATATATCTCTACATGTCCGAGGGGTCTGTGCAAATAATTATTTTAGTTTGCCAAGTAACGGGCAGTCTACTGGACAAGGGGACCGAGCTACGCAAAGAGGTGTGTGAGTATTGGATTTTAGGAAACCCGTGGGAATTCTACTGGAGAAGTGGACGATCACCTGACAGAAGGGAAGTATGTGTGAGTGTGTTTTTGTTTGTAATAAAACTGTACTTTTAACAGTGTGTGTGCACACTGCTTATTTTACTATTTTTTTTTTTTTTTACAGTGGGGGTATGGGTGCCGGTTGCCTGCTGGCAGGCACGCTGTCACCTATAGTTCACTGTAAAAAACAATAGTAACTATCTTTTATTCACACCATTATCCCTGCACCCACTGCCCAGTGGGTATTATAATTATCAAATAAAAAGGTTTTACACTATATCATTCTCCTCTTCTATTCCATACACTCATTGGGAGCGTGACTTCCTAATGGGAATATTTGGGAGATCATTAATTATAACCGGATTCACTGTTAGACTACAGGCATCTGATGGATAAAAGCCATATGAAAAATTAAGAACGGACTCTCTGGGACTTTCACGGTTGGAATTTTCCTTTATTTATGCTCTGAGCACCTATATTTTTTCTTGTGACTATATATTGTTGAGTGCCAGGTGACACTCTTGAGGTTGATTTGTGCTAGTGCCCCATTTGCGCAAAATCCGGACATCGTAATTCATTGTTGCATCTATATTGTAAAAAGCAAATATAATGAGAACAGACTACTATTGTTATTAGGAAGATTGAGTGACCAGGTGCTCGTGTGTTTATGACAAAAAAATAGATGTTATTAATAGCAAATCAATGAATCTATTAAATCAAAAACTAGTATTGACCACGTAAGCATTAAAAGTGTTTATATATAGCTAGGGCACAATTCTCAAACTCTGTCCTCAGGACCCCAAACAGTGCATCTTTTCCATGTCTCCTCACAGAATCACAGGTGAAATAATTAGCTCCATATGTGGATCCTATAAAATGTGTCAGGGAGTAATAAATACACCTTTGCACCTGGGTGACCTGCAAAATGTGACCTGTGTGGGGTCCTGAGAACCGAGTGTGAGAACCTCTGAGCTAGGGGAACCTACAGTACATAATCTTGATCCAGAAATCCCTGTGTTCTACATACAATATTATCTATCTCATCCAGCATACACACTAGACGATGTGTTGTCCGATCCAGCAGATCTGAGCGACATATCGGGTACATCGTCGTTGACAATGCACGCTCCCATGCATTGTCACCGACATCCTCCTTCGGCCCTACACGCAGGGCTGACGGGGATGTCGTTAGCGAGGGCCATGATGCCAAATGCAGCATGGCTCCCACCGTCGTTCCATAGTTGCCCGCATCAGCAAGTATGTATGCACTTGCCAACGCTGAGTCCTGTCGCTGCTGTGGTCGGGCTGGTACACATCGTCTAGTGCAGGGGTAGCCAACCTCGGTCCTTGAGAGCTACTAACAGTTCACGTTTTCCAGACCACCTAGTTATTACTCACTAACACATTTGAAAAGATCCACAGGTGGAGCTAATTATATCACTTAATTCTGTGAGGAGACCTGGAAGATATGACCGTTGGTAGCTCTCGAGGACCAGGGTTGGCTACCACTGGTCAAGTGTGTACCCAGCCTTAGTGCCACATACTAAATAGAGAAGTGTATGTTAGATGAACTCTAGATCCACGGTTTCATTGAGTCCTAGACAGAGGATGCAATCTCCTATAGTGATCTCCACCTCTCGTTTTACATTTGATGTGCTGTAGTCCCCAAAGTATCAAGCAAGAAGGATCACCAATATTAACATCTCTGAAATGGCAAGGTACACTGTGTAGTCATCATATGGAGAATATTTCGACAACATTCTAAAAATGTCTGTTTAAGTGGCCTAATGGTATGTCCTATGTACTATAATCCACAGCTACACTGTAGTAAATATATAATAAAGTTAATTTAACGAAGGATTTCAATTGGAATTATTTCCTTCTAGAAGTTGAAATTAGGGATGTGCAGGCTCGGTTCTACTCGGTTCCGTTCGGATTTTTTTTCCGAATCTTATTGGGTTTCAGCTGTCACGAGTTTTGGATAGCCAATAAGATTCGGTAAAATAAACCGAACGGAACCGAGTAGAACCGAGCCTGCACATCCCTAGTTGAATTACACATATTGGATATGCAATACTGTGCAAAAGTTTAAGGCAGGTACTTAAAAAAAAAAAGTAAGAATGCTTTAAAAGATAGAAGTGTTAATAGTTTATCAATTAACATAATGCAAAGTGAATAAACAGAAGAGAAATATAATCAATATTTGGTGTGACCACCATTTACCTTCAAAACCACATAAATTTTTCTAGGTACACTTACACAAAGTCAGGGGTTATGTAGGATTATAATCAGGTATATGATTAACCAATCATACTAAACAGGTGATAATGATCATTTCATATGTCGGTTGAAACAACTGAAATAGAAACAGCTGTGTAGGAGGCTTAAAACTGGGAAAGGAACAGCCAAACTGCTACAAAAGTGAGGTGGTGGAACATCAGTTCATGTCATAGGTCATACACCATGGCAAGACAGAGCACAGCAACTAGACACAAGGTAGTTATACTGCATCAGCAAGGTCTCTCCCAGGCAAAGATTCCAAAGCAGACTGGGTTTTCAAGATATGCTGTCCAAGCTGTTTTGAAGAAGCACAAAGAAACTGGCAACGTTGAGGACCGTAGACGCGGTGGTCTGGCAAGAATACTTAGTGCATCAGATGAAAGACACATTACTTCCTTTCGAGATCGGAAGATGTCCAGCAGTGCCATCAGCTTAGAACTGGCAGAAACCAGTGGGACCCAGGTACACCCATCTACATGGAAGGCTGATGCGGATTCTAAGAAGGGCTTAGAAGAATTGCCCTACAACGGGGAGATATTGTTTGGCCCGGACAAGATTGTAAGCACATTGGCAGCATCAAAAACTGCATTTCTTCCTTCAGCGACTACTACAAAGCCTTGGAATACATCTTTTAGGTCATTTCGTCCTCAAGGAAAGTCTAAAGGTCAGTCCTTTCCTAGGAAGTCGACTTCCACCAGGGCTGCCAAGCCCAGGACCAAGCAGGCCAGTCTCCCTGCTTCAAAATCCGAGAACAAGCCCTTAGCCTGAAGGGACAGGCCTCCCCCTGGGGGACCCCAGAATAGGAGGCCGACTTCTTCAGTTTGCCAAGTGCTATGTGTCAAACCACCACGGGATCTTGGGTAAGAGAAGTGGTCTATCACGGGTATGCCCTCTCATTTCTAAGATGGCCACCCCACCAATTTTTGTACACAGGCCCTCTTTCAGACCCAAACAAGGCCCTGCAAATCCAGAAAGTCATACAGTCCTTGCTGCAAGCAGGGGTAATTTTGCCAGTACCGCTATCTCAACGAGGCCCCGATTATTATTCTACTCTCTGGTTCAAAAGCCGAATGGGTCTCATCGGCCTGTCTTCAAATTTAAATCCTGAACAAATTCCTTAGGTTACCCAGGTTCAGCATGGAAACCCTAAGCTCTATCCTAGCGATGAACCCCGGGGACTTTATGGTATCTCTGGATATTCAGGACGCTAACCTACATGTACTAATAACACCCTCTCAGCGATATTTCCGGTTTGCTATACTACAGCAACACTTCCAATTTCAGGCTCTGCCATTTGGACTATCCACAGCTCCACAGGTATTTACCAAAATTATTGCTATCAATAGCAGGTGGGCCTGCTACCATATCTGGATGACCACCTGCTCTTAGCAGGATCCTCAGAGGTGCTTCAACGTCATCTGGTGCTACCCATCGCTTTCCTTCAAAAGCATGGATGGTTAAGCAACTGGAAAAGTCCTCCCTGAATCTATAACAAAAAATGGTTCATCTGGGAGCCCAGCTAGATTCTCAGGATAAGAGAATATTTCTGACAACAGACAAGATCTCTACACTTCAACTACAAGTGCGCAGATTCCTCCACAGTCACTGAGTGTCAGTCCACTCATCAATGCAGGTTTTGGGTCCATGGTATCCACCTTCGACATGGTGGAGTTTGCTCAGTTCCACTCCAGGCCTCTGCAAAGGCTAATATTCTCCAGGTGGAATGGGTTGCCCCATCGGATCAGAGCTCAGACGATGGTGCTCTCTCCAGAGGCTCGTCTGTTCCTATCTTGGTGGCTACAGTCATCTCATATAACCAAGGGTTGCCCCTTTTGGATCCCGGACTGGGTACTCCTAACAACGGACGCCAGTCTTGGGGGCTGGGGTGCAGTGACTGGTCAACCCTCCTTCCAGGGCCATTGGACATCGGTCGAATCAACCCTGCCGCATCAACGTATTGGAAATTTGAGCTTTCTACAGGGCCCTCATACTGGCCCAGGACATACTTCAAGGACTTCGACAGTGGCTTACATCAACCATCAAGGAGGCACTCGAAGTTAGGCAGCAATGACCGAAGTGTCACGCACTCTGACATAAGTCGAGGGTCACCTTCCGGCCATCTCTGCAGTGTTCATTCCGGGAGTTTTTAATTGGGAAGCAGACTTCCTCAACCATCACGATGTGCATACCGGGGAATGGTCTCTTCACCCAGAGGTTTTTCAACTCCTAGTTATCAGATGGGGCCTACCAGAGGTGGACCTCATGACCTCCCTACACAATCACAAATTTCCGCTGTACGGGTCCAGAATAAGGGATGCCAAGGCAACCTTCGTAGATGCATTTTCAGTGAAGTGGACCTTCCAGTTAGCATCACTATTCCCTCCAGTCTACCTTCTTCCTCGAGTTCTTCAGAAGTTCAAACAAGACTGAAGCACTGTCCTGGTGGCTCCAGCTTGGCCCAGACGTCATTGGTACTCGGATCTTCGGAGGCTCTAAATCGACACTCCATTCCTACTGCCTCAACGTCCGGACCTGTTGTCTCAGGGTCCTTGCCTTTACCCAGACCTGGGTCATTTGTCTTTGACGGTGTGGCTCTTGAGACATCCCTCCTGAGGTCCAAAGGATTCTCTAGCTTTGTGGTCCAAACTATGGTCAGAGCGCGTAAGCAGCCTCTGCTCGGATCTAGCACAGAGTGTGGCATACCATATTTCCAATGGTGTCGTATCAGCAGCCAGTGTCCTGGCCTTCCTTCAAGCTGGATTGGACCTTGGACTCCGCCTAGAAGGGTGTCAGATTTAGGGGCGCTCTCCTGTCGTTCCCCATTTCCGATATTCCATGAGGACAGGGCTGTACTTCGGTCTCATCCTGGTTTCCTTCGAAAAGTTTTTACTCGTTTCCACATTAATGAGGAAATTGTAGTCCCGGCCTTTCAATCACCGGACCTATCGGCAGGTGAGGCCACTTGGATGTGGTCCATGCCCTCAGGATCTACATGGATGTACCAGTTCTTTTTTGGAAATCAGACTCCTTATTTGTTCTCTATGGATTTCACAAGAAGGGATGGCCAGCCAACAAACAGACATTGGCTAGATGGCTTCGCATGACTATCTCACAGGCTTACACTCAGGCAGGCCTTCCTGTACCGGTTACTGTTACTTCTCATTCTATTCGCTTTGTTGGTCTCTTGTGGGCAGCTCGCCGTGGGGCCTCAGCTGAACAGCTTTGTAAGGCAGCCATGTGGTCCTCTGTCCATACCTTTCTGAGGTTCCATGCCTTCGATACATTTGCCTCTCAGGATGCTTCATTTGGACGCTGGATTCTCCTCTCAGCGCAGGAGTGTCCCCACCCTTGAATAACTTCTTTGGGACATCCCCAAGGTCTCCCTGTGGAGCCCTATGGACCCTGAAGTAGAAAATGAGAGTTATGGTAAAACTTTCCTTTGTTAACTCTTTCTTCGAAGTCCATAGGGTCCAAAGGGCACCCGCCCTGACACACCTGGATTCACATGGGCTATGTTTCTGGTCACCAGTTTCCCGTCTCCTTCTACGTGAGAGTGTGATTCTTTTGTTTACCAGTCTTCTTTCTCTCTTCTCCGGCCTTTGGCTTGTCACAAACTGAGGTGCCTCGGGGGCGGGGTATAGGTGGATTGACGGATGCATCCTGGGAACTGAAATCTTTAACCGCATTGTGCCCGGTCCTCAACCACCACCTACACCCCAGTGTCTCCCTGTGGACCCTATGGACTTTGAAGAAAGAGAGTTAACAAAGGTAAGTTTTACCATTACTCTCATTTTTACATACTGCACCCTGGGGAAACAACAAAATCCTCCCATAATTTACTAGGTTTGTCCAATTTCCATTTAACCAACTGCTGATTCTCCTAAATTAATAGGACCACATCACTATAAAATGTTTTGCATGGAGTAAAAAGTGTGAGGGTTTTTATAGACTGATTAAAAGATGTTGTGAATGCCCCAGTTTTCTGTTTGAAAAAAAAAAAAAAACAGGATCCCTACACATGTTTCAATGGAGAGCATATGTTTGTGTATTGTAATGTTATATATGCAAAATGAAGGAGTTAACAAGTTAAAGGAAAGTAAGAGTTCAGTATCCTGACAGTCAGGATGCAGGCGCTTAGAATGCTGGTGCCGGAATCCCGACACCTGTCAGATCCCTGGTGCCGGCATCCCGTAAGTAAGTAGTGGGATTAGGGGGAGGGTTAGGGTTTAGGGTTAGGCACTAGAGGGAGGGTTAGGCACTAAGGCTGAGGATTAAGCTGTGTACACACTAAACGATGTGTACCAAGCGCAATGGCATGGGTGCTGGCATCGGCAAGTGCATACACTTGTCAAAGCCAGTGGTGAGTGCCATGCTGCATTTGGCAGCATGGCCCCAACTGACAATATTGCCTATCGGTCCTGCATGCAGGTCTGACGCGCGATGTTGCTGATGAAGTGTGGGAGTGCGCATCGTCAGCGACATAGCTGGTACACACTGGCCGATATGCCCAATATGTACATATCGTCTAGTGTGTACCCGGCATTAGGGTGCGGGGAGGGGGAGGTTAGATTTAAGCACTAGGGGGGAGGGTTAGGATACTGACCGACAGGTGTCTGTATTCTAACCCTGTTGGGATGCTGGCATTGGGATTGTGACCGCCAAGATCCTGAGCACCAGCATCCCTAACCCATCCTAAAGGAAATGCTAGGTTAGATATTGCAAGACATAGTAATGGGGAAAGGGAACCAGTACTCCGCACAGACCAAGGCAGTAAAGACAATGCGAATAAGCGATGAAGTTTATGTAAAACATATTTTTTACAATATTTCTTCTCCAGAAGCAATTAAAGCGATTTAGTTTAGTTAACTTGGTCAAACAATACACCACTAAATAGGACGACCCAGTGAGTGAAATTTCATAGCCATCCAAGAGATAAAGCATAGGGAGAAGACTGCCCCTGCGGTCACAGGTATAATGGACACACACGTAAGTGTCAAATGTTTTGCAGACTGTCCCTGCTCCCAGCGTGACAATCTTCCAGACCGGGAGAGACCTGAAATTATCACACATGGTTTTAAATAGCTCCAAAGACGTTTTATAAAAGGTATCAATGCATCCATTTTTGAATTTTAAAGGAAAATGTGGGATTTTTTCATAAATATAATCTGCTTAGCTCTAGATAGTGATTAATTAATAGAAAATAATATCAGTTTCTGAGCCTAAGGCAGAGGTGTCCTCCAGACTCACCAACAGTTCAGGGTTCAGAGATATCCATGGTGGTTAATCAAATTGACTGAGGCACTAAATAAGTCACCTGTGCTTAACCATGGATATCTCTAAAACCTGAACTGTTGTGGAGCCTTGAAGATCGCATTTGGGAACCTCTGGTCTAAGGTATTGTTCTGTTGATATAGTTCTGTTAAGTGTAAGAGCCATTATCTATCTCCCTCATCTAATAGAATCAGAAATCCTAGGACATTTTCTTTTTAGATTTTTAAGGGCAAAATATTGCTTGCGGCTTAATGCTCTTATGTATCTATTTAACTCGAACTATTGAAAAAAATTGGGGACTGTTAAAGGTGTGAAGTTCATCCCCTTAGAAAGGAATTGGATCTCTGAATCATTGGGTTTACAGGAGGATAGGTTGAAGACAGTTTTGGAAGATGATTTTATTTTCAATACTGTTTTCACTATTGTGTCATCTTGAACCATCCTCCTCTTGTACCTCTAAATCTAACTCTCTTCCTCTTTTTTTTTTTTTTTGGTGTTGAGGTGTTCCAGGGTACAGAAGATCATATCTGTTGTAGGACAGATGGTTTGATTGTAATTTGGTGATTCTTCTCTTTGTCTTCAAAAAGGGATCTGGTAGGTGAGGTCAGAGGTAGTGAAGGGGGGATTTATGATTACATTTCTGACTGGAATTGAAAAGGAGATAATGATGTGTAGGATGATGGCTAAGAATAATGCTTAAAAGGTAATAAACTGATCATAATACAATATATATATATAAAATAATATTTTACTGTAAAAAAGACTTACTGCTGAAATTGTGCCGTTTGTATAGTAGGCAATACATGGTATGTAGTTAATAGACCGGCGGACTTGATGCCGCTGGTCTAAATCCCGATTCCTCCTGCCCGAAAAGGGACTTAAGATAGGCGTCCAAATGCCTATGCCTATCTTAATCCCAATGCCGGAAGAAACTCCCCCACCATCCTGATCGTCCTCGGAGGGGTAAATATAACACTTAGCCTGGGGATGGGGGGATTAGGTTTAGGGACCCCCGGGTGGGTTTAGGGTTAGGCACCCCCCCTGGGGAGGGTTAGGCTAGGGGAAGGGGGGGTTTGACACCCCCCAGGAGGGTTAGGTTTAGGGTGCGGGGAGGGGAGTTAGGTTTAGGCACCCCTGGGAGGAGGTTAGGGTTAGGCACCCCTAAAGGAGGGTTAGGGGGGCAGAGACTTCCCTGTACCTGTCGGGATTTTGACCCACCGTCCTGTCGCTGTTGGTATTTGATCCGGCATTACATTCCAATTCCCAATACATGAGTGGTGTGGATACATATACAAATAGCTGTGAAAGATATCCTTAACCATGTCAGTATTGCTATTGCACGTTTCTTTTATAGATGCTTTTTTTAAGCAATTAAAAATCTACAAGCAAAATGCGTATTGTCGAATGCAGTGCTTTCTGCCTTGCTGGTCTCTCCACTCACTCATGTAGTCAGTCTCTACTGTCATTTCTTGGGATAACTTTTGTTTTTAGTGGCTACAGAGACTCTTCTAGCAAGCATTACATTTTGGTTGGATACAAAGGACTTGACTAAGGAGCTAATTAACAAGACAATTTTGACTACATCTAGGCTCATAGTAATCCAAAAAACAAAGTTGTCTTTTTCTTGGTTTAAAATGTGTTTCTGGTCTTAGGGGCTGATTCAGCATTGCACACAAGTACAATGCTAAACGCAGATTCACGATTATCGGGAATCTACATGTGCGCAGGACCCATTCTGCAATTATGCAGAATGGGTCTTGCGTAATCGCATGCAGCCCCTTCGATGCCTCTGCCTGATTGACAGGAAGAAGCATTTAAAGGGCGGTGTAGTGGAGGCCTGCATTCCCAGAAATGGGTGCTTGTCTGCCCCATTTTCTGGGAGTGGCAAGGCCAGGGACTGTGTCACCGGGCGCAGTTTCCTGGCCTTGCAAGCCGGCCAGCCTGAGGCTTACTCAGCTGGCTGGTGGTCCAGCTCCATCCACCATCACGACCACCTATGGTCTCGATGGTGATCCCAGCCTGCGACCTCGGCTGCAGAGCTGGGATCGCAAATGCAGCAGGGGGTGTCATACACCTCCTGCTGCATTTGCATATTAGGAAGGACGGAATTGAAAGGCTGCCTGCTTGCTTTGCAATTCCGTCCGATGCTGAATCACCCCAATAGTTTGCAAACAAGCAGAGTTTTTACATACTAGCATTCTTAAGTTTGTTTCTGCAACAAAAGTATAGTCTTCTCTTTTTATCTTACAATCGGGGGGGGCATTGAGAATTTGTGGAAATCCTGCTGCTCGATATATATAGTAAATAACTATAACAGGTAATGAAGTAGTCTCTCCTTCCCTGAGCATTACTTCTCTCTTTCTCGCTGCTTGACTTTCGGTAGCCTTTAATTAGAATTTCCCCCAATGTCCTTTTCACTATTACTGCTTTTTGAGAGAGGTTATTTGATATACAGTTTTGAGATATCTCTGCCCCTAAATAAAGGTGCTCCTTTTGCCTCTCCCTGTCCTTCCGTTAAACAGAGCAGTTGATCCCCCAACGGCTGAGCTACCAACTGCCCTTTCTAACATGCCTCTAGCCAGCACAAGCCAACTCCCAGGGTCCTAGCTTCACAAGCTGTGTTTAAATCGGGTGTAGCTCTTTCTAACAGTCCATTACTGCATGCAGGCTTTGGAAACAAGTTCCCTATCCATGCAGGCTAGTAGTGTGTCACATTCCCACTCTCCTCACCTCATTTAGCAATTACACTTCCAGTGTTACTTGTTAGTTTCAATTGTTGCAACATTTGTTAAAGCTGATAAACTGTACCAAAGTCTTCCCTTCCGGTCAATCCATCTCTATCACTCAGAATTCTAAACACTGCAATTGCCATCACATTAGTGTTAAACATATGTTATGCTATCCAATGGGCCTAATCCAGTACGGATCGCAACTGCGTTAGCATGATGGTGTCGGGGAAGGGGAGGGGGCAGTTGGCGAAACACAGACGTGCCAGTGCGTTTGAATGCCGTTGCAGGGGCGTGCATAAATTAGGCACTGCGAAGCCCTACGCAGCATGTGCTATCACTGCGTACTGGAAGGTTAGCAATTCCTGAGTAAGGTCAGACCTTGTACAAGTGTGCATGAGGCTTCGATTGTACTCAAAGTTACTGATGGTTTTGCAGTCTTGCTAAATATTACGGATGTGTGTAAGGTAAGGTGGACGTCCTTGTGTTGTGCTGCAACGGCATAGCGATCGCAACAGATTAGCATAACACCGCAGTGAGACTGCATGCGTAATCGCAGCCGCGATCTGTACTGAATCAGGCCCGATGTATCTTACAACCTTAAAAGCTATGGACAGTGGCGTAACTGGAGAGGGTGCAGGGGGTGTAGTTGCTATGGGGTCCGCCGCTAAGGGGGGCCTGAGTTCCAGCAAGCAAACTGCATTTTTTTTTTAAAGTGTTTTTGCTTACTGACACTGCCGACCCCATCGGCTTTGCACTATGTAGTCACGTCATGATCTCAGTAGGCTGATAAATTGTGAATAGTGTTGCAACTACAGTTTAATGCCTAAAACTAAAACTATTGATATATTTGATGGTAGAGGAGGGAAGATAAATATAAGAACACATGACATGTTCTGGACGGTAAATGCAGGGTTTGTTCAATAGACAGTTGAGAAACAACTAATATACCAAAACAACTTTACAAAAACTATGATATTTCTCTATGCAGTTTAACAAGTTCATATTTTCTGAAAGTGATCAAAACGCCAATCAAGCTCCAAAAAACAATTAAATTACCTTTTACTACTTTGTTTTATTACTGTTACGTTCACAATTGTTTAGCGCAACGGAATATGCAACGGAATATTTAATAATAATAATAATAAGTAAATATTGTTATTAAAAATAATAATACACAGATGGTTTAATGGTTAGCATCAGTAGTTTGATTTATACTTTTACTCTGCCCCCCGGGAGAAGCCTGGGGAACGGCAGCAGTCGGGCAGTGATGGGCGCAGTGCCAGACCAATCGCGTCATTAGGCCCCGCCCCTCGTGGCAAAACTGCAAATTACGCATATTTTAATAGGGGGTGGAGCCAAATAACGCAATTCTACTAGAATCTCATCATTAAGCCCCACCCCCAGACCGTGGATCTCAGGTAAGTTTCTCCCCATTCTGCCCACTTCACTAGGAAGTGGGCAGGATGCGGGAGAAGTGCCGGGAGTGCGGGGGGTTACCCGGAAAAACGGGAGCCTCCTGCGACTTTCGGGCGTGTAGGCATGTATGGTTTGATTCCCACCATGGCCCTAACTGTGTAGAGTTTGTATATTTTCCCTGTGAATGCCTGGGTTTCCTCCAAGTATTCTGGTTTCCTGCAACACTCCAAAAATATACTAGTAGGTTAATTGGCACCTGAAAAAAAATTAACCCTAGTGTGCATGTAGGTAATATAGATTGTAAGCTCCAATAGGGCAGGAACTGATGTGAATGGCCAAATATGCTCTGTAAAGAGCTGTGGAATATGTGTGTGCGCTATATAAATAACTGGTAATAATACCATTAAGGCAGAAGCCCTTGTTACTTGCTCAATACAAACATCATGTGGATAACTGCGGATTAAGTACTATCATACAGTGAGATTGCTGTCACTCACAAAATGGTACAGTAGCGCCAGTGGCGTAACTAGGGCAGGGCGAACAGGGCACGTGCCCTGGGCGCAGTGGCAGGCCCAGCAGAGGGGGTCGCCGCCGGCCAGGGCATCGTACCCTCCCGCCATTGCACCCGGGCCGAAGAAGATGACTTTTCTTGTAATGATCAGGCAACTGTGCCTGCTGGGGATGACTGTAGGGGGAAGCGCAGCAGAAGCGCGCAGTCCCTACCAGGCAGTCATTCCCATCTTCAGAGCTGCTGGGTGACTTCCTTCCCTGGCGCGCTCTCAGCTCCGGAGCACCAGGTTTGTCTTAAGTTTTTTGCGAGGGAGGGGAGGACTGCCGTGGGTGGGGGGAGGAGGGGCATTTGTGTGAATTTGAAAGAGGTTTTTGTATCTTTGTCAGTGTGTGTGTGTTAGTATGTGTTTATCAGTGTCTGTGAGTGTGTGTGTCAGTCTATGTATCTGTGTTGTCGTGTGTGTATCTTTATCAGTGTGTGTGTGTGTATCTGTGATGGTATGCTGAGAGGTGGTGGTGTGGCTTAGAGACGACAAAGGGGGGGAGGTGATGGTGTGGCTGAGATGACAAAGAGGGAGGAGGTAATGGTGTGGCTGAGAGATGACACAGGGGAGGCGATGGTGTGGCTGAGAGATGACAAAGGGGGAGGTGATTGTGTGGCCGAGAGATGACACGTGGGGAGGCAATGGTGTGACTGAGATGACAAAGGTGGGAGGGGAAGGTGTGGCTCAGAGACGACATGGGGGAGGCGATGGTGTGGCTGAGAGACGACAAAGGGAGGAGGCAATGGTGTGGCTGAGACAACACAGGGAGATGATGGTGTGGCTGAAATGACAGAGGGGGGGCAATGGTGTGACTGAGAGATGACACGGGGGGAGGCGATGGTGTGGCTGAGAGATGAAGCGGGGGGGTGGCGATAGTGTGGCTGAGAGACGACATGGGGGGGAGGCATTGGTGTGCTGAGAGACTATGCAGGGGGAGGCAATGGTGTGGCTGAGAGACGAGGTACGGGGCGAGGCGATGGTGTGCTGAGAGACAACGCGGAGGAGGGCGATGGTGTGGCTGAGAGACACTGGGCAGGAAGTTACACAGGGGAAACAAGTCTGGTTAAACCGCTGTTGTATGATGATGACCTTCTTAATATTCCTACACAAACAGAAATCTTCCAGATGATGTGACCTACACGAATAGTGAATACCGACTGAAGACGTCGTCTTCCCAGGGAGGATACATTTCTTCAGAGGTTCTACGTGAGAAACTACCGTATAGGTAAGGTGCATATAGAATGGAAAAGAATGTTCCCAGAGTGATGAGAAATATGTGGCGTGTCATGCTGGCACGCCCCATTTTCAGTGGCCACGCCAATTTTTTTTGCCGTGCACCGATATATATTTTCCTATGTGTGTGGGGGAGGGGGGGCTGCCATTTTTCAACTTGCCCTGGGCTCCAAAGACCCTAGGTACGCCACTGGGTAGCGCTGCTAATTCACAGATTTGTTTTCATTGGAATACACACATGTAGTCTATGCAACTGAAGGTCTGAGCAGCTACAGTATGTAGCACAGATCTATGCAACTCAAACTGACCACAAGATACATAGCTTCTATGGGTGAAAGAGGGGAACGCAGTTGGTCAGCTTAACAAATGTTGCAACAATTGAAACTACAGTAAAGTTCCCTACTATAAAGTATAGAGAATATAGCTTGGAGTGTCTATTATATGGGAAAAAAAGAGGGGGGGTGGGCTGCACAACCTAATTACAACATTATCAGAGGTCCTAACATCCCTAATACTGCACTATTACAGGTAAGTCCTTGATAAATTTATACAAAGTGTCAGTATTAGAGATGTTAGGGACCCACCTGATGAGGTATCCTGCAAGGTCTATTGCCACAGAGTGTACTTGGGGAGATACAGGTTCTCAGAGTCCACTCCTCCCCTCCTGAGGCATCCTCACTGAAGACTTAACTGTGTGTGCCTGTCAGGTCCTGCAGCTACAGTGAGTGGTACTGCTGTCGTGGTCATGTGATTCCCAGCTGTGGTTCCTGAACAGTGGTGTTTTCGAGCACATATCTGTTGCTGTCTAATGTTGTATTTAAACGTTATTATGAATATTATCTCTGCACCTAAAGCCACAATATGCAGAGAGCCTTTCAGCCCAGGGCTTGTTGTCTGTGGGGAGGGAAGAACCATTTTATTGGGGAGTCCCACTTCCCTAGGGATTACAGCACTGGGTTGACTAGTTGAGGGTTATTTTTTGTTATGACAAGGTAACCCCATGCTGTGTGTCTCCCTGCTATAGCATTAGCTGCCTCGCCTGGTTCAGCCTAGTGCTGGTTGTTGGAAAATTGTTGGGGACCCCATGCTGTTTTTGCCACCCCAGTCTAGGTTTAGAGGCCCGGGGCTGGTTAATTTGTGGGGTGGGATAGGGGCTTCAAATCTGATGGGATTAAAAATTACAGTTAAAACAGATGCATCCTAAATACTGAGCTGTTTTAGACTACAATCAGCCATCGATGCCCGTTTATGCAATTGACAGCAAAATCAACGCATAGCAAATATATTCCTTAGATGAAAACTAATTGAGTATTTTTAACAAAACTAAAGACTCAAAGAATGGGCGTGGCTACGGTGGCAAGGGAGTGAAACGTGGCTCCCTGGCTCAAGATCCGTTTTTGGCAATCCTGACCCAGTAGACTGGCTGTATTTAGGTCACATTGGACCTCTAAGAGTTCGGGGTACCTGAGAGAGTACCGCTCTCTGGTTGCCGCTACCGTTGTGAGCCACTGCTCTGCTGAGATCCTGCTCTGCCTCTGCACTGAGCGCCTGTGACTGTGTGCTGCCCTGGACGTGGCTGGAGCCTTTTCATCTGCACGCCGGGATCTGGTCAGCGGTGGAGAGGGCGGTGAGACCCCAGTCTGTTTCCCCAGGGGTGCCCTGCCCTATTTTTATTAAGCCTGCCTTCCCTCTGCTGCCTGTTTGCTATATTCACCAGACACAGGTGGGCGTGGCTTCTCGGGTCCAGCGGCCATCTTCCCTTCCTCTTCCATTTTACCCTGCATGCCTTCTGCCTTTCTCTGAGTGAGACTGAGTATTCCTGATTGGGGGTCTGAGTGTTGCTGCCATATTATATAATATTACACTCCTTGACTAGCTCTATCATAGCCCTTCTTGCCTACATATTATATTTCCGCAGCTCCTGCCTGGCTTTCTCTGAGTGTTGCTGATATATTATATAGCTTCACAGTTTCTGACTGGTTTTGTCCTCCTCCAGCCCTCCCTGCCTGCATATTATATTGACTGAGTCTTGATAATATATTATATAATAACACGGTTTGTGACTGGCTCTTTCTCTATTCCTCCCTACAGTAGCTGCATATTATATCTTCTCACAGTGGGACTGAGTGTTGCTATTATGGGAAAGTCTGGGCAGGCTGCTGCCGCAGCAGCTAAGCTGGTAAAGTTTGCTTGCCAGCCTTCCACTCGGGCTCCACATCCTCTGGTATAAAGTGAATCCTCTGACCTAGAAGCTCCAGGTGACTCGCAGGGATTGAGTACTGGGGCCCCACCTCTGGTTACTCTGCAGCAAGTACTGGAGGCCATTGCAGGTAGTGAGAAACATCTTTCGGATAAAATTGAAAAGGTGCAATGCGATCTTTCTCTCCTGCGACAGGATGTGAAACAAGTCAGGGAACGGGTGGGTGAGGTGGAAACTCTCATATCTACCCTAGAGGATTTGCATGGTCCCCTGAAAGATAAGGTGTATTCTATGAGTCAACAAATGGCCGCTATTCAAAACAAATTACTGGATATGGAGGGTGCCTACGCCGGAACAATGTTCGATTTGTTGGGCTGCCAGAGGGTGAGAATCATTTCTGGAAACATGGCTTGTTGAATCCTATGGCAGGGACTCTTTTACCTTACAATTTGCTGTGGAAAGGGCACACCGTGTTCCTGCTCGCCTCCCTCTGCCTGGTGCTCTACCTTGTACCTTTATTGCAAAATTGCTAAATTATAAAGACCGGGATGCAGTGGTACGGCTCAGAGGCATTAAAGGTCCTCTGTCTAGAAATGGCGTGAAGATTTCTACTTTTCCAGATTTGGAGGTCTAAAAAGATAGGGCCCAATTCCTTCCTATTAAGCGTAGACTCAGAAACCTTAATTTATCATATGCTATGCTATTCCCATTCCAACTGTGGATTGTGAGAGATGAGGAATCTAAATTTTTCTCAACTCCATGGGAGGCGGCTCTGTGGCTGGATTGTTACACTCCAGGGAAACATCAATTGGCTCCAACCTGAACTTCTACGTGTTTCTTGCTGTTATATAATAGTTCTGTTTTTTTTGAAGATGCAGGTTCTATATAAGTCATTTACCAATATTCTATATTTTGTTTTTCTAACTTTGATGTGTGAGGTTTAGACTTAATTATGTGTCTATTGCACTGTTTTTTAATTTATTTTGTTATTGCCGTGGGTCTCCCTTGCAATGGTAGCTGCTACACTTTATTGCGCCTTTGTGGGTTTGATATCAGTTTAATTTTATAATTTCTGTGTGTTTGGGATATAAGTATGCCGGTGTTGGGGGTGGTATATGGGGGGGGAGGATTGGGGTTTTTTTTTTTTCTTTTTATTATTATTTTTATACCTGGTGCTATATTAGGTGTTATTTTTCAGTGTTTCTGTATGCTGGGCTCAAGGGGGAAAGGTGAAATTTGCAGTTATGACTAAGGTCTATGACTAAGGTAAATTTTGTTACATGGAATGTACGTGGAATCAGGGCTGGCTCTAGGGGTGTTCGACCTGATCGGTCGCACAGGTGCGCCACCCATAGAGGGTGCACCCCTCCCTAACATCCCGATTTCAGCGGGACATTACTGTCCCACTGTTCCACCCATGGGCCGAAGTGGCCCGTGGGTGGTTAAATCGGGAGGTTGGGGACCCCCCCACTACCACAGCTGTGCGGCGGTGCCGGACCCCGGAGACTCTGAATGGATGCGCGCCATCCTTTCAGCGACGGGAGAGGGCTGGGGGAAGCCCAGCTAGTGAGGCTCCCCCCAGCCTGACGTTATTTGGAGGCGGACACACCTAATAACGTCACATAAGGGGATGTGGCCAGGGCCGTTTCTAGGGGCAGGCGACCCGTGCAATCGCACGGGGAGCGCCGCCTCCTACCCCTGCTGCAGAAACAGCCTGTTAACTGCCGGGCGCCCGCTGAGATTGTTACCAGCGGGCGCCCGGCAGAGCAGAGCAGCCGGAGATGGAGACGGAGGCTCCTGCTTCCGGCTCCGACTCCCACAATGTGCACTATGGGAGGACGTCATGACGTCTTTCCCATAGTGCAGAGAGAGGAGCAGCCGAGTGGAGCGGACGCCAGAGCGGGGCTGAAGGTAAGTATTACTGTTTTTTTTTTTGTTGTGTGCAGGCAGCCTGGACAATACTTGGGGGGAGGCACTACCACTGGGGGCACCCGGGCACTACTACTGGGGGCACTTCTGCTGGGGGAGACACTACTACTGGGAGCACCCGGGCACTACTACTGGGGACATTACTCGGGGGGCACTTCTACTGGGGTCATTGCTTAGGAGGCACCACTACTGGGTACATTACTCAGGGGCCAGGGGCACTTCTACTGGGGGCACTACTACAAAGGGAGCATTACTATTGGGGGCACTAATACAGGGGCATTAAGACTGGTGAATTTATAAAGGGGACACTACTACAGGGGGCAATACAACTGGGGCACTACAACAGGGACCATTACTATGGGGGGCATGACTACAGGGGACATGCCTACAGGGGGCACTACTAATGGGGGCTCTGCATAAGTTACACTACCACTGTGGGCACTGCATAAGGGGCATAAATACAGGGGACACTGCATATGGGGACAACTACAGGGGGCACTGCATAATGGGCACTTTTGCCTGAGAGCCAGTGGGGGGGAAGCCTAAGACCTGTCGGGATGGAATGGCAAGGGAGGGGGCTGGAATGAAGTGTGTATTATGTGAATCATGTTTTTTCAATGTGTTTTATGTGGTTCTGGATTTAATAATGTATTTGAGGTGGATGTGGTTTTAAAATGTAATTTATGTGCCTCTGGCTTTTCCAATATATTTTATGTGGAAGTGGTTTGTTGCAGTGTATTTTATGTGGATCTGGCTTGTATTTTCAATGTGCTGGGCTCGCTCCCAACGCAACTAAAATCGGGTGTGATGCAAGGTCATACTTCTGCAAATGTTACACCAAAGGCATGCACACAGAAATGCGGCGTGGGCTTGTGACAGCTAGGCCACACCCCAATTTTTGAGCGCGCACCTCAGGCGTGCGCATGCTGTCTGCCTTTTGTTTAGCTACATAGATTTTTCAGCGCTTTGCCTCTAACAGGTTAGACACCCCTGTACTCAGTAGTCACAGTGGCTGACATTCTGTGGTCTTTCTAGATCACGCTCCCTTACTGTGATACCACACCCCCTCACGATGATGCCACGCCCACTCCACAATATTACTGCTTCGAGGAGGGGGGGGGCATTTTGACTGCTCGCACTGGGAGCCTCAGACCCTAGAAACTGCTCTGGGTGTGGCCTATGGTAATTAGGCCACATCCCCCATTTTTGGTTGCGCACTCTGGAGGGGGCCGGACCTGCCTGGAATCAATGATAAAGTTAAACACACTCAGGTACAGAAGATGCTTAAACAATATAACGCTGATATTATTTGTTTAACAGAGACCCATTTCGTTGGTAATAAACTCCTCTTCAACGTCCGTGGGTGGGCTGGGCATATATCACACCTCCCACACGTCATCGTCCAGGGGGGTCTCGATTTTAATTAAAAAATCTGTCTCCTTTGTGTTAAATTCAGTTAAGTCAGATCCCTATGGAAGATATGTGTTTCTTGACTGTAAGATACATTCCATGCCTATATATATATATATATATATATAATATATTTAAGTAAAAATGCCTGGATCTATAATTGATAGTACAATAATGCCTTATTGGCTAAAGTTAATACCTAAGGTATGAACTATGACACTAATTCAGCAATAAGGTTAACCTCCGATATACAGGTTGAGTCTCCCATATCCAAATATTCCGAAATACGGAATATTCCGAAATACGGAATTTTTTTAGCAAAACTGAGAGAACCTTTGATTTTTGATGGTTCAATGTACACAAACTTTGTCTAAGGCACAAATTATTAAAAATATTGTATAAAATTACCTTCAGGCTGTGTGTATAAGGTGTATATGAAACATAAATTAATTTCATTTCTGTACACAAACTTTGTTTGAGCCGCAAAATAATTGAAAATATTGTATAAAATGACATGCAGGCTGTGTGTATAAGGTGTATATAACACATAAATGCATTCTGTGTGTATATTTGGGTCCTATTCCCTAGATATTTCATTATGGTATGCAATTATTCTAAAATACGGAATATTCCGTTATCCAAAATACCCCTGGGTCCCAAGCATTTTGGATATGGGAGACTCAACCTGTACTTGTATAAAAGTCCATGTACAGGATTAATACTGGCTCTCACTTAGTGATTTGTAATGATGATTGAATTAGTGTCATGACTCATTAAGACACATTCAATTGATTACTTGCTACAATCACGACTTGATATACTGTAGGTCAATCTATGGACACCAAGTGCTAAATCTAAAAGCACTATATATAGTACTGGTGATTTAACCCATTAATTACCCGGACATTAGAGACTGCTTTGAGTTATCAAAGAATCAGTTGGTTCTATGCTATTCAACGTTATCGGAGACACCTTCTGCAGAGGTGGATCCCCAATGTTTGTGTAGTTAAATTTATTAATACCAGGAACTAGTTTGCATTACTTGTTTGTATTGTATGTGTGTTTTTATCAACTTTATATTTATTTATTTTATTGTCATATATATTTTTTTGATATTATATGTAATAAATTGTTACACATTTTAATTAGCGCTCCTTGTCTGGAATAGTTCATACCTTTAGGTATTAACATTGGCCAATAAGGCATTATTGTACTATCGGCTATAGATCCAGGCATTTTTACTTAGAGACTAGGTGTTAACCACAGATTGATCATGATTAGGAGCAGCTTCCTTTTAATATTACATTGAGACATTAATATCACTTGTGTGCCTGAATTGTATATGTTTCTCATACTTTGTATTACTTTATATATATATATATATATATATATATATATATATATATATATATATATATATATATACATACACACAGTCAGGTCCATAAATATTGGGACATTGACAGAATTTTCATATTTTGGCCTCTATTCACCACAACAATGGCTTTGAAATGAAACAAACAAGATGTACTTTAACTGCAGACTTTCAGATTTAATTTGAGGGTAATTACATCCAAATCAGGTGAACGGTGCAGGAATTACAACGGTTTCTATATGTGCCTCACACTTTTTAAGGGGCCAAAAGTAATGGGACAAACTAAACAATCCTAAATCAAACTTTCACTTTTTAATACTTTGTTGCAAATCCTTTGCAGGCAATTACAGCCTGAAGTCTGGAACGCATAGACATCACCAGACGCTGGGTTTCATCCCTGGTGATGCTCTGCCAGGCCTCTACTGCAAATGTCTTCAGTTCCTGCTTGTTCTTGGGGAATTTTCCCTTCAGTTTTATCTTCATCAAGTGAAATGCATTGTGGTGGTAAATAGAGGCCAAAATATGAAAATTCTGTCAATGTCCCAATATGGACCTGACTGTGTATATGTATATATATATATATATATATATATATATATTGGCTGTATATATACTCCATCCTTTTTCAAATGAGGTGCTGAAGCGTGCAGCTGAGTTTGTGTCTCTATCTCCAAGTACTCCGATAATTTGTTTAGGGGACTTTAACAATCTCCTAGACCCCTCTATGGACAAATGGCGTGCTACCTCTCATGCACAGTTGGTTAGAGGGAAATCCGGTTTTGCTAGCTTTATAGAGAGCCTGGGGTGGGTAGATGCCTGGAGGGTTAAACATCCGGGTTTACAGCAGTTCTCATGTTTCTCCGCGACTTATCATTCTTTTTCTAGAATTGATTTGGCTTTGGTTTCTCCCAGTCTGCTCCCCAAAATATGTCACATTACTTATAAAGCCAGATGTCCTTGGAGGTACTGTAGATAGTCCTAGAGGTCAAGTATTTTGGAAGTTACATCCCTTCTGGCTTATTCAAAGGAAAGCTGGTTCTGAGTTAGAGGCTTTGTGGGATGGGTATTTTGCGGATAATATTGGCTCTGCCACAGCGGCAGTTGTGTGGGACTCCTTTAAGGCATATATGCGAGGTATTCTGATTAAGCGTATTGCTGAACTGAAGCTGTTTTACAGAAAGAGAGAAGCTGAACTTGAATCAGAGTCACGTTGATTGGAACTGGTCTATTTGCAAGAAAATTGGTTGGCAGCTCAGTCTGCATGAAGAGCTCATATCTCTGATAGGAATATACGTAGTCTATTTAAATCGCATACATACTATGTGAATGCAGATAGGACAGGGAGTACTCTAGCACACCTAGTACACGCTGATCGTCCATCTCCAATCATTCCTGAGCTTGTGCGTTGTTACAACTACTCTGGATATAGCTGACCTTTTCCTCACTTTCTATAAGGATATATATAGTACTAGGTTGTCCTGTTCCATGGCCAAACTGCAGTCTTATGTGGCTAATATTAGGTTACCTTCTTTGTCGCCTGATGTACAAGCCTTTCTTGATGGCCCATTCACCCTGGAGGAAATAGAGGTTGCTATCAAGTCCTTCCCAGGTGGCAAAGCCCCAGGTAATGACGGCATACCGATTGAATTATATAAAAAAACATGCTGAGATATTTATTCCTAGATTGTTTCAGTTATTTAATGATTTATATGAGGAAGGTGTATTTCCGTCCTCTATGTTAGAGGCTGTCATTATTGTCTTGCCAAAGCCTGAGAAGGATCTTAGATTACCTGATGCCTATAGATCAATATCACTGATCCCTAACGATGCCAAAATACTTGCAAAAATATTGTCCCTTCGACTTAACCAGGTTATTGCCTTTATAGTGCATCCGAATCAGACCGGTTTCATGCCGGGTTATTCTACCTCAATAAACCTTAGATGTCTTTACACACATTTGCAGGCATTTCACGAGCAGGAAGCAGCTTCAGTCTCATTAGATGCGGCAAAAACTCTTGACTCGGTCGAATGGTCCTATTTGTGGGAGGTTATGCGGTGTATGGGGGTGGGGCCTGTCTTCCTCAAATGGATACAACTATATATGATAGACCCAGTGCTAGAATATCTGTTAACGGTTTTATTTCCAATCCATTTTCATTATTTTGCGGTATGAGACAGGGTTGTCCATTATCCCCTGCCCTTTTTGGCATGTATTCTGCGGGCTCACTCCGATGTTGTGGACTGATGACTAGAGTTGATACAATAGCTTTATACGCAGATGATTTGCTTTTGTTCCTTAAAGATTATAGGAAAGCCATGCCCGTGGTTCTCAAAGTAATTGCATAGTTTAGCGGCTATTCAGGCCTTGTTACTAATTGGGGTAAGTCTTTTATATTCCGATTGAGGGGTGCTCCTCCTGTTGCTCCTGAGATGCCTTTGCCTCTTTGTTGGGTTCCTAGATTTAAATATTTGGGGGTCTGGATATCTAATCAAACAGGAGACTATATAGATTTGAATTTAATGCCGTTCACTTATTTAGGGGGAAAAGATTGGTTCTTGGACTAAGCTTCCTCTTACAATTATGGGCAGAGTGAACCTGATAAAAATGGCGTTGCAACCTAAATGTCTCTATATATTACAACAGTCCCCAGTATATATTCTTGCATCTATATTTCAGAATTAAATAGTATGCTTTCTTCTCTTATTTGGGCAATTAAAAGGCCTCAATTGAAAATTGATGTTCTCACTAGATCCAGGGTGAGTGGTGGTATGGCCCTTCCGCATTTTCGATCCTACTACTATGCTGCACAGTTGGCTCATGTTCGGTCTTGGTTGCAGGGCAGCCATGCTATCTCCTTACTTTCTTTGTGTAGCGAGCAACGCTGGGACATACCCCACTGCAGGCCTTGCTAAGTGGTAAGATTTCCAAGAGTTGTCCTCCCCTACTTGTTCAAGCAATTAAAATGGCGAGAGGTACATACACTAATCCAGTTTGATGGGATTGATCCGGACACACCTTGTTGTGTTCGTTTTGTTTCTCTGAATTGGACACTCTTTCTGTTAGACAGGTTTGAAATAAATGAGAAATCGGTACAGTGGGGCAGTTATATTTAAATGGGGTTTTGAAATCTTTTACTCAACTGAAGGAAAAATGTAATCTTCCGGCTACATATTTCTATAGGTTTTTGCAACTCAGACATACCCTAACTGCACAATTTCAGGATGTTCCGCCTTCTATTTCTAATTCTTCAGTAAAAGAATGTGTTATCTTTAGGTCCTCGGAAGTCAGTGTCAATTCTATATTCTTATATGATGTCATCGCATCATGGGGATGGTTTAGCCAAACTGCGTAGTGGTTGGGAATCTATAGTCTGTGTTTTCAGTGATGAGGAGTGGAAATACGCTTTAGGGTTTCCATGCAAGGCTACTGCGTCTATACGTTTTCAGCAGATACAATTATTTATTTTACATAGAGCATATTTAACCCCTGTGAGATTGGTACGTTTTGGAGGTAATCAGTCTGATCTCTGTCCTAAATGTGGTATTATTCAGGGCACATTTTGGTATTTATTGTGGGAATGTTCGGTGGTTTAGGTTTTTTGGACTAAGGTAAAGGCTGCTATGTCTCACAGCTGTATTCCCATTACAGTACTTACGCCAAAATTCTGTAGTTTGTGGGCTAGAGAAGATGATGAGCTGGACTGTTATAGCACTCAATATGCGATTAATTTATGTGCTCTGGCAAAAGTCTGTTTGGCTCAATCATGGTTGGCTCCTAGCGGGCCTGAATTTTAGGAGTGGGTTTCTTTAGTTAACGCTACTGTGGAACATGAGCGATATTTATACCTTGCCTGTAAAGCAGAGTCTAAATTTGACCGTATTTGGACAAGATGGATAGAGTTGAGATATGCATCCCCTCAAACTTAGCTATAATTTATATGGTTGACTTAATTTTGGTTTATAACATGATTTCCCTATTTTATTTTTTATTACATTATTTGTTGCTTAGGAATACTGAATGTGGAATGTTCTTTTTGTTTATTGTGTATATGTTTTTTTGTATATGTTTAAAATTGAAAAAAATTTGATAAAGAATACTTTATCCCCCCCCCAAAAAAAAGGCTCAAAGAATGTTGACAATTTTTCTTTTTCGATACCCAATACTCCAATGGGTGTTATGATCATCTTGGTTGCAGGTCCCGACCGTATTAGGCGACTGGGATGCTGCATTATGCCTTCATTCCAGTTCCGGCTGTTGCCGGCAGCTGGAACTCTGCCTGTGCAGCTCATAGCTGCATTTCTTTCTGTCAGTCTGTGCAGCTTACAGCTGCAAATCATTTAGTCATTATGGAGGCTCTCTGCAGGGATTGCTCTCATTGGTCCCTGCTTCTGTTAAGTTACAGCCAGCCCTACACTTCCTGCTGGTGATATTGCCTGACTTGTGGAGTACGTGTGTGCCTAATGCTCAGAAGCCTGTGTTTTTGCCGGTCGTTACCTTGTCCTGCAGTTCCTGCGATCTAACTCATTGTTGAATGTTTCCTGAACCAGATTTCCTAGCGTGAGGTCACCCTGGTATCATCTGCTGTGATTCCACTTGCAGCTGCGGCCTTCCCGTTCTCAGCCCATGGCATTACCTTTGTTTCTACTTCAGGGTCCATAGGGGGTCCACAGGGTTGACCTTGGGGTATAGCTGGATCTGGATCCATGGGCACCATGCAGTTAAAACTTTAGCTGCTCCCAGGATGCACTTGGGTCCATCCTCCTCTATACCCCGCCCCCGAGCCACAGGCACCTCCGGCCGGAGTCGGGTCACCCTAGTGCAGTGGGGCTGCACAAGCAGCCCCTAAGCTTATTTTACATTTTTATGAAGAAGATTTCATTTATTTCTTTTTTACTCTTCAGAGCGGCAGCATCAGACTGTCCATCTGGACGTCCATGCTGCCGCTCCAACAACCCTGCTGGCGCTGTCACGCCAGTACTAATCTGGGGATCGCAGCGGGACCCCGGAGCCAGTACTAGCGGGACTCCGGGACCTCCCTCAGACTGCTGCCGGGCTCTACGGGGATCAGGTAAGCCGCGAGCAGCGCTATCAGCGTTGCTTGTGGGGATAAATGCAGTCTCTAGCTGCCGGTCTCTGGGGACAGACCGGCGGCGGTAGTAGCGGCGGCGGGGCTCCCCCTCTCCAAGCATACCCCGCGCGTCCGCTAGGGAGTAAGTGCTGGAAGGGAACCAGTGTCCCTGGGGTTAATAACTAGCCAGGGGAGGCAGCCTTCCCTGGTTTAGCGGCTCCTCCCCTCAGCTCAGCGTGCCTTCTCTCATGCGTGCTGGCGTCGCTGTGCTGCATCTACTACGGCCACTTCTCAGAGCTCTCCGGCGGCCATCTTCTACTGGCATACATAGATCTCCCAGGCGGTGCACGGACCCGTCCCCCTGTGTACCTCTCCCCTGAAAAAGGACTGTGTTCACAGCGCTATAGCCCTCCCAGACACTGAATCTGGGGAGGTTGATTGTAGCTAAAGGTGCAGTGAGTATTAAAATTCTCCTACATTGTATGTGACTATTGCTAGTGCTGCTGTCTGTGACTTTTTTCTACTTACTGTCAGCTTATACCTATCCCTTTCCTTCTCCTGCGGCCCGTCAGGTGTGGGGGAAGGGCGTTTTCTGGGACCTCACTTATATAAAGCAAGTATTTGTGAGGTCAGTCACATACAGTTGTGTGCAACACGGTACCATATGGTGTTAACACCATACTTCTTATTGTGATACGTATTCATTAAGTATTTACTGTAACATGTCTGATGAGGAGACTGAGCACTCCATGTCTCCTGTGTTGATTTCCTGCAGACGCTTTTCTGCGGGAACTGATAGGGAGGATTTATCTCAGGATGGTCTGTGCGGGCGGTGCCAGCTGGCACCTGGCCTCTCAAAACCCCCTATATCACAGGATCCTCCGTGGGCGATGTTTTCCCAGGTGCTGGCGTCGATTGCGGACCATTTAGCGGTCCCGACATCGGTCCCTTCCAGGACGTTGCCCCAGCCGAACATCCCCTATTCCCCGGGTATTCCGCAATTATTGCAGTCTCCGTCGGGGTCTCAAACTGTGGGTCCGTATGCGGGGTTGCCTGTGTACGTTCAGTCTCTCCCTGTGATGCAGCAGTCGGTGGTGCCTTTTCCAGGGTTTCCTCAGACTGCTCCTCCACCATGGGTGGATGTACTCTCCAGCTCTGTACAGAGTCTGGCTGCCTCATCTTTGGCTTTTCAGTCAATGTTGCAGAGTGACTTGCCCCCCAGGGCGTCCAAGCGTCACGTCTTGAGTTATTTGACGGCACAGCTGTCGGACTCTGATGTGTCTTCAGATGACGGAGAAGTCCATGAGGACACTGACTCGGTTACCATGGCCCAGGAAACGGAGACTAAGTCCTCCATAAATGTGCAAAAGAAATGGTAGTTGCTTAGATCAGCTTAATTGCATAACACAGGTGCTTGTAAAGGGCGGGGTTTACTCTGAACACAGAAAAAAAGGAGATTTGCCCCCCAGCACACTGCAGCAAAAACAATACTTAAATCCTACATGATAATAGCGATTCAGAGGTATTAGTTACATACATTTGCAAATATATGAATAAGCGCCAGGCCAATCGTCAAGGCTCCTCTATACTGGCATCCCTAGCATTAAGGGGTTCACGTCCGAGAAGCAAGGCACCCCAAAAAAATTCCAACCAAGGACCATCCCCAGGGCATCACACGAAAAGGGAAAAAGGTGATAGTGAAGTATAAAGAAAAGATGTGTAAGTATAAATCAGTAAGTGTTAATGAAATGAGAAAGAATTAAAATGACATAAATAATATACAAACAAATAGAAAAGTGATAAAAGTATTCTATGTGAATTAAGTGGTGATGCCATGAGAACGGCCCAGTCAGAACCCCCCTGGGGGCCCCACTCCCAAACGCTCACCCCAAAATAGTTATTGCTACATAATAGTAGCACCCACTCTGGGTCATATAATTACAATTGATGTACTGCATGATAACAGTACATATAAAAGCTGAGAGCTAACTTACCTTGGAGGTACCCCAAAAAACCTCCACATGGCACTATAAGCATCAGCACATCCTCCTAATGCTGACTGCCTTCATGCCTCTCCAAACTTGCAAAAGAAATGGTAGTTGCTCAGATCAGCTTAATTGCATAACACAGGTGCTTGTAAAGGGCGGGGTTTACTCTGAACACAGAAAAAAGGAGATTTGCCCCCCAGCACACTGCAGCAAAAACAATACTTAAATCCTACATGATAATAGCGATTCAGAGGTATTAGTTACATACATTTGCAAATATATGAATAAGCGCCAGGCCAATCGTCAAGGCTCCTCTATACTGGCGTCCCTAGCATTAAGGGGTTCACGTCCGAGAAGCAAGGCACCCCAAAAAAATTCCAACCAAGGGCCATCCCCAGGGAATCACACGAAAAGGGAAAAAGGTGATGGTGAAGTATATTATGCAATTAAGCTGATCTGAGCGCATATTCATATATTTGCAAATGTATGTAACTAATACCTCTGAATTGCTATTATCATGTAGGATTTAAGTATTGTTTTTGCTGCAGTGTGCTGGGGGGCAAATCTCCATTTCTTCCTCCATAAATGTGCCGGCATTGGTTAGGGCGGTGCAGGCTATCCTTCATATAGAGGTTGATGCATCGGCCTCTAGGTCTAAGTACCCTAACTTTAAAAAAGCTAAGGTGACTTCGAGTGTCTTTCCCTTGTCTGACCAGTTGACGGATCATATGGCAGGGGCCTTGCAATTGCCCAGTAAGAGATTCCAGCCACAAAGGAGGTTGGCGTCTAATTATCCTTTTCCTGAAGCTCATTGTAGGAAATGGGAAATCCCGCCAGCGGTGGATTCCCATGTCACCCGCTTGATTAAGAGCGCTACGCTACCATTACCGTCTATCTCCTCTTTGAAGGATCCCACGGACAGGAAGGTAAAGATCTGTTTAAAGTCCATTTACTCCCTCTCGGGGGCGGTAGCTCGCCCGTCCATGGCCATGTCATGGGTGGCTAAGGCCATCGAGAGCTGGGCTAATGCTTTGAAGGATACCTTTCCGGAGGATGCTCCGGATATCCAGAGAGCATTAATTGGACAGATGAGGGATGCTGCTTCCTATATCGGGGAAGCGTCGTTGGATGCTAGTCTGCTGACCTCTAGGGTTTTGGCTGCGCGCGGGGTCTGCTCATCGGTCCTTGTGGCTGAGATCTTGGCGAGCAGATGCGGACTCTGAAAAGGGTCTGGAGGCCTTGCCTTTTAATGAAGAGTTGCTATTTGGTCCAGACTTGGACAAAATAGTAGATACCTTGGCTAAATCCAAGTCGGCCTTCCTCCCTTCAACTTCAGCGCCGGCTAAGGTAAGGAGCTCTGCTTTTCAGTCCTTTCGGGTTCAGGGTAAGGCCAAGGGTCAGTCCTTCCCGAGAAATTCGGCGACCAAGGCCGCTTCCAAGCCCAAGAAGCAGGCATGGAGTGCTAGGTGCCCTTCTTCCAAGCAGGAGGATAAACCTGCTGCCAGATGGGACGGGCCTCCCTCTTGGGGAGGCTGACTTCTTCAATTCGCCCAGTGCTGGCACAATACCACCACGGACGCCTGGGTTCGAGAAGGGGTACTTTTCGGCTCAGACCGCCCCACCAGTTTTTTTGCACGAGTCCTTCTCTGGACAAGACCAAAGCTTCACAGATTCAGATAGCTATAGAGTCCTTGCTGCAAGCAGGGGTCATTGTTCCCGTTCCACAGTCTCAATGTGGGATGGGGTACTATTCTACTCTGTTTCTGATGCAGAAGCCCAATTGTTCCCGTTCCACAGTCTCAATGTGGGACAGGGTACTATTCTACTCTGTTTCTGTTGCAGAAGCCCAATGGTTCTCATCGCCATATCCTCAATTTGAAGTCCCTGAACAAATACCTCAGGGTCCCCAAATTCAGGATGGAAACATTACGTTCCATCTTTCTGGCAATGGAGCCCAGGGATTACATGGTCTCCCCGGATATCCAGGACGCCTATCTCCATGTACCCATAGCACCTGCACACCAGAGGTATCTGAGTTTTGCTATTCTACAACATCACTACCAGTTTCGGGCGTTGCCTTTTGGCCTTTCCACGGCTCCGAGGGTGTTCACCAAGGTGATGGCAATTATGGCCGCCCACCTTCGAAACCAGGGTATACGGCTACTGCCGTATCTGGACGATCTTCTTCTGCTGGCAAGCTCCCCGGAGGTACTGCTTTGACATCTCCACCTGACCATAGCTTGTCTTCAAGCACACGGGTGGTTGATAAATTGGAAGAAGTCATCTCTGATCCCATCACAACGGATGTTCCATTTGGGAGCCCTTCTGGATTCTCGTCAACAGCGGCTCTTCCTGACTCCGGAAAAGGTTTCCTCTCTACAACTGAGGATACACAGTTGCCTGGGCAGTTGCAGGGTGTCGGTCCACTTGGCAACGAGAGTCCTAGGGTCCATGGTGTCGGCATTCAATATGGTGGAATTTGCTCAGTTCCATTCCAGACCCCTGCAGGGGCAGATTCTATCCGAATGGAAAGGGTTACCTCACCGGATCCGATCCCAGGCGCTGGTGTTGTCTCCGGAAGTGCACCTGTCTCTAGCTTGGTGGCTTCAGACAGCTCATCTCATTGAGGTTCGCCCCTTTTGGATCCCGGACTGGGTTCTGCTCACAACAGATGCCAGACTCCGGGGTTGGGGGGCAGTGACCGGCTCGTTGTCTCTTCAGGGCCATTGATCTGCGGAGGAAGCAACTCTTCCGATAAATGTTCTGGAGCTGCGGGCCGTGTAGAGGGCTCTGCTGTCATCAGGCACCGCTCTTCAGGGAAGGGTGGTTCAGGTGCAATCCGACAACGCCACCACAGTTGTGTACATCAATCACCAGGGAGGAACTCGCAGTCAAGCGGCGATGTTGGAAGTGTCTCGGATCCTGGCTTGGGCAGAGTGCCACCTTCCGGCAATCTTGGCAGTCTTCATCCCGGGAGTCCTCAATTGGGAGGCGGACTTCCTCAGCCATCACGACGTGCATCCAGGGGAATGGTCGCTTCACCCGGAGGTGTTTCAACTTCTCGTGGACAAATGGGGACTGCCAGAGTTGGACCTGATGGCCTCCCGTCACAACTACAAGTTGCCCATGTACGGCTCAAGGACAAGGGACGCAGGCGTAAGTCTGGTGGATGCGCTGTCGGTGAAATGGACATTTCACCTAGCGTACCTGTTTCATCCGATCTCCCTGCTGCCTCGGGTACTAAGAAAAATCAAACAGGACGGAGGCAAGTTTCTGCTGGTGGCTCCAGCGTGGCCCAGACGTCCTTGGTACTCCGATCTCAGGTGCTTGTCCATCGACGTTCCGTACCTTCTGCCTCAGCGTCGGACCTGCTGTCTCAGGGGCCCTGCCTTTACCCAGATCTGGGTCGGCTGTCTTTGACGGTGTGGCTCTTGAGACAGCCTTCTTATTGTCCTGGGGATTTTCAGGCTCTGTCATCGGTACCATGCTGAGGGCGCGCAAATCTGCCTCCGCACGGATTTACCACAGAGTGTGGCACACTTACTTTCAGTGGTGTGAGTCCAGAAACTTTGATCCTCAGGTGTTCAGGGTTTCTAGGATTTTAGCATTTCTTCAGTCAGTTCTTGACACGGCTTACGTCTAGCTTCCCTGAAGGTTCATGTGTCGGCTCTGTCGGCGTGGTTCCAACGTAGGATAGCTACACTGCCTGATGTTCACACCTTTTGCCAGGGCGTTCTTAGAATCCAGCCTCCCTTTGTGCTTTCAGTGGCTCCGTGGGATTTGGCGGTGGTTCTTCGGGTCCTACAGGGACCTCCTTTTGAACCCCTTGAGTCGGTTGACCTTAAGTGGTTAACACTTAAGACTGTTTTTCTCCTGGCGATTGCTTCAGCCAGGAGGGTGTCAGAGTTGGGGGCGCTCTCCTGTAGTCCCCCCTTCTTAATTTTTTACCAGGACAGAGCGGTGCTTCGCACTCATCCTGAGTTTTTTTAGTCTCTAAGTTCCACATCAATCAGGAACTTGTGGTGCCAGCTTTTCAGTCTCCTGATTTTACAGCTGGTGAGGCTTCGTTGGATGTTGTCCGTGCTCTCAGAATTTATGTGGACTGGACTGCTTCGGTTAGAAGGTCCGATTCTTTGTTTGTCCTCTTTGGTTTTCACAGGAGGTGTTGGCCTGCCAACAAACAAACTTTAGCCCATTGGCTTTGTTCCATTATTCGTCAGGCTTATATACAGTAACGTTTACCTGTTCCAGCCTCTGTTAAGGCTCATTCCACTCGGTCTGCGGGTCCTTCTTGGGCTGCTAGACATGGTACCTCCGCTGTTCAGCTGTGTAAGGCTGCCACTTGGTCTTCAATTCAGACATTTTTGAGGTTTTAATGCGTTTGACACGTTTGCCTCTCAAGATGCATCCTTCGGCGCAGGATTCTCCTTTCTGCTCAGGAGCGTCCCCGCCCTTAGTTGAACTGCTTTGGGACATCCCCAAGGTCAACCCTGTGGACCCCCTATGGACTCTGAAGTAGAAAACAAGAGATATGGTAAGAACTTACCTTTGTTATCTCTGTTTCTACGAAGTCAATAGGGTCCACAGGGTGCCCGCCCTGACGCATCTGGCTTCATATGGGCTGTGTGGCTGGTCACCGGTTTTTCCGTCTCCCATTTCTGTGAGTATGGTTTCTTGTGTGTTCCAGTCTTCCTTCTCTCTGTTTAGTCTCCTCCTCCGGCCTTGGCTGCTTACCAACTGAGGTGCCTGTGGCTCGGAGGCGGGATATAGAGGAGGACAGACACAAGTGCATCCTGGGAGCAGCTAAAGCTTTAACTGCATGGTGCCCGTGGATCCAGATCCAGCTATACCCCATGGTCAACCCTGTGGACCCTATGGACTTCGTAGAAACAGAGATAACAAAGGTAAGTTCTTACCATATCTCTTGTTTTCTGCCGTATCAGCAATCGACTCAGCCTCTCTAAATATGCCCCTGGCCCAGTCACACTATTGTGCCTAGTTCTGTTGTTCCACAGTCCGCGGCATCACAGTCCACGGACCAGCCTCCAGCAAGAGATTCTTCATGCAGTCACTTTTTACGCAGATGCTTTATTGGAGGCTGAGGCCGAGATGCAGTCTAAGCAGCATCAGCGACAGCCTGTCATACCTCAGCTGCAGCATAGCTGCATCATAGTTCTCACTCCAGTCATCCTCAATACTGCGGCTTGGTCATTCCAGGTTATGATCCAGCCAGTCCACAGCCCCTGGTTCAGCTGCACCAGAATTCATTGTAAGTCCTGTCATAGCCTGAAACTCTGCGGTACCACAGTCCCGGTCCTGCTCCATAGCTAGCAACTACTCACCCGGTGCTTAGCCACATCATGCCTGGTGACCCAGTCGCACCATAGTCCCTAGACGTACCTGAGACCATTTCTACTTGTCACTGCTAGTGAACCTTTTCCATAATTCCTGTGCAAGTTACGATATGCCTGCAGCCTCATTCCAGCTATTTCTTTCAGTGGAAGGACTGCCACTTCTCAGCTTTACCTTGTTTTCGCCAGCAGTCCTGTGGTCTCTCGTCAGTTGTTTAAACCTCTACTGTTGGAGGCTTAACTCCAGGCAGCCACCTAAGTACTGGTGTGAACTTCTATCACTAAGGGAACAGCGGGTGGCTGTTATTGATGGAAGATCCACGACTTGGCTCTAGAGGTCTTACACAACTGTGCAGGATTCTGTAACAATGAGATATTTTAGATGTGACAAAAGTAGTTGCATAACTTGCATTTATAATGACCATAGGTGTTCCAAATTCTATTACGAAGTTCTAAAAGAAAATTTACAATTGATCATTTTACAAGTTGCCAATCTACTTTTGTTATATACAGTGGCAGAACTTGTGAGTGGTGGGCCCAGGTGTAAAACTATGCTTTGGGCCACTCTTCTCCACTTAATCCATGTTCATAATATGCCACATGGAAGTGGGTGACAGGGAGAGGTAGTGGGTGTCTGGGAGAGGCAGTGGGTGATGGGGAGGCAGGCAGAGGGTAATGGGGAGAGGCTGTGGGTGATGGGGAGAGATGGGTGACATGGAGAGTCAGAGGGTGACAGGAAGGCAGGCAGTGAGTGACGGGGATAGATGGTGACTGGGAGAGGACAGGGAGGGACAGTGGCTGATGGGGAGAGGTAGAGGGTAACAGGGACAGAGGTTGATGGGGAGAGGACAGATAGAGGTAGTGGGTGACAGGGAGAAGTTATAGCAGTGGGTAACGGAGTGGTAGATCATACATATCTGACTGCTTCATATATTACAATTTATTTATCTGGGTCCACCCTGGAAACAGGTGGAGGGCAGCTCTTCTTCTCCCTGGGTTATCATAACAACAGATCTCCGGTCACAACAGAGCAGCCTGTCCATCACAACTGTTGTTGTCGCTCAGTCTCCGGCTTTTCTTAGACAAACTTTGTCTTCTCTTCCCTGGAAGTGTGACCTCCACAGCTGGATTTGTATTTCTTCCTGGAGTCTCTACTTCTCTAGGAGCACCTCAGTCTGTCTGGCTGTACCCCCCTGACTGCATCATAGGCTAGTGCTGTGTCCTAGCTCTTACCCCCTCACCTCACCTTAGACTAGTGCTGTGTCCTAGCACCAATTGCAGTTCTGCCTCTGGTTATATATCTTATTGACTGTAAATGCAGATTGCAATACATCAGCTGTTCTAATGTATGTAATGTATGTTACCATCTTCCTAATAAACTTCTAGAACTCCAGCCAGTCTTTCAAAGGGTTTGATTGACTGCGCTCTGCTATCTGTGTTGAGGCAGGAATTGGGTTTGGTGGAAATAATAAAGTATATCAACAACTGTATAACCTGATACCTATATATCAATGTGGAAAGGAACAAAAGAAAAAAAATGTAAATACTGAGTAGAGGTAAGGGTTAAAATACAATGAATCATTTACATATATCAAACACAACAATGAGAATGCAGTCTCTTGTGCTGATAGTCTTCCACCAATGTGGATACCTCCGTCGGTGCAGAGTAATTAATATGTGGTGACTGTTTCTGAATGATATGAGTAGTCAGGAGGTTGGCGTCCATCCCTCCATGACTGACTCTCTTGCCCGCTGTTATGTGGATTGTCCTTTGGGTCCTCTCTCTGTTACCTGCCTGATGGCTGGAGGCACTGCAAGTCTTTTCCTCACTCTCCACCAGGAGTGCTGGGGGCGCTGATGATGGCGAGTCATTGGGCCGCTGCGAGTCTTTTCCCCTCTCTCCACTGGGAGTGCTAGGGGTGCTGATGAGGTATACGCTGAATATGCCAGCGGACGGGATCACGGGCATCGATATACCGACGCCTGAATCCCGTCGCCTGGCATAATGAAGATATCAGGATACTGTAGCGATGTCTGGCATACCGATCACCAGCATCCCAAATGAGGACGCTGCGGGTAAGTATTAGCTTATGCCGGGGATGGCGGGTTAGGTTTAGGAGCTTTCCCAGGTGGTTTAGGGTTAGGTACCCCCCCAGGAAGGGTTAGAGTGTGGGAGGGGGTGTTAGGCACTACTGGGGGGGTAGGGTTAGGCACCTCCCCCAGGGAGGGTTAGGTTTAGGGTGCGTGCAGAGGGGTTAGGCACCACTGGAGGGAGGTTAGGGTTAGGCACCACCAAGGAAGAGTTAGGGGGGGAGGGTTACTGGCCCCTGGCGGGATACTTCACCATCGGGATTTCATCTGCTGGGAATCCATTCGCCGGCAATTCATACCCAACCTGCTGATGATGGTGAGTCCCTGGGAGGTAAAACTCCCATGTCCAGGCTCTTGATTCTGGTGAGTGTGGAATGCGTTCACTGGTGTGGTGCCTCAGTGACCATGCAAGACTTCCAGGTTGGAGTCTCGTGATGCTTGGATGGCTGTCTGGTCTCTATTCCCACAGATTGTGCGTGATGATTCTTTCTTTGAACCTGGTGGTAGTTAGTTGGTGTATCCAATGTATTTCGGCTTTCAAGCCTTCCTCAGGGATGTGTTTGGGGATCTCTGGGCATATTGCTTCTTATCCCTGTTGTGGTGCTGACGTCACAAGTGGGTTAGAGTCTAAGGTGTGGTGGGTTGGTGACAGTGGATGCTTTCTCCTGATTGATCTATTATGTTAATTTTCCATCCCTATAGTTTGTTCCTTCGTGATTTTGTCACATATTACAGTTCCTTCTGTTGTGTAGCTGATTGATAATCAGTAAACTCTATACATGTCATTGAATTACTGGTACTGCTGTGCACAGATGGAGGTATTAGTAGAGGTTAATATATATGTGTCATGATAGTATGATATTAATTTTGTCCTCATAAAACGTGCATGTAATATTCAACATTCTGCGCTAAAGTACAATAGAGTATACTGTTCTTTTGTGCAAGACAAGAAAGGGAGGTTTACCTCCAATCAGTGCCCCCGCACTCCCAGTGGATAGCAGGGAAAGAACTTGCAGCTCCCCATCATCATCAGCAGCACCGCCAGCACTCCTGGTAGAGAGCGAGGAAAGGACTCACAGCACTATTTGAGTATAGTAATGAGTGATCACAAGAATATCAAAAATCTGGGACTGTGTGTCTAGTTCAGAAATGCACCCTCTACCCCCAGATAGGATAAAAGAGAAAAATGTATTGAAAAGCTAAACATATTGAAAGAGCAGTATTCACACTATGGGGTCTATGTATCAAATAATATGTCCCAAAAACATTTAGGGGTCTATTCATTAATTAGAATTAACATACTAACTACCGGTGAGCGCCGGAGCAATGATGATTTGCTCCGGTGCTCACCGCTAGTTAGTATGTTAGTGGAGACGGCTGATCCGAAAATCAGCTGTCCCCCCCCTGTAACACGGGGTATTGAAATGAGGGACTCCAGATAGGCAGGCACTTGGTAAAGCAGTGTCTTTTTAATGGTAGCAGGCACTGCACCTTAGCTTACGTGAGGTTGGGCCTGGACACACACAGGCACATAACAGAAAATAAGCAAACAACATAAAAGTTAATGTCTCAGCACTCCTTGTGCTAATGTCTGTGGACCCTCCAGGTCCTGGGAACCCTAATGTCTGTGGACCCTCCAGGTCAATGCTAACCACCGCCCCAGCCTATACCCTGGACAGTTTGTCCAGCATCAGGAGCAAGGAGTATCAGGTGTGTGGGAGTTTTAAACCCTTCCTCTGCTCCAGTGATTATTCCAGCTAGGTCTGTGTAAATGTGAAAACCTGGAATTCCACACCTCCACTGTTAATGCAGAATGTGCAGGTTTCACTCCAGCCTCCCTTGGAGGGAGCTGATTCCACCAGAATGTGGTTAATTCAAGTGAGAGTCCCTCTCGCCACACACCAAACCGGCTTCGCTGCTCCTTTCGGAGCAGTGAAACTTAGCACTGCCAAGTCGACTCGGTAGTGCTAGTGTGGCTACGTGAACTAGGGTTTACGCAGATGCACAAAGCCACGGCATCTGGCGGAAGGAGCCGGACAGGGGCGGAGGTATCCGAAAGGATGCCTCTTCGCGACCCGGGACTCCTTTGCATAGGGAAGGAACGGGATGAGCAACGAGTGTGGGAGCAAACGCCATCAGAAGATGGCGAATGCTCCTGCAGTCAAGCTCCTAAAATATTGTATTTTTAGAGCTTGATTAATTTATATCCCCATACTAGTGTACGGGGACAGCGGACCACGTAGTAAGTGAAAGGCATGCAGAAAATATCTGTGATATCTTCTGCATTACCTTTTTGATGAATGCCTCCAAAACCTAATTTCTACAAAAGCAGTTGAAAATGTGATAATGAATAGACTCCTAAGGGGGGAATTCAATTCAGTGCGATGTAGAATAGCCACGGGAGGGAGCTCCAGCAGCTATTCAATTCACCGCACTGTTTGGGCGGCTAAAGGATTTCTTCTCGCACCCCCCTGGCTATGCGAGGAGAAATCTGACAAGTGCCGTACGCGCAGCTGTTTACCGGCTTAACGCGGCGCTAACTGTCGCGTGCCCAGCACTTTAGCTGGAGAACGCCGTTTACCACGCCTTACCACCCAGGTTAAGACGTGATAACTGGCATTCTCAGACTTACCTGCTTCCCGACAAGGCACACAGCGCATTGAATTGAATAGCTGCGGGAGCTCACTCCCGTGGCTATTCATCATGCTGAATTCAATTCCCCCCTAAGTGTAGATCCTGCCTTTTCAATATACAGATGTAGCCACACTCATCTATGCCGCATTGCGTCATGCATGCACGCACGCACGCACACAGCATATACTTCAATGGGGTAATCGCTGCTGCGAGTGCTCACAGCCAGGTGATTGTTGCTCTATGCCGCGATTCGTGCATTAATGTAGATGGCTACATCTGTATTTAGTGCAGATTTGGCTTTTTCAATGTATTTGGTGTGAATCCTGAAATTCTAATATGCTTATTAGAATGACAGCCTTTTCAATATATTTTTTGTATAGCATATTCCGTTGCGCTTTACAATTGGAAACATTGATAGAACAAAACAGGGTAATAACAGACAGACAGAGGTAAGAGGGCCCTGCTTGCAAGCTTACAATCTATAGGGAAATAGGCATTGATACACAAGGATAGGTGCTATACATTGCAATTTGGTCCGGCCAGAATGCAGAGTTTCTTGGTGGGCTGCATGATCCAGTCACACAGGAATGTCGGTAAAATGTCAGGAGTATGTGAGAGAAAGACAATGTGTGAGGTTATGTGTGGACTGTGAGAGGGGATGTAATAAGACATGGAAGCTATGAAGGTTATGTGGTCAGTTCTGGAATCTGATAAGCTTGTCTGAAGAGGTGAGTTTTCAGGGAACGCTTGAAGGATTGAAGACTAGAGGTAAGTCTTATTGTGTGTGGTAAGGCATTCCATAGAGTGGGTGCAGCCCGAAGAAAGTCCTGTAACCGTAAATGGGAGCAGGTAATGTGCGGGGATGAGAGACGCAGATCTTGTGCTGAGCGGAGAGGTCGGGTTGGGAGATATTTTTTTAGATTAGTGAAGAGATGTATGTTTGTGTAATTCGGTTAATGGCCTTATGTGTAAGTAACAGTATTTTGTATTGAATACGGTAGAAAACCGGCAACCAATGGAGGGACTGACAGAGCGGGGCAGCAGACGATGAACGTTTGGCAAGGAAGATAAGCCTCGCAGCTGCATTCATGATGGATTGTAATGGTGATAGCCTGTTTTTGGGAAGACCAGTAAGGAGACTATTGCAATAGTCAATGCGGGAAATAATGAGTGCATGGATTAGAGTTTTTGCAGTGTCTTGTGTGAGATATGGTCAAATTTTGTATATGTTTTTTAGATGTATGTAACATGATTTTGAGACAGATTGAATGTGGGGAACAAAGGACAGTTCAGAATCAAGGATGACACCAAGGCAGCGAGCTTGTGGAGTGGGGTGGATTGTTGAGTTATCAACAGTGATAAAGAGATCAGATTGGTAACTGTTATTGGCCGGTGGAAATATAATTAATTCTGTTTTAGAAATACTAAGTTTCAGGTAGCGAGATGACATCCAAGATGAAATGGCAGAAATACATTCAGTGACACGGACCAATACAGATGGTGATAAATCTGGAGAGGGTAGGTAGATTTGAGTATCATCCGCATACAGATGGTACTGAAATCCAAAAGAGCGGATTAGTTTGCCAAGAGAGGTGGTATAGATTGAGAATAGCAAAGGACCTAAAACAGAGCCTTGCGGTACTCCAACTGATAGTCATCAATCACAAAAGTATGCAGATATAAGTGTGATGATAATACTACATCGCACTTTATGTGTATTAGATACAGTCCTACTCACGCTGGAATAATCCAGCATAGAGAGAAGTACATGGGCTATAAACATATAGGGAGTCCCACATGGGGAAGATAAATATTACCCTATTAGAAGATGAATGAGAAGGAGGTGGAGGTCGGCTTGTGCACCCGCTGATATGAACCATCCATCACCGCTGCATAACCTGGAAAGATCGGGATGCGCGTTTCGCCAATTAGGCTTGGTCACCCGCATAGAGAGTTTCAACTCTCTGTTTAAATACTAGTCGCCGGGAGTAATTCCCGGTCTAATGACAAATGAGAGAAGATTGTGCATTGGTTGTTCGGGACACATGGTATGTCCCTGATGTAATCATGTTGCCTATTGGATAGCTAGGTCACGTGATGTAAACATGACTGAAAACGAGAAACTTACAGCAGACATCCCGAGAGAATCATTAATATTCCCAAAAAAAGATAATACAGATAAAATGGATAAACTGCGTTTTGTGGGTGATTTCTGTCACGAATGGAGGGAGATACAGGATATTGTGCAAAAACATTGGCACACACTCCACTTGGACAAAGATCTATCCAAAATCTTAGAGAACAAAGTCTCCATGAGTTGGAGACGCTCAAGAAACCTAAGAGATGAATTGGTAAAGAGCCACTTTATTAAGATTCCACCAAGAGAGACTAAACTTACAGGTACTTTCCCATGTGGAACATGCAAAGCATGCCAATTTATTTTGAAAACAAATAAAGTGGAAGACAAATTTGGCCAAAATATTCCAATCAGGAATTTCATGAATTGCAATGCAGTGGGATTAATCTACTGCATTACGTGTAGTTGTAACATGAAATACGTTGGAATGACATCCCGTACCTTTAAACACCGTATACTTGAACATATTGGCTCGATTAGAAATGCCTCCACAGATTTAAGCAAACATAAAAAATTGACTTCAGTAGCCAGACATTTTCTCAAACATCATCAAGGATCAAATAAAGAATTTAAGATCTTTGGTCTGGAGAAGGTTAATCTAGGAATACGTGGGGGAGATCTAACTCAGGAACTATTGAAAAGAGAAAGTGCCTGGACCTTCAAACTTGTATCATTGACACCGGATGGACTCAACGAATATATTAATTATAATGTATTCTTATGAGTATATTTATCTATATAGGAATTGAATATATCCTTTACAGATTTTGAGTAGCATTACGCACTGTTTTTGGTTAAGACCATACTTATTTTCTATTGTGAGACACTTCTTGATATTTTACTCTACATTATTTTACACCTATCACCACTTGCTCCTTTTTATTAACATCTCTTATGCTTATGTAGTTTAACATACTCACTTAACACCTTTAATCTAAGTAATATTTAACTTCTGGTTATCCTTCACTTGATCCCCCACATATATATAATAATTTTTTCTCACTTGAAGATTTAATAATTAGCTGGACACATATATACTGGTTTCCAATTACTGAAACATATCTATTTCACTCACATTTTTCTCATCAAATTCTCTCACACTATTCGTATTGGATTAGTTATTATATGCACTCGGTAATATCGTTCATTTTTAGCAGACCCTTTACACATGCTATTGTTGCACATGTATGACCTTATCAATTACACACATACACATGTGGAAGACATGTAGATAGCTTTCATATGTTTATGCATTTTCAGTTACATTTTTACTGCGGTTCTCTCAATCCACTCTGACTAGTAGAGATGAGACAGAAATATACATTATGGATAATCCCTGACCTTCACGATGTATATATATAGGTAATGTGGAATTACCTGATATTTCCGCTTGGCATTCTGATCTCAAGCTTGCGACTATGCAGGAGGGGGATGTTTAATTGCCCTGCAATGCTGTTGCAACAGAGCAAACTCATTCACCAGTAGTGCTAAATTGCAGCTTCTTCACCTGATCTCTGAATCATCTCACGCATGGCCCAGATGCTCACTCTTCATCAATATCAGATAATATATGACTAGTAGTAGCACGAGTTCCGCCCCCGAGTTGATTTATCTACTCCTCTGATTTTCTCTTACTCTTGAGCACTCTCATTACAGATTTTCAGGGAAATATCCTGCAATTTACTTATCAGGATCTATCCTGCTGATACAATGTAACAGTAGATGCCCATCTTACTTATCCTTTTCCCTACTGTGCTGAGTCTGTACGCTCACAAGTCATCCTATGACATACATGATGACATGAAGTAGCTGCAGTCATAAGCACACTATAGGGATATTTTGTTATACTATTTCTCTTTGTGATCTTATATGCTTGGGAATATGAATTATATTTATTCTTCAATTATGTCTATCTCTCACTTGACTTGCACACATGTGACGACCGCACATGGATGATTATAATGTATACATATGTGAGGTGACACCTAATAGATAGCATATATGGCTACAACTAACCATTTAATTCCTGACTATTAATACTGGAGCTCTCCCATTCTCCCTGACTAGTGGAGATCAGTCTGAGATATATGTCTGGCAATATTTCTGACCTTTATTTGAACATACACATGCACATATCAGCAACATCTTTTTGCTTGTTTTTCTGATTTCAAGCATGTGATTAAGCAAGAAGGGGATGTTTATACTGCTCTGCAATGCGATAGCAACAGAGCAAACTCATTCGTCAGTACTGCTATAATTGCAGCCTTCTTACTTGATTTCCGAATCACCTCATGCATGGCCCGAATGCTCACTCTTCATCAATATCGGATGATACATGATTAGCAGTAGCACGGGTTCTGCCCCTGTGATGATTTCTTTGTTCTTTCTCTCTTAATTCTGAGCACTCTCATTATAGATTTTCAGAGAAATTTCCTGCAATTTATTTATCAGGATCTGTCCTGCTGATACAATGTAACAGTAGATGCTCATTTTCACTTATTCTTTTCGCTACTATGCTGAGTTTGTACGCTCACATGTCATCCTATGATATACATGATGACATGCAGCAGCTGCAATCAAGGCGTTCTGTAGGGAGACTCTATTATATCTATTTTCTATTGACTCTCTTTCTCTACCTGACATGCTCAGTATATGGTTCAATATCCACATTAACATGTGCTATTAATACTCATGAGCAAAACTAAATACAATACATACAATAGCCAGATTCTTTTTTGTCTGCATACCAGCACCATTAGGATGTACCTAATTGATTTCATTCATGAGCTTTCAGTGATTTCCCCTTTTTTCCTCACTCATATATTTCTCTTTATCTTACATGCTCTGAATATGGTTTTATATCAGCATGAACTATTGAACTTACCAGTATATGCAGTCAGAGCCTTCATATATCTGTGTTTGTCTGCCTTATTAACGTTTAAACATCACCAGGATTTACCCTAATAGACATTACTCATGACTCCAGAGTATTCTTCCTTATTCATTAGCATGAACTATTGTTACTTACCAGTACTTGCAGCCAGACCTGTTCATATGTACATATTTCTGTCTGCTGTATCTATGCTTAAATATTACCAGGTTTCTAATTGGTACTATTAATGACTTCTTAGCGCTTCTCCCTATTCATCTTTTTCCTTTTAACAACCACATATCACTTTCATATTATCTTTTAACTACCTATACACTCTACATGTGAACTGTACTAATATCTCCAAAATAGCGCTGACATACACTCAATTTAATGGCCATTCATTTCTCGTTTTCAGTCGTGTTTACATCACGTGACAGAGATATCCAATAGGCAACATGACATCAGGGACATACCACGTGTCCCGAATATCCAATGTACAATCTTTTTTTCACGTGTCATTAGACCGGGAATTACTCCCGACGACTAGTATTTAACAGAGAGCTGAGACTCTTGGTCTAAATTATACTAACTGTACTAATATGGCGCTGACATACACTCAATTTAATGCTCATCTATTTCTCTATTTCAGCCATGTTTACATCACGTGACCTAGCTATCCAATAGGCAACATGATTACATCAGGGACATACCACGTGTCCCGAACAACCAATGCACAATCTTCTCTCATTTGTCATTAGACCGGGAATTACTCCCGGCGACTAGTATTTAAACAGAGAGTTGAAACTCTCTGACTATATGCGGGTGACCAAGCCTATTTGGCGGAACACGCGTTCCGATCTTTCCAGGTTATGCAGCGGTGATGGATGGTTCATATCGGTGGGTGCACACGCCGACCTCCACCTCCTTCTCATTCATCTTCTAATAGGGTAATATGTATCTTCCCCATGTGGGACTCCCTATATGTTTATAGCCCATGTACTTCTCTCTATGCTGGATTATTCCAGCGTGAGTAGGACTGTATCTAACACACAAAGTGCGATGTAGTATTATCATCACACTTATATCTGCATACTTTTGTGATTGATGACTAATGTTGGAGTCTACTATTTAAGATTAATTTTTATTTCTACTTGCATTTATCCAAAAAACTGTGCACAGAGGATACAACACCTCTGTTGTTACCTTATATCTTTGATAAGATTTTGGAGGTGCCAAGACAGGCACATATGTATATACATATCAAAGATAAAAACGTCTGTATCTCAACATATATTGATATAGGTCTCTACTTTTGACATATAAATCTTATTTGTGATACATGTTGCAGTCATACATTTTCATATATTTTGAGGACATGTATGGTACATATTACTGTGCATAAGATTTATTGTCCATTATTATGACTATATGTGAACAAATTGTGAGATTATATGACCTATACAATATTCCAAGTCGTGACAATTTATTTTTCTCTGCTACACAAATTTTGGGAATCTTGCACTTGTTGTTATAACACTCCTACTACTGCATCTTGGACTAACCTTTAGATGTGTCATAACACATGGTTGGAAAATATTATTGATACATAAACATATTTTTAGAAAGAAGGAATATTCCCTGAATTTCTATTCTCAAATTATAATTAAGAATATTTTCGCCACTTTTTGGTGACAATACCATTTATATGTTTCATGTATGTCTGTGTCATATGTCTGTATATTTAGTTAAAGTCCCACTCATACTGGGCGTACCCCTGTATTTACCCTAAGGTACCACAATTTTAGAGCATATAATAAAAGTTATATTTTAACAATAAACATTAGACAAAAGAGTGCCCCACAAAAAGAGCCTTCTTTCCTTCCTTTTTCTGTCTAAGATTATACTCGGCTCTTGGGAGCACCACCATGGTACTGAGATATTGTATAAGAGATAATATATTTCATATTATTACTTATATTTTGGTCTAGTATACAAATATTCATCCTTACTCTCTGCAGAGCAAAAAAAATCCTCTGTTTGAAACGTTTTGACTGAGACTAGCATTAAAAGGTGCAAATTATACAGAAGCCACCACAGATCAGTGAGATCCGTGATGGCTTCTGTGTGTGTTGTAAAAAAAAAAGTCGTGCAGCCCCCCCAAAAGCATAACCAGCACCAGGCTTTCTAAAGCCTGTCCTGGTTCTAAAAATACAGGGTAAAAATGCGTAGGGGTCCCATGTATATTAAGAACCAGCACAGGGCTTTGCTGAGCCGGCCCTGGTTGTGGAAAAACGGGACAAAATTAGTAGGGGTCCCCTGTATCTCCATAACCAGCACTGGACTCTTTCTAGCAGGGCAGGGTAATGCCACAGCTAGGGAAAACCTTTCACAAGTTTCTCTGGCCAAAGCATTACCCCTGACCGCTATTCAGCCCAGGCGGGGGATCCCTGGGGAGTTGGGGACACCCCCAATAAAGGGGCCCCCATCTCCAGGGCACCCAAGGCCTCAGCTGATAGCCAGGGGCTATCCTCGGCTCCCGTGGGCGGTGGGTGCCGGGTTAATAGTGTTAGTGTGTACTGTAAAATAGATGTTTAAATATTGTCTTTAGCTGTGGTACTACACGTCCCAGCAAGCCTCCCCCACATGCTGGTACTTGGAGAACCACAAATACCAGCATGCGGAGCATTACGAGCCCGCTAGTGCCTGTAGTTCCACAACCAAAGAAATACGTAAAAAAACACAACACACCATGAATGTCAAATGTCACACTCACTATTACACATACTCACCTAGTATCCCTGATGCTATCATGTCCCCTTGTCCAGTAGAATTCCATAAGGGTACCTATAATAAAAAATCCATACTCACCTCTCCTTTGGGTAGGTCACATCCTCTTTTTACCAAGTAGGCATCCAAGAGGTTAAAAGATAACAAACGAGCATTCTCGAAACCAAACCAGACTGAGTAAAGGTACCTTTACATACCTTTACTCTGCGCGAATGACTGAAGCACATGTGTGCCCAGTCATTGTAGGAGCCGCCAGCCAATCGGTGTGCATCTCCATCGGAGCTGCTTGCTGATTGGCTGTGTGCAGTCAGCCTGTCTTCTCCATACAATGTGGCGGTTCCCACCATAGACTTTATTGATTCCTATAAGTCGCTATTTAGCGCTGCAAGTCGCTTAAGAAAGAATTGCTTTCCAGTCCAATCGTGTGGTTCCAAGGCACAAAAAATGTAGAACGGAGTAACACGATGTAAGATTTAACAATTAGAGTAAAAAGCAATGAAAATAGTACAGCCCGATACATACACGTGCGCACTGGTCCCAGTATACAGTCTTCAATCCAGACGTCTGTGGTCGCAAGAAGATACCTGTACACTGAGGTCAGCACACAGCTTATATACCTTACAGGTTTCAGAGTTAACAAAGAGACAAATTGACAGGTTCTCATTGGTTCATGCTTATGGTCAATCTGGTCACTGGTCAGTTCATACGGTGTCATCAGGGGTATGGCTCAATCCTCCAATGGTCACATTGTGTAGTTTCACGCCAAACAACTGGTTAAAACTTTCATAGCAAACATAAAACTATCACATTCTATTCTTAGCCTTTTTAGTCATGCATAATAAATTATTATTCAATGTTCTAGACAGTATGACACAACTCGGTCATTGAACCATCAATAATGCGTTTCAGGAAAGGGTAAACAACACTTATACGCATTCAGCGGATCTATAGGGGACCATTGGTAGGATGTGGGACCTCATCGAACCTATAAAGGAAGTTTGGGGGAATTGAGACTACATTATCTATGATGTTTAATGGAACATTTACAATATATTTTATTATACATGACCAAGCCTATTCACATGTTGTTATCTGATGGTACATTCAATTTCAGGATTGTAATGCAGTTCTTTATCAACCTCACCACCATCATGATCTAACTTTCATGATTTACCTTGGTGGTACATTTTCCACACTTCAATACAGTAGCAACACATCTGACACATAAACCAATTACTAAAAGGACAACAAGTATAAGAATAAGGAGCTTACCTACACTAGCAATCATTTCCTGGGCCCACTGCCCTAGATTGGAGAACCATTTTACAGGGTTTAGCCATGAGAACAATTTCTCTACCTTTACCTCAGTCTCGTACAAGGAAGTATTATGGTCCTACCGAAATTCCCACTTCAGTTGTAGGATTTCATCCATTCTACGGTCAATCACCTCTTTGGGGTCATTAGTATTATTGGTGATGTACGTGCAATACTTGACACCAAATTGGGTGGCCAAAGTCACATAATATCCAACAGTAATAGCTGTCAGGTAGTTTAACAATAGCCTAGGTTGTACCAATTCCTTTTTATAAGCCTGTAGCTCCTTACCTGTGTACCTGAAAGTGTCATCATACATCTCGGTGATGTTGTCTATTAATTTAGCCAGGTCTTGGATGTATCTAAAATGTAAAGTTCCCCGAGTGATCCTGGTGGGATCTAATGCTACGAAAATTTGGAAGTCAGTTGTTTCACTAATCAACTTTGTGGCTATATGTTCTTCACCAGGGATCATATTTCTTTTGTCACAATGTTCATACTGTGTGTATGTATGGGGTGATGTGGTTTTATGGCTACCAATCATTTCATCATGTATAAGGGTCATTACCTCTGGGACCAATTTACCTATAAAACATAAATCCTTGGAACTTGGAGATAACCAAGAATATGCCCTTCTTCCACAAACATAGTATACATTATCTGGGAGGACATATGGTATAGTACGGTCCTGCACAATATCACATAAAGTTTTAACAAAACTACTTATGCCTATTGTCCTCATCTGTTCAAGACACGTTTCTGCCTGAATAAAATTTTTACAATAACCCATAGGAACTTTTCCAATAGATACCACATTCGGTTTGTTCTTCTGTCCTCTTCTCTGGTGTTCGTCACTACTAGTGTGGCGAACCATTGTGTGAGCCAATAAATTTGCTTCCCAATTCTCCAATATTTCTATGTATGAATTGTTCAGATACAGCAAAGACCGATCAATGGAGTATTGGTGCAGCTTTAAACTAGGGGACCTCGTGATGTTATACTTCCCGTCTATGGACCTCCCTCCCCGTAATTCAAGGACCTCAGAGAAATTTAATGGGAATGGTGCTAATCCTACATTATGTTGTCCCTGAGGCACGTGAGTGCACACCCAACATTCAGTCTGGTTTAAGACCTTACCAAGGAATGGTAATCCTGAAACAAATAATAATGAGAAGAACCCTGGAACAAGAAAAAGACAGAAACAGATCGCCACTCCATTGCTGGAATAGTAATCTGTACACGTCTCTGGCTCAGGTGTTTTCATTGCAGTCTTTAGTTCTCCCGGAACAAGCTCGCAATCGACAGGTCCATGCCGTCTGTCTCGACTTTGTCTTGTATCTCCTCCGGGTGGTTGACCTTTCTGCAGTGAGTGGAATGGATCCAGGTATCCCTTTCTGCTACCTTCAAAGATGTGGTACTTGTCATCAACATCTGGTAAGGACCTTCCCACCGGTCTGTCAAACAACCAGAACATAAGAAATTTTGGATCTTAACATATTCTCCAGGTTCAACATCATGACAGTTTGTTTCTGGCATATCAGGTAACAACATTTTCAGTTTCTGTTGCTGTTGTCTCAGCTGTCTACTCATTTTTATAAGATATCTCACAGTAACCTCATTATTACTCTTCAAATCATCCTGTGGACTTCTAATCAAATGAGGTTGCCTTCCAAACAGTATCTCAAATCGGATTAAGAGGAGGTCTGGGAGTGGTTCTGATGCTATGGAGGATGAGCGGTAAGGCTTCTGGCCATCCTAATCCAGTTTCAGCCATGATCTTACTCATTTTATTCTTAATAGTACCGCTCACTCTCTCCACCTTCGCACTGGATTGCGGCCGGTAGGGTGTGTGAAGTCTACTATTAATTCCCATTAGCTTACACATGTTCTGGAAAACATCACCAGTGAAATGAGTACCCCTATCACTTTCTATGATTCTAGGGATACCGTATCTGCATACAAACTCCTGAACAATCTTCTTAGCAGTAAAAGCAGCAGTATTAGTGGCAGCTGGATATGCCTCTACCCAATTAGAAAATACATCAGTACAAACTAATAAGTACTTGAGATTCCTGCAAGGTGGTCATTGAATGAAGTCAATTTGTATTACCTGAAAAGGACCGTCTGTCGGAGGGATATGGGATGGCTCAGTGGGTATTGTCTTTCCGACATTTTTCCTCAAACAAGTCAGACAGGACATTGCTTTCTTTCCAGCTTGAGAAGAAAAGCCTGGTGCACACCAATATGCTCTGACCAACTTGCACATACCTTCATTACCCAGGTGAGTCAGACCAAGCTCGGGTAGTATGCTCTGGGAGCAACAGGCCTACCTTGTCCATCTCTCCAGAGTCCTGAGGACTCCTGACCACATCCCTTCAATATCCAGACTGCCTTTACCTGTAGGGAACACAAATCTTGCATTTCAATTAATTTCTGTGTCTTGTATTGAAGACCATCACTTTGTTAGTTGGTATGTTTATGCGTAACCCTGCTGCCCATTTGGCAGCTTCATCTGCTCTGTTATTGCCCATTGACACCGGGTCTTCGCATGTGTGGGCTTTGCATTTGATGACTGCTACTGCCTTTGGTAACTGAATTGCTGTCAGAAGTCCTTTTATGTGTTGTGAATGTGCTACTGGTGTGCCTGCTGCTGTCATAAAGTTCCTAAAAATCATGTACTACCCCGAAGGCATACCTAGAATCAGTGTATATGTTAGCTGATTTACCTTCTGCCAACTCACACGCTCTCCTTAATGCCACCAGTTCAGCCACCCGGGCTGAGTGAGGTGGACCAAGTGGTTCAGCTTCTACAACATCCTCGTCATTTACAACAGCATAACCTGTGCATAATTCTCCTGTGTCTGTCTATGGCAACTCCCATCCATGTAAAACATCAAATCTACATCTAATGGTGTGTCAAGTATGTCTGGTCTTGCAGTAAAGGACTGATTCAAATATTCCATACAATAATGTGTGTCTGTATACCTGCAAAACTCACCTTCAACCAGAAACTCACCTCCTTCCGCCCTTTGTGCATCTCTAGGCACATATGGTAAGTACATTGCTGGATTTAACGTATTGCACTGTTTAATGATAATATTTGCAGGTGCCATCAGAGCTAGTTCCCATTTTGTGAACCTTGCTAAAGAGACATGTCTAGTTTGGGAAGAATTTAACAAAGCAGATACTGCATGCAGTGTATAGACAGTTGTATCATGCCCTAATACTATGTCCTCGCTCTTATTTACCAGAAGAGCAGTTGCAGCTAAACTTCTTAAACACGTAGGTAGTGATCTTGCCACAGTGTCCAATTGTGCACTGTAGTATGCTACAGGTCTGTTAGCGTCACCATGTTTCTGTGTAAGGACACCTGCTGCACAGCCATCAAAATCAATATAACTCAAAGGGTTTTTTATCATTTGGTATTCCCAAGGCAGGTGCTCTTGTCAGACTATCCTTAAGGTTAAGGAAGCCTGCTCTGTTTCCTCAGTGTGTATGACACGGTCGGATTTTGAGGATGAATCTAAGTCCTGCAATGGTAATGCCAAAATAGAAAAACCTGGGATCCACATCCTGCAGTATCCACACATGCCCAAGAAGGTACGGATTTGGTGCTGGTTTTGCGGCAGTGTCATGGTCTGCATAGCCTGAATTCTGTCCTTTGTCAAGTGTCTTGGGTTAGACAGTGTCTCAAGTATTTGACCTTAGTCTGGCATAGCTGTAATTTGTCCTTTGCAACCTTGTGCTCTGTTTGTGAGAGATGAAGCAACAACAGTTTAGTATCATTTAAACATGACAAACGAATCAGCACAACAACAAATCTACATATTGAATGAGGACAAACCCATTGCTTGGTTGAAAAGATTGCAAACAGTCATGTAAGGCCTGAGAGAAAATACTGGGGCTATCTATGAAACCCTGGGGCAATAGTGTCCATGTGTATTGTACCCCTCTGTAGGAAAATGCAAATAGATATTGACAGTCAGGGTGAAGAGGAACAGAGATGAATGCAGAACATAAATCAATGACAGTAAAATGGGTAGCAGACGGTGGAATCTGCATGAGGATGACTGCTGGATTGGGCACTACGGGGAATTGGCTTTCAACAAATTTGTTAACCCCCCTAGGATCCTGTACTAATCTATAGCCCCTCCCCCAGTCTTCACTGGAAAAATGGGACTATTGGCTGGACTAGCTGTACAAATTAAAATCCCTTGTTGCAATAACCTTGCAATTATGGGATACACCCCTAGCTCCACCTCAGGCTTTAATGGGTATTGAGTGATTTTTGGAGCCTGCCTACCACTCTTCAAGTTAACCATTACAGGGGCTACATTTGCCATCAATCCAGTGTCCTGTCCATCTTTGGTCCAGGGGGAACCCGGTATTTGCAATAACATCTCTTTTACCTGAGATGGACTTTGTTCTAGAATGGCAGAGTGCAACATTTAATCTTTGTGGTGTGTCCAATATGTCCTGTACCTCATGTGCAACCTTTTCCGGTATATCTAGGAATATTCCATCAGGGGTACAGTATATGACACATCCCATTTTACACAGCAAATCCCTTCCCAGCAGGTTAGTAGGAGCCGCCGCTGCCAGGAGAAAGAAATGTTTGGTTTGCAGTGTCTCCCCTGTATCTACAAAAAAAGTGTGTTTAGTACCAGATAAATCAACTGTCATTGTAGGTTCTTCCCTAGTATTCTCAGTTAACCTGACTGGCTGTAGACTACAGCTATGACCTGACCCCTAGCACTGACTATCATCCTCCAGCAGAGCGTTTGCTGTCACTATGTGAGCGGGTAACCGCTGGAAATTTCCTGAATCTTGTGAGTGCCCTCTCTGAGTGTACCTAGGAGTTCCCCCCCTTAGGTGGCCCCCGATTTCTCAACTTACAGTTCCTCTTTAGGTGTCCTTTATTACAATTAAAACACCTTACTGTATGACTTCATTGCTGGTATGTGTTGTAGTTATGTGACTGTGTAGGGAATCCCTCTAAAGCCTGAATGCTCACTGCCATTAACCTCTCACTCTGTGCCTCTTTTTTTCCTGGAAATGTTCTGATCATGTTCTATGGCAGATTCTCTAAGTGCATCTACAGTAATTCCTCTCCAGTTAGGTAGAGAGGTTTGCACCCTAGTCTTTAGATTATCTTTGAGACCATCCATTAGTACCATAACAGCTACTTCCCTGTGGTGTACATCATCTTTAATATCTACTATCCCAGTGTACTGGGTATTGCTAGCAGCACTCTGGCAAAATAATCTGCTGCAGATTCACTATCTCTTTGTTTAATAATTAAGATTTTACTCCAGTTCACTACCACTGGAAAATATATAGCCAGTTGTGTGATTTATATGTTTTATATTTACCTGGTTATCCTAATCTGTAAAGGATTCATCCTCCTCCAATATACAATCCTTAACAAACTTTTGTACATCAGTATTGGAGGGGAGACAGGCCCTTAACACCACTCGCCAATCTTTATTAGCATTACCTAAATCTTTAACAAATTTCTGGCATTTGGCTAACTCTTTCCTAGGGTCTGGGAAGTCTGACATAATTGAATGTAATTCTGCTCTCGTCCATGGACAATGCATTGCTACATTCCTGATGGGAACTATACCATCTTTGTCCAGTTTCCCATTGGGAACTGCAATTGTACGGACAGGAAGAACACCTACCACATCACTATGTTCACTGGACTTATTGTTTCGGTACTATGGATGTTACCTCTTCTATTATGGTCTCCACTAGTGTCACCAATTTCAGCTGCTGCCCCTGCTGGTTGGATCACTGCCTTTCCTCTCTGTGGAACATCTAGTATATTAACAGCATCTGTAATGGCTGAAATTACAGTAGGTTGATCATCTTCTACAAAAACATTTTCCTTGAGGGGACTTAAATCAGGATATAAGATACTTGTTACGATTTTTTTACTTTTGGTATCGGCTGTACTTTCACCCGTGGCCGCATATGGCGGAGGAGGTGCGCATGCGCTATCTTCTTTATGCGCGGTAACGCTACCTTGCAGCGTGGGTACGCTATCTGGCGGCGTGCTGCCTTGCGGCATGAGTTCGCTGTTTTGCAGCGTGCTACTGTGCCACGTGTGTGCGCTATTTTGCAGCGTGAACGCGCTACTTTTCTGATACTACCCTGGAATCGGGATAGATATATCCTTAGACAATTCAATGAGCCTCAGTCATTATTATCCACACAAAGCTCTCCAGTTGTGACATTTGCGGCAGGTGCTAGAGATAAGGCTACTATAAGTCCTTATTTATAAGTATGGATGTCTGATATTGCATGTTTATATTCATTGTAATTTTATGTGTATTTTATTGAAATATTTTTTACTTTTTTATATAAATTTTTTTTTACATTTTTTTAGTTCTATTTGTTATTAAATGTACATTGTTTAAGATCGAGTTTTTGACCTTTTCATTCTCTGCCATATTGCAATCCATATTTATGTAGAGGCGCAGAATCCATATGTATTGTTTAGTATAGGTCATTTTTATTTCTGTGTAGTAGCACAAACTCAGAGGGATTCTGCAGCTGTGAGCTAATTAATAAGCAACCCATAGTGATTATTTAAAGTGCACACAGCGCTGGAGCAGTTTTTCTGCTGTTGGCCCTTTCTACATTAATAACTTTTTGTGCTTTGGAACCACACGATTGTACTGGAAAGCAATTCTTTCTTAAGCGACTTGCAACGCTAAATAGCGACTTATAGGGGCTCGTAGTTGAATTCACGCTACCGGAAATTAGGCAAGGTGACTGGATTTCGATTCCTCAACAAAGGGTGGGCGTGTATATGTAGAAAGGGGTAACACAATGTAAGATTTAACAATTAGAGTAAAAAGCACACAGCTTATATACATTACAGGTTTCAGAGTTAACAAAGAGACAAATTGACAGGTTCTCATTGGTTCTTGCTTCTGGTCAATCTGGTCATTCGTCAGTTCATACTGTGTTGTCAGGGGTGTGGCTCAATCCTCCAACGGTCACATTGTGTAGTTTCCCACTGAACAACTGGTTAATATGGCTACAACACTGCATACAAGTTTTAACATTTTATTCAATAACTCCCTATCATCCATAACTAGCGGACGCATGATGCGACTCCTTTGCCGATAGAAACGGATGTTTTTTAAATAAACAGGGATTTAATATGATACCAAACATGACATGTCCACTGTATTATGAACCTTAGATCTCTTAAGTACATATTACATCATAACTATTAGCTAACTCTGGTTATTAACTATAATGTGTGGGAACCATTTTATATGTATGCGTTCACATATGTGCGTCTGTGTATTGAAATAGCAAATATGTGTCAGTATGTATGTGAATTCGCATAGGAGCGTCTATGTATATATATATGTGTTATATATATATATATATATATATATATATATATGTGCGTCAGTGTATATGTATTGTGGATTTGCATTTGTGCACATTGGATTGCACCTACGCAAAGTAGCATCCTAGTAACACGTCATCCGTCCATAGACGACTATTTCGTCAGATAATAATTGTAACGCTATCATATCCAATGATTAGACAACTTCAATCCCTCTACCTTACTGTCATGGCATGGAGTACTGTGCGTCATAACTTTGTTCAGGATGTCCCCTAGAGAAAGAGTAACACTATAACATAGTAGTGGTTACCATTAACTATGCCAGGAGAGATTCTAACTAATTAACACTGATCTATTGTCACATTCAGGTGCCATAGTCATTGGACCTAGTATATTAAGGGTGAATGGATTTCTTTCTAGACACGCCCTCTGAGGAAATCCCTGTTAGGAAGAAATATGTCAGTGTCTTTGGACATTGTTTCCTTTTTATTTCACCGCTACTAAGTCTGGGTTATGCAGTGACTGCCTGCTAGAGATGGACAGACTTAGCCGTTGGAGAGAAGCCACTTTCTGTCACACGAGTGGTCTATTGTACAGGCAAGCCAAAGTGGAGTCTCTGGTTTAAAAACCATCTCAATCTGCCAGCACGCTGCTGCTGACCTCACAGACGGCTGCACAGCAGAAGTTTCTTAGCAGCTGATTCACAGCCGGAACACCGCACTGGTGCCAACAGTGCTAACCAGAGCAAGACGGATTCTGCAGGTAACTATCCTGGTGCCTCGCGCAATACGAGGCTTGAGCCAGAAACCGGAGCACATCCCGTGTGAGAGTGGAGTTCCCCCTGGGAGTTCCAAAGAACATAAAATTCACCGGTGAGTTAACACAAACTACAATTATTGCAGGATACCACTATCTACTAAGACTGCTTTATACTGTTAGTGGGCAATTATCCCCACCATCCAAATTAAAAAGTATACATCTGGATAACACAACTCAAAACTTGCAAAATTCCTGTATTTGGAGTTTAAAGCTGCTACAATTGTGCTTTCAGAACGCACACGTAGCTACCTTCTTGCCTTTTGAATGCTACATATTGCAGGTTCCCTGTTTGTCTAAAAAGAGACTTATTATATGGAATCACAAATTTTCTTATATTGCATCAAGAATCCCAGCTGTTATTGACTTATTGTCGTGATTTTGACAAACTATTTTTCACAGTGGTTATATTTATATAAGGTGTATTTATATCACTGTATGTTACATTGGCCAATGTTATTTGTTTTTATTACTGTATTGTTTTTGTAATATTAAAATGTTATTTATTATATGATTTATAACATTCATCTCATTCTGGTATAGTTTTCTTAGTATTGTGCAATATCATCATTCATTGATTTACATTGGTAATATTTATTTGGGTATTTCCACAGTGCTGTTGGTCATTTTTTCTTGTACCCCTATGGAATTCTACTGGACTAGGGGACATGATGGCATCAGGGTTACAAGGTGAGTATGTGTAATAGTGAGGATTACAGTGAGTCTGAATGTACGTTATGATAAACTTTTACATTCACGGTGTGTTGTATTTACGTATTTCTTTGGTTGTGGAACTACAGGTACCAGTGGGCCCGTAATGCCCCGCATGCTGGTAAATGTGGTTCTCCAAGTACCAGCATGCGGGGAAGGCTTGCTGGGACGTGTAGTACCACAGCTAAAGGCAATATTTAAACATCTATTTTACATTACACACTAACACTATTAACCCGGATATCCCCAGGCTAACAGCCAAGGCCTGGGGTGCACTGGAGAGGGGGACCCCTTTATTGGGGGGTCCCCAACTCCCCAGGGATCCCGGGCCTGGGCTAACTAGCGGTCAGGGGTAATGCTTTGGCCGGGGAAACCGGTGAAAGGATTTCCCTGGCTGTGGCATTACCCCCCACTAGAAAGAGTCTGGTGCTGGTTATGGAGATACAGGGGACCCCTACTTATTTTGTCCACTGTTTTTCCACAACCAGGGCCGGCTCAGCAAAGCCCTTTGCTGGTTCTTAATATACAGGGGACCCCTACGCATTTTTCCCCTGTATTTTTAGAACCAGGACAGGCTTTAGAAAACCTAGGGCTGGTTATGCTTTTGTTGGGGGGTCTGCACGTCATTTAAAAAAAAAAAAAAAAAACAACTTGCATAAGTGCGCACAGAAACATGCATGTATCTTATGGATATACTCTGATCTGCTCAAGATATACTCGCTATCCTGAAGCAGGTCTATTATTTGGGGACATTTGGGTAACTTTTTTTTGCGAGTCTGAAACTGACACCCTATTACATTGGGCAAGTTGATTGTTTTCAATGGGAAAACATCTGGATGCGAGTTTGAGAATGGGGATTTTTAGTAACTCTGTAAAAATGCGAGTTCTAATGAACTGACTCCCTATTACATTGCAGAGTTGTGAAAAATTGTGAGTTTAACACAAAACTCACAATTTACCAAAACAGACACCCTATTACATTTGGCCCTTAGCATCTAGAATATTTTCAATTATATTTTCCCTTGCCAATTAACACCATTAGATGATTATTCACCTTACAATCACAATTCTCACACACACTATTACTGTCAGGAACAAGGCTGTTGGAACACAGCAGAGGGTCCGGACTGTCGCACTCCGGCTGACCAAGTCCTTGCTTACTGCTCTGCGTGTCTGCCCTCCCCAGAGTTGTAAGCAGCAGCCGTCGCATGGAGCTTTCTAGCACTGATGGGAAGGTTATTGCTCAGCCCAATTGCTACCCACTGTCCACGCCCTATTCACCTGATGTCTGCACGGCATGACGCTGCTCCACTGTGTCCATGCTAGCTTCTCCGTACCATGGGCGCAGCCATCTTGGCTCGGTCACCTGATTCCGCATCGGCCAATCCTGCTCTGTTCTCAGGTCAGCTGTGAGTAATTGTCCAACCAGCAGCAGACACTGGGTATATGAACCTTCCTGGACTCTCAGTCAGTGTCTATGCAACGTCTCCTATAGTTCCGTTTTTGGCTCCTGATTGGATGTACGTTTGTTCCTGACCTGGAGAACTGTTGCTTTCGTGTTACACTGGGCTCGGCTCAGTACTCTCAAGCAAGCTCCTAAGCCATTGTTTACTGAGCATAGCTCAGCATTCTACTCAAGAACTTTTGTTACTTTTCATTGAGTCCTACTCAGTAAGTTTGTTCTGAGGATTCTGACTATCAGTGACCTGGGCTCAACCCAGTGTATCAGCATGAAGTCTGCAATCATTACCAAGTCTCAAGAACTCCTTTCCTCATCCTTCCGAATACAGGGCCTGATTCAGAGCTGCTCGTAAGCGGCCGTTCGTTCGCTCTGAGCGATGTTCGCACAACTGCGCATGTGTATGGTTCGCAATGCGCATGCGCAAACCAGTCATTGCGGTTGGAAATCGTGTGCTCGTAAAACAACGAGGGGCTGCTAATTTGATTGACAGAATGTACTGTTTTTGGGTGGTAACAGGGGAAGGTGCTTGAAAACGGGGGAGTAGAGATCCGAATGCAGGCGTGCCTAATGGTCAAAAGGGCGTTTAATGGGAGTGCCACGTCACTTAGTTGTCTTTTAGCCTGAACTGCTCGCAGTGATAACGGGAAGTAAATCCTACCACAAGCACTGCGAGCAGTTCAGATGCCTTTCGATGTTCCCGATTAATCTAATAAATAATGGAGATGACGTGTGATGCGAGCAACAAAGGGGCGTCTTTACAAAATATTGAGCGCATTTTTCGGACATTCGCTCAGACATAGAGGCGTCAACACACCGCAAAGAGCGAGTGCTCAATTTAAATATCCGACCCCTTTTTAAGAACGAGCGTCCGCAAATAGCGTCCGGGTCTGAATCAGTTCTTAGTTTTGCTTATGCTCCTCTGTATGAGGTTCAGACTTCCTATTACTAAAATTCTTCTATCAACTTGTGATCAAATAAAGTTCTGTGTTTACTATAATCATTGTGTTCCTAGTCCCTGCTTTACTACAGTCTGTCTATTTATCCTGTGTTATGATTACCTAAGCCTGGTGCCACCCTATGAGGAAGACATATCTTAGACCACCTCAGTTCCTGCTGCCAGTATCTCAGCCAGCAGAGCCTGGTTCCATCACAGGAGGTCAATTTCCCTAGAGTCGTGACAATTACCTTCCTTTAGTTGCTTTCTCCTTCTATTGATTGTTTTTAATTTTCTGCACATTTCTGATTATATCATTCCTGTGCCAATGTGATTTTCCCTTCCCTTTGAAATTCCTACCTGCATTGCCAAAGCTTTTTATCATAGCCTCACATCTATGCAATTTAAACATTGTTTATTATAGTATTTTATTCCTGTACCTATAACATCTTCGGTTTATTAATGTTATAATGCACTACTAAAGTTGTACTTATATATTTTCCAGCACTGTTCTTTTATCTGTATTTATGTAAATTTTAGAGCAGTTTCTGTATCACATGGCCTCCATTCCTACTTCCATTTATCCTCCCCTATTTCCCTCTCTTTTTCAACTCTCCCCCTCACTCAGTGGCTAGATAATCCTTTTTTCTACCACCTGTTCCCACCTCTATACTCCCCCCCTCCCCCCCCAAAAAAACTCCACCTCCTCTCCCTATCTCCCCTCTAGTACTCCCCCACCCCTATTTTCAATCAAATCTCTCCCACCATTGTCCTGCTACAGCACCACTAAGCCCAACACCCTTCCTTCTCTCCCAATCACCTCTCTTCACCTACATTTATGTCACTAAATTCCCTCCTTGCCTATCTTCTGCAGTTTCCCTTCCTTGCTCAGGACTGGCACCATCCCTACATTCTCTTTATCTAACTGGTCTGATTCAATTTTACCTCCATGCCACAGCAACCCTGACAATCTCATTCACATTTTTCCCTTAACTTTGTCCCCATCTCCTGTGCCCTTTGGAATGCCAGATCTGTAAGTAATAAACTTGTCCCCACCCGTTACCTTATCTCCAACTCCCTGAATCTCCTAGCCATCACCTAATCCTGGATTTCCACTTTAGACACCACTTCTCTCCCTGCACTGTCCTCTGGTGGCCTTGCATTCTCTCATTCCCCCACCCTCGCTTCCTGGGAGTTGGCATGATGGTGGTAGTGTCTATCCTCTTGCTGCTCCTACCACTCGTACACTCAGAACCATCCCTGTCATTCTTTACATTTAATGTTCACATTTGTGTAGCTGTTATCTACAGTACCCCTGGCCCTATCTCCAATTTCCTTTGATACAGTTGAGAACCATGTTAAATGCATAACTCCATTTTGTTGTTCAAATGCTAGAAGAAAAGCCAGAATATATGAGGGGCCTCAGTTTACAGTTAGTAATGTGTTTATATAGCATGACTCATTTTATCTAGTTCAAACTATATGTTTATACTAAGATAAGAAATAGAAAAATGTAGACCAATTATATCTGCAGGCGCCTCTATATGCAGTTTATCTTGTTTTCAAGGTTGAATACAAGACAATGGACAATAACCATTTGTAATTTTATTAATCCAAGTTTTATTTTAGAAAATCCTAGTTGTTTTTCCTAGTGCAATACTGCCCTCTACTGTTAATGTGCTTTTGATATATTATGTTTAAGAGTTATTAATTCATATGCAAAAATAATCAGATAAGCAAATGTTAGCACATGTTCAGTGTGATTTTCTTTGTTCTTATGCAAATTAAAGTGCTATAAAATACGTTGGTCTGTCCAGAATAAAGGCATAGTGGTCCTGTTGTGTACTCTCACTCTCCAGCTGATATCAATGCATGCCTAGCAGATGACTGAATGACTGACAGCTTGATGTGAGCTGTGGAAGACAGGTTGCCTGCTTGAAACCCCCTTTAGCACCTGACAACTGTTTCCTGGCTCCCCCCACTTCCTCTCTTCAGATCTTCCCTCCCTCATCTTAGGTTACTTCACAGACCCATCTGCCTCTAAAATCCTTACCCTCACATCATCTTTTGGTATCTCTAGATGGACCTCTAGACCCTCAACTGTGAGTGGACACTCACTTGATCTGATGTTCACTATTTGTAGTCATATCTATGCCTACCAATTTTCCATTCCCTCTCTCAGACCATCACCTTTCTTTTAACTTATCCCTCACTTCTTCTCCACCTCTACTAAGCATAACCTTGAGGCTATTGACACTGTGACTGACAGTGTCCTTATCTTCCCTGCTTGACTAAATTTTCTTCCCTGTTGTCTCTCTCTTTCTCTCCCTCTCATGCCCTAACCAAGCTTTTTCCCTATACAATGTCTCCCTTCTGCTTTAGACTCTGTTGCTCCAGTGGTCAATTCTCAACAACTCAGATCCACACCTCAACATTGACATTGTAAATGCACCAGATACCTGCAAAAGTGTTCATGATCCGCCGAACGGCAATGGAGGAAATCCAATGCAGACTTCCTCCATTTCAAATGTATGCTCTTGCCTTTTCTTTCTCTAAACAGTTTAGACCCTTATCTCTTCCTAGTCCTTCAACCCCCATTGTCTATTTGTCACCTATAACTCCCTACTCTGACACCCCTCCTTGCCTCCCCTTCTCACTCTCTAACGTTGACTTTGCCACCCTCTTCACATCTAAAACTGAATCCATATGTCAGACATCACATCCTACCAGACACTCATCATCCTATTCTCTTCTTCTTTCCCAGCTTGCCTCTCCCCATCTTCCCAATCCATTTTACCAACTCTGACTTAATTCTCTCCAGTATCTGGATATGAAATCATGGCCCGCCTTCCACCTCCCCCCTTGAACCTATCCCCTCCCATCTCACCACTCCCTCTCTCATGATGCCTGTTCCCATCTTGCCCATCTCTTCAATCTTTCTCTGTCATCAGGCACTGATCCCTCTGCATTTAAGCATGCCATTGTCTCTACCATTCTTTGGTCCTGACACTCTCTCTAATTGCTTCCCCATCCCACTCCTTTTTTTCCTACAAACTCCTTGGGGTATATTTACTAAAGTGCAGGTTTTAAGAAGTGGAGATGTTGCCCATAGCAACCAATCAGATTCTAAGGGGAGCTCTGTTAAGTGGAAGAGCTGTGTGTGTATGCGGGGGTTGGTCTGTGTGAGGAGGGGAGATCTTTGTTAGGGGGAGAACTGTGTGTGTGTCTGTGTGTGTGAAGGGGGATCTGAGTGAGGTGGGAGCGCTGTGTGAGTGAGGGAGGAGAGCTATGTAAGGGGAGGTGAGCTTTATTAAGGGGAGAGCTGTGGTGGTGTCTGAATGAGGGGAAATCATTGTGAGTGTTTGAGGGGAGAAGGTATGTGTGAGAAGGGGAAAGATCTGAGTGAGTGGGGAGAGCTGTGTGATAAATGTATACACTGTATTTATACTTACATTAATATGGAGCCCCAAGGTTGAGTTTGCATAGGGCATTGTGGGATCTTAATCCGGTTCTGGGACTGAACAGAAGGAAGGATGGAGCCACTGGCAGAAATGAAGAGGGAGGAGGAGGCAGCCACCTCCATTCATCACAACCGGCTTCTCCTCTTTTCCACCTCTGAGGTGGGTCCCACCTACCACCATGGCCCTGATGAGCTTGGGTCGCGGCACCTGTGACTTGGAGAAGCTTAAGCGGTAAATCTGGTGAGGTCATGCCTGATTGTAGGGGCACTACTATGGCATGTGTATAAGGGGCACTACTGTTGCATAATGTGTAAAAAGGACAATACTGGGGCATAACATAAATAAGGGGCACTATTGTTAGGCATAATGTAAATAAGGGGCACTACTGTGGCATAATGTGAACTATGGACATTACTGTGGCACAGTATGAACTGTGGGGACTACTGTGTAGCATAATGTGAAATAATAGCCCAAACTATGGTATAATGGGAATTAATGGACACTAATGCATGGCATAACATGCATTGTGGCCATTATTGTGTAACATAATGTGAATAAGGGGAACTGTGTGGCATAATGTGAATTGTGGGCACTACTGTGTGACTAATTTTTAATTGGAATTTCTTTAGTGGGTTAGAATATATCTAGCCCTCCATGTCCCAGTTTGATACTGCCCCATATGTTTATTTATATATCCCTTTAATGTGCTCCTACATGCTGGACATGACCCCTACCTGGCACACTAGGGGGTGGGGGAGCGGTAGTACATACATGCTCCGAGCACCCTGGCTATTCGCTATACCCTTGCCAGTAGATTTCCCCAAGGTTCTGTTCTTGGACCTCTCCTATTCTCCCAATATAAAGTACATCCTCCTTAGGTGAGCTTAAACAGCTTGTTTGGCCTCCAATATATTCTCTATGCTTATGACACTCAGATATACCTCTCCTCTGACCTTTACCCCTCTCTCCTCACTCATATCTCCAGCTGTATCTCTTGGATGTCCCAGCACTTTCTTAAACATGTCTAAGACTGAGCAGATAAACTACCCAAATTCCAAACACCTTACCTCCTTCAATTTCATTATTGACAATGCCACCATCTTCTCTAGCCCACAAGTGTTCTGTCTACTTCTTGACTCCTCCCTCTCCTTCACACCTCACATTCAGTACCTTTCACAGTCCTGCTGTTTCCATCTCACAAATATCTTCAGGATCTGACCCATTCTAACCCTGGAGGCAGCTAAGACCTCATCCACTCACTGATCACCTCCAGACTGGACTACTGTAACATCTTCTTATCTGACCTCCCTGTCTCCCACCTCTCTCCATGCCCAATCTGTCCAAAGTGATACTGCCTGGCTCATCTTCCTCTCCAAACATGCTACATCTGCTATCCCTCTCCTACAAGTCCTATAATGGCTCCAGTTGACCTTCAGAACCCAATTTAAACTTCTCATACTGACTTACAAAGCCCAATCTTCTCCTATTCACATATCTGACCTTACCTCCCTTAACACTCCTGCCTGTCCACTTCACTCCACAAATGATTGCCGCCTCTCCTCCCAACTGATTACTTCCTCCCACTCCTTCTTTCAAGTATTTGCCTTAGCTACTCCCTACCACTGGAACTCTCTCACGCTCCCTATCAGGCTCTCCATCTCTCTACAAAACAGCAAATGTACTCTCAAGAGCTTTCCAGCTCTCATTTAACCCACTGCTCTATGCTCGCTGTCTCTCCCGTGTCACCCATCTGTCTTTCCCTCCTCTTTAGATTGTAAAGTCTCATGAGCCCTCATGTTCTCTTCTCCATCCCTTACTTATATCATCATCTCCTCCCTCACTGCCTACAATTACACTGCCTACAATGGATTCTCCTGCTCTGCTGCTTATTTGGGTATTATGACTGATGCAATATTTATAAACCTTGTCCATGTTCCTGCAATGTTTTGTAATGTAAGCCACTTTTATTTTGTTCACACTGTTGTTCATACTGTTTGTGTACTTTGTAAGGTGCTGCAGAGCCTTTGTGGCACTATAAAAATAAAGGATAATAATAATAATAAAACTGGGCAGATAATGGTGTTCTGGTAAATAAAAATGCCTGAGATCTATACTTTCTTCCACCAACAAAAATAAAGGGGTGTTCATAAATATGTAGGACTTTAGTCTCCATGATATAAAAGAATAAAACAATAAACAACATATAGTTTAATTCTGTATAATATATAGGAAAATAGTGTTTTTTCTCCATATACCCTCAAAGTTAATCTGAGCTTTGAAATTGATCTAAATGTGCTGATTTTCAGGTGGTCCATAAAATCATTTGGGGGCATAATTATTATCATTTGTGGCCAGTCCCCATAAAAAAGTGTCCTAATCGCCACAATTTGCTGCAATAAGGAATCTTTATTCACTCTGATGTACCACTGATCAATCTGATCAATCGATGGGACATAGATTCCCATAGGAGCCTGCCCAGGCAATCACTGAGATATAATGTGACCCTCCTCACCTATACCCCACCCTCAGTTTATGCTAGCAAAGGCTCAAAGTACAGAGGGAAGAAAAGAAGAGGAAAAAAAACAGGCACACAAACACATCCAAACGTGAGGGTCAGAAGACCAGCTATACACACAAACTGAACTAAAACCAGGTAATGCTGGGAGCAAATGGGAGGGCATCCAGTGTCCCCTATGGTATCAGAGAAACAGATTTCTCAGGTAAGAACCAAAATCTTTCTCTTTCAGCTATAGAGGACAGTGCAAAACCATGGGGATGTCCCAAAGTTGTCCACTAAGGGAGGGAACGTTCCTGAGCTGCACGGATGACCTTTCTTCTAAAATCAGTGTCCCTGGAGGCAAAAGAGTCAAAATGGTACAAATTAACAAAAGTGTGTGCCGAGGACCAGGCCGAACCGCCCAGAAGGCCCCGACTGTAGAATGGGTTGCAACTGAAGGAGGCACTGGAAGGCTAGCCAAAGTAAGCCTGACAGCATACTTCTAAACCAAACATTGCACAATGGATTTGGGAAGTCTAACAGTATTTGACAACAAAACACAGGGCAAAGAGAGTCCGAACCCTACCCACATAAATGCGGCATGTTTGTACCACATCCAATGGCTCAAGGGAAGTCCAGGACTCACCGTCACCACTGAAAAATGGATCCACTATCTCCTGATAAGTATGAAACCTGGAGACTGCCTTTGGAAGAAAACACTGGTTATTCTGTAAGACCGCCCGGTCTGGGTGAAAAATGTCTATGGGACATACAGGCCAAAGAAATAGCCAAAAGGAAAACTGTCTTCCATGTAAGCCATTTTAGATCCACCAAATCCAAGGGCTCAAACTGAGAGCGTTGAAGAACCCAAAGAACTGACCAGATCCCAGGGCTCAACCTGGAGGCACAAATGGGGGCTGAATGTAAACAACCTCCTTAAGGAAAGTCTGAATAGCAGAAAGAGTTTCCAGGTGTCTTTGGAAATAAACTGAAAGAACAGATACCTGAACCAGATCCTGTGGTATGCCTTAGCCAAAACCGGTTTCCTAGAACAAATCATAGTACAGACCACAGCAGGAGGGCTATATCAACATCTACCCTGTGAAAGCCATACATTGAACATCCAGGTGGAGAGAGAAGGTCCAGTTTGAGAGGTAGCCACCAAGGGGCTGCAACTGACAGATCACCATACCACACCCTGTGTGGCCAATCTGGAGCAACTAGAATGACAGTCCCTCCTTATTTAAGCCTGCAAAACACCTGAGGCAGAAGGGACTCTCCAGGATGCACATCTTGGCAGCTGAGATAATCGGCCTCCCAATTTTCTACTCCCGGTATGTAAATTGGCGTCAGGGTCAGGAGGAACCATTCCGCCCACCAAAGGATTCTGCTGACTTTCCGCATGGCCTGGTGGCTCCTTGTGCCACCCTGATTTATGTAGGTCATAGCAGTGGTGTCCGAGTGGAATTTGACCGGACAACTTTGGAAAAAGTCTACAAAACCTTGTAGATGGCCCAAATTTCCAAGTCATTTATGGGCAAACGGGATTCATGTTCCATCCAGCGACACAGGAAGGTTGGTGCCAGTGTGATTGTCCCACAGCTACTGAGGCTGGCATCTATAGTGAACTATTTCTTAACTAGAAAAGGATGTCCCAGAGTTGGGCTTGGACGCCATTGAGAGAAGTCGTGGAATAAGGCGCCATATGCAGGAAAGAACGCACTGTGTTCAAAACCTGTACCATCTAGGGTTGTGAAACCAATATCCATTGTTGTGTGATTTCAACTAGTGCTGGGCCAGGAGAGAAAAGTTCATTTCTTTCATTGTCTGTCTTAGCTCTAGAGAGCGAGTCGCACAATAGCGTATGCGTGTTTCCTGTATTGCTGCCACGTGTACAAACAATCGTTCTGATAGTATTGTTGTATTAATAGTGTGATTACATTGTTTAAAACCTCTGAATCATACTGCCATACTAGCGAAAAGTGTATTTTTCTGCACAGAAAACTAAAGATGTATGAAAGCAAACGTGTGATTATAATGTGAAAGAGGCTACTAATGTGTGTGGGGCTTAGGCTAGGTACCGTGTGTCAGTCCTAAAGACTCGGCAGGTGTTTGATGAGGCAGAAAGCTACTGAGTGTGTATACTTTGCAGGTGTATTGCAGCGAGGACAGGGATTTTGTACCTCGAAGAAAACAAGGGGTTTTCGAAATTCGGCTCCCAATAGTAATTGCAGAGCCCATTGATCAGTTAGGTTCTCTGGACACTGCGAGTAGACTGCACGGTTGGATAGACCGTGATTGTGACTTGAGTTGTAGTGGAGGAAATCACTGGAAAGGGTAAGTGTTATTGGAACACTTAAATTCTAAAAGGGGAGAGTACTCAAAAAGGGTAAGCTACCGGACAAGGGCTGAAGGTGTCTGGAAAGACAGTGTACTCATATAAGACGTTATTCTGTTCCTCGTTGTGCATGCTGTCCATAATGGATAGCGGGCCAGTTGTGCACAATGGGATAGGAGTGCGTGAACGTAGCTCCATTGGAATTGTTCTCCGGTCCACATTCACTAGTGATAACCTGCTTAGTGTTTTCCCAGATGGGTGCTAAGCAGACGCTGGGAATGGTCGACGATGCGCTGCTTGTGGAAGGGCCAACAGGGTCAGCAAGGCATATAATGTATACAAAGTATGGTGCATATGCAACTGCCTACTGTGATGTATGGGTTAAGATGACCAAGAGATGTGTGAAACCTTTTCCTAAAATTGGCAGTTTTGATGTGGAGGTGTTGAATAATGTTAGAGATAGCATCTGTGTGGTGAAATCTCTAAAGAAATGAGTAAAGTATAATGATTGTTTGAAATTATGGCAGCACGAGGGAAACAAGTGGTTGCGTGATGTGCACGTGGCGCAAAATAGTGTCGTGCACGCGATGCAAAAGCACGCGACGCAAGGTAGTGCTTCCAAAGGTAAAGGGGATCGCGCATGCGCACCGTCACCGCCTTATGCGGTTGAAGGTGATGGTACAGCCAATACCAAAAATGATAAAAATCGCAACATGTAACCTAATACCCTGTTTAATTAACACTAAGAAAAGTGTAACTGGAAAAAAAAAAAGTGTTTAATTTACCTCTAGGAATTACACCTCTATGAACTTTAAGTGTGTGCAAGCTTTAGTCATTGTGCAGTGTGGAAAAAAAAAATCAGGTGTCCTTGTTTACAATAAATATTGGGAATTCAATTCAGAATAGTTACTATATGCTAATAAGAACAGTTTTTTTCCCCTTGAAGCTACTTAGATAGAATGTTAACTTAAGTTATAAGGTGGCCGTCTCAATAAGAATATCACTCCAGCGTTGAATTCTCATAGTACTAATTATAAACTTCCTTATGTTAATTTTTCTCTATTTTTGAAGAAATGGTAATCAAAGGTATCTTGTATTAACCCTGTCTGTGCTGCCTATACCATATAGGCCACCCAGCAGCATATATGTAGTGAAAATTGGGCATTAAAGTCACACATGTACAATGCTTATTTTAAAGTACTGGGGAATTCATAAGTAATGGCAGCCAACACAGATATGAATAATTTTTATATATTTTAAGCAAATAAATGTAGCTGGAAATTAATTTTTTTTAGTGATGATAACATTTTTAGATATTAGAATGTGATATATAATATATTGAAGGATTGTTCCAATGTGGGTTGTTCTGAGAATGTCACAAACATTATAATTGGCAAATTTTAAGATGTTTGTTGTGAATAATCATGGTTTATACAGGAGCAAGAATGCAAAACTAATGTGAATTATTATTTGTATTTATGACCTTCTGTTGTTCTCAATGTCTGATTGTGAACAAAAGGGGGGTGGGTTTACACACAATCTTGGAAAAAAGGGATCTGTGTAATATAGTTGCATTACTGAACACACATGCAATACAGAAGTATTGAGGTTTATTTTGTGTATGTACTTCTGAAAATTTCCTTGTAAGTACGGTAGTTTATAGATTTATGTTAGGTTAAGAAGTTCAGTTCTGAGCAGGTTATGACATGTGTTGTGTTGTATTGTATTGTCTGTGTATTGGATCGCATGTGGACCACACGTTACCTTGCAGTTATAACTGAGTATGATTTGAAGGTTTGCTGAAATATGCATAGTACATTGTTTAAGATAATCAGGTTACTGGATGTGTCTTGTCAAGGAAATAAGGGCAGGTATGGACCCTGCGGAAGCTGACAGGTTTAACTCATAGGAAGCTTTGATTGCTATACACATATAGTGCAGCGAGGACGACCCGGTGTCGGGGGTCTGTAAGTGGTACAGGATAAAAGAAATCTGTAGAGAAAAGTTAGCAATGTTAAGAGATATAAGATGCTTAAGAATATCTGAGATGTAGCGATGAAGCGATTGTTGTTGTTATGTAAGATATTCTGTTGTTTTAACCCTAACCCTTATTTCCTACAGGGACATGCCTTTGATAGTTGACTGCACGGGTAATGCATTTAGCGATGTGGTAAGCATGGAGCATTGGAGGACCACCAGAGGTTTTCTGTATCCCTATGGCCCAGTCTGACCCTGTACACTATTCATAACTCAGATTGATATGGATTTCTGTAAATAGAATAAGGAACTCGTCAAGGGAGGTATTTGTGTTTAACCAATTCATTCAATCCTGTAACACCGACGTGAAGCTTAGAATCAGGTGATGTATTGCTAAGCAGGGTGTGATTAATTGGATCATACAGCAGGTTTGCAATGAGTCCTGTAATAATCGTTCTATATTTTCTGGTAAGCAGTATGGTTGAAAAAAACTGAACCGCAGGTCGGCAAAGTCTGTAGAAAAAAGGTAAATATTTATCATTTCATTTAAGATGCCACAGATGTTAGAATGTCTAAATAATTGTTTCCCTGTGGGTAAACAGGTCATGTGGTAAGTATAGATGACTGCAAGAAATATGATTTTAAGATGGCACTATATGTAATATTGTAAATATTGGGAAACAATGTGATTATGTGTAATACCCAGAACGTTGAACATAAGATATGCCTTATAAGTAGAGATATCATATGAAAAGCAGAGATAAGGAAATCTAGGTTTGTCATTACTGCAGTGGACAAGGAGACGTCTTTAAGTTTTCTGATTACAGGTGATAATGGATTTAACTTTTATGCTTATAACAATGTTTACGGTATATGCCATTGTTCTCAAGACTGTGTACAGGTAAAGTATAATAATGTGTATCGGATGTGTATGTGGTGGTAATAAGTATTTCAACCTCTGCCCAAATTCATAGGAATTGGAAGATAGATGTACAAGGTTTGGTTTGTAGGATATTGGAAAGATTAATAACTGAACATAACGTGTATATCTCATGAAGTAATGACATCAAAGCTGTTATAAATGGTAACAGTTCATAAGGAATGATTTTTAGAAATGCCAGGTGATTGTCGGTAGCAGGCACAAACATGATATAGATATGGATATGCAGCGGAATGTAAGTTTTTTTTTTTTTTTTTTCTCAAACACCTGTTGTAATTTTGATGTTTTACCTCTTGTGACCAGGAGGGACACTCACAGGTCCTAGGAGTAGGACTAGTAGAAGGAGAAATATACATCCATTTCCCAGCAGAGGTGGTAAGGCCTGCAATTACTAGGGGTTTTCAATAAGAAAATACATTTAAGGTTGTTTCAAAATTGGTCTTATATTTAAACAGGTTTCACAGGATCATTTTCTGTTATTGTTAAATGAACTGGGTATATCTATTAACAGTTTGTCTGTTTAGAATAGATAAGAATTAGTTGCATATTGACATGCATGTATTATGTATACTAACATTTCTTTCTAGTTCCCCGGAACATCGGAATACAGGCCAAAGTGGATTTTCAAGGTTGGAAATTTAGAATTTCCCAGATTAGGGATAATCATTTGGAGATTTTCATCAAAAGTGAGAATGGAAAAGGCATTGTAGGACCTTGACTGCCACCTAGTAGAGAAAAAGATGTAAAATTGAGTTTGCAACACTCTTCAATGGCAATAAGTTGTGGTTTTTTTTGGAACTCCAATATGGAGCCGACAAAATTCAAAATGATCCCAGTGGGGGGGGGAACCACTAACGCTCGAAGAATCTGTTTTTCATCCATGTAAGCAAATCAAGCCAACAGCAGGTTATCTGAAAAGATATCTGAAGACTGCAGATGGGTCGGGTGGAAGACAAGATGTCAGATTGGTAGAAAAGATGGAGACATTCAAGAGGACTGATATCTCAAATTTCCTATTTAGATGCTGACAAGGCCCAGCTGCAGGCAAACGATATTCCTGGTAGATGATGACATGAATCAGAAGATGACCGGACGAGACACAGATTGGAAGAATCAGGTTCCAGATCATCCAGAACAGATGACAACACTCCAGAAGCGCACCCTTACCTCATTTGGCGAAGATAACATAATAAGAACAACTATAAGCTTATTGCTTTTAGAACTATGAAAATGATATTGTTATGATTCTCTCCAAATTGAATTTTCTCTCTTTTACCACCTGTATGATCAACATACATAACATTTACACTAATATAGTGAAGGATTGCATTACAACCCCGACATTGAATGTGCCTACAGATAATAATATGTTAACAGGCAAAGTCATGTATAATAATAATTATTGGAAATGTTCCTTTAAACATCCTAGATAATGTAGTCTCATTTCCCCAGACTTCCTTTATAGGTTCGATGAGATCCCACATCCTACCCATGGTCCTGTATAGATCTGCTGAGTGCGTATAAGGGTTGTTCTACCCTCTTGAAATGCATTATTAATGGTTCAATGACCGACTTATGTAACACCGGTTAGAACATTGAAAAATACATTATTATGCATGACTTAATAAGTTAAGAATAGAGGGTGATAGCGTCTTGTTTGCTATGAAAGGGTGGACTGTCGAAGTCGAATAATTGGATGTGATCGTTTGACGATCTAGTCGTCTGTTGCCTGGTAAAGAGTATATCAGACGCATGCGTTTTCGTCGGTGCAATCCGATGCACACAGATGCGTGTATATGTATATATATATATAACATTCAAGGTTTAGAAACAGGTTCCATGCGTATGTCTGTGTGTGTTTGCATATATATATATATTTAGAAGCTCCACATACAGGTACAATATGTCTGTGGCAACTGAAGTGTAACACAGAGACTGATATGCTCAGAGGAAGTGTTCTGAATGCAGAGGTAAAAGCCATTGTCAGAAACCTGCATAGAGGAACTGATATTTGCACTTCAAACAAGTAGAGAAAAGCCTTTTGATGAGCTAGCAGACTTCAAGACCCAGCAAAGGTCTGCTGGTCACCTCTAAGAAGAACACCCTTACACCCGTGGAATTTGGTTTAGGCAAACCCAATATTAAATGTATATATTACACATTCACTGATTCAAATAATGCACATACATAGACTTATATGCTCACACATAGATGCTCGTATGTGTATTCACATGCATACACGCACTACGCACATTTGCATTATACACAAGACATACATAAATAAAAATAAAAATACCAGCGAATTTACACAACTATCTCACACATGCACGCACTTCTAAAAAGGTTCCCTCACATAAAGCTTAATATTAGAGGTTTTGTTAGCTAATAATTATGTTGTGAAATGTATGTATATGATATTTAAGGTACAGAAACTAGTAGACATGTCATGTTTGGTACCATTCTAAATCCCTGTTTATTTGCAGATCTCCAGTTCAATCGGCAAGGAGATCGCATCATGCGTCCGCAAGTTATGATTTATTGAGAATTAGTGGTTAGAATGTGCCTCTGTATGTAGTGTCTTTTGGCTAGTTTAAACCAGTTCTTCGGAGGGAAACCTACACAAAGAAGCTGTTGGAAAGCTGATCCATACCTCTGATGACACCATATGAACTAACCAATTAACAGAGTGACCTGAAGCAAGAACCAATGAGCATCTGTTATTCTGTGCCTTTGTTGTCTCTGAAACCTGTACCATATATAGGCTTGTGAGCTGGGGCAGTAGTCAGTCATTTCTCCATATCCTTGGGTGACGGTGACCACAGATTCAAGATTGAAATACTGCATACTGGACCAGTGCGCATGCGTATGTATCAGCTTGTACCTTTGTATGTACTTGCTTTTTGCGCTAATTGTCTAGATCACAACGCGTTACACTTTTCATTGAATAATATAACTTTTTGTGCTTTGGAACCACAATTAGATGGGAAAGCAATTATTTCTTATGCGACTTGTAGCGCTAAATAGTGACATTTAGGTATAGCGATTAAGGGGTATCAATAAAATACTACATATATCTTTGGAAGTTTTCAAGCTGCATCTCCAGTGGGAGGTTTATTGCAAGAAGATAGATTGCATCAAGTCGAGCATTAAGAATATAATATCTACAAATCTCCTTTTTTTGGTCTACTTCTGCTCCTCTACTGGTACTTTCATGCCACCTAGTGGGGATATGGATAAATTCATCATGCCATCCACACCAGCAAAAACCCAACGTACAAAGGCTGGCAAGAAGGGAGATAACACTACATCAACAGACCACTTAGATTCTGACTCTGTGGGCTCTGCAAGTTCTATTGCTCCAGCTCTGGCAGATTCCAATCCCTCTTCGCTTAAACACAGCTCATCCTCATCGCCGACATTTCCATTAATGTATGAAGATATGGTCAGAGCGATTAAAGATACAATGGCTCCTATAATGAAACAACAAGCATCCAAATTTGCTTAAGCACTGAAAGATATTAACACACATCTAGCTTCCACAGATCTACAGGTGGTTGCTAATGAAACAAAAATTGGGGAGCACGAGCAAGCTCTTTTTGATATGCAACAACAAGTGCAAATAACAAAATTACCAACTTCTAAATAAGGTGGACGACCGCTCATGCAGAAATAACTTGAGAATAGTTGGACTGCCTGAAAATCTCAAAGTCCCTGATCTGACCAAGTTTCTTTGCATTGATATACTACAAATTCTTGGGAAAGTTGATGATATTCTTGACTTTGCGGTGGAGAGAGCACATAGACTGGGACCGTTCGGCGATTCTAAAAGACCTTGGATTGTCATCTTCCGTTGTCTCAACTTTGCTCACAAAACTGTAATCTGGTCAGCAGCCTGCAAATTAAGCCGTATTGAATGTCAAAATTTTCGCTTACTGATTTTTCAAGACTACTCTGCGGAGGTGTCCAGGGCTCGTAAGGAAATGTCTCCAATTTGCTCTAAACTAATCCAAGCCCAGAGGAAGATTGCACTATTATTCCCGGCTAGATTGAGAATCTTATAAGGCAAAGAATATAAAGACTTTACTTCAGCAGCAGATGCGGCTGCATTCTTAGAAGAAGAGGAGATGGAGATGCCCAAGTGCAAGAAAATCAATATTATAAACACCTAGATGGTTTATCAGATCCCAAACTTATCTCAAAGCGCTCGCACCTACCCTTGTTATAATTTCTAGATACACAACTTATATTAGGAGATTTTAACCTTAGTGCCTCCCCATTTATGGACAGACAGTCGCATATATTCACCCCATATAGATGACACAAAATAGGGATTCAGTACCTCCTGACTCAATAACATCTGGTTGATATTTGGCATCTCCAGCATCCACTTGATAAAGAATTTACTTTTTTTTCTGCTCCACATTCTATGTTTTCTAGAATAGACAATTTTTTTCCTTCAAATTTTTTAGCTTCCAGAATCATGGAATCTGGTATTGAACCTCCAGGCCTGGCAGACCATGCCATGATTTGGATTAAATTTAGCTCTACAACTCCCACAGGAAATTACAGGTTATGGCATTTCCTGTCCTTCCTAGCTTCATCTAACAAATTTAAAGATGTTTTGCAGACAGCTTGGAATGATTTTGCTTTCTCTAACTCCCAACATTTTACTGACTCCTCTTTATATTGGCAGACCGCAAAAGTGGTAATCAGGGGGAAGATTCTTTCATTTATTGCTCAGCACAACATGCACCAGTCGCAGATGACTCTTTCAGCTCAAGTTGCCTTGCCCCATGCATGCGAAACTTTACGCAATTCGAGGAATGTAAAGTGGCTTATGACACATTGGTGCAACAGGTGGGTGATCGCAGAGCCCGCAATAATAGTTATGCTTTCCATATACACTGTAACAAAAATAGTAGACTATTATCTAATTTATTACGTGGAACTAGATCTAATTCAAGTATTTTGACTCTGACTGATACAAACTGCACTCTACAGAGTACTGGCCCAGCCATTTTAGATGTACTTCACACTTTCTATTCTAAATTATACTCCCAGGACCCTATTGATATAAGGAATAAAGCAGTTTTCTGGAGTAAAACTGTACTCCCACAGCTATCAGAGGAACAAATTCATAATTTACTCCAACCCATTACTGAGTTTGAAGTTACCACTACCATCAAAAACCTTAGGACATGTAAATCTCCAGGCCCAGATGGTTATTCTGGAGAATTTTACAAAATTATCCACTCCTCTGTAGTTACCCCCCTCACCAATCTCTATAACTATTCTCTCAGGTGACTCTCCCCCTATCTACTTTAATGAAGCTATAATAAAAGTGCTACCTAAACCAGGTAGAGACTAAACCCTCCCCACCTCTTATCATCCGATCGCACTACTAAATGTTGACTTTAAACTTTTCACAAAAATTTTAGCAGATCAGTTTTTAAATTAATAGTACCTTCCTTAATTCATCTGGATCAAACCGGCTTTATATCAGGACGTAGCTCAGTTTCTAATATCCAGAAGGTATTAGCTGTATTGCAACACTTTGACTATATTCATGAAGATAATTTATCTATCCTTTTATCATTAGATGCGGAAAAGGCATTCGACCTTGTAGTATGGGATTACTTATATGAAACACTCCATAGGTTTGGATTGTTTCTTTAATCCAATCACTAAATCCGACTTCCTCTTCTCATATTTTGACCAATAGTTTTACATCACCTCCAATTTCAATACAAAGAGGCACCCGTCAAGGTTGCCCTCTCTCCCCATTATTGTTCGCCCTTGTCCTGGAACTTCTAGCCATTGCTCTTAGAGCTAACACTTCATTCCATGGTATCCATGTGGGCAATGTCGAACTGAAGCTTTCTCTATTTGCTAACAATATGCTCCTCTTTATTTCTCAACCCACATCATCTATTCCTGCATTATTGGATGATATTTCTTGTTTCAGTTCTTTTGCAGGTTATAAAATTAATTGTATGAACTCTGAAGTTCTACCATTGACTCGCCCAGACCTGTTGTACCAATGTCCTGTTCTTTCCTCTTAGCCAAATCTAAATTAAAATATTTAGGTATCTTTATCACATCGTCCATTTACCGCATTTATAAAACCAATTCTCCCCAAATCATTGAACAAATTACTCAAAAAATTCAACATTGGATGACTCTTCCGCTTTCATTATTAGGAAGAATTGTAGTCATCAAGAGTGTACTGTTTCCAAAACTGGCATATCCTTTACAAATACTCTACGTATTTTTATCAAAATCATATCTAACAAAATGTACATCAGCTTTTCAAAGATTTATTTGGAATTGTAAAAAACCTAGAATAGCCCAAAATAAGATTGCTACATGCAAAAGATAGAGGAGGCCTGGGCTTACCAGACATTCAGACCTTTTCTTATGCCGCAGCTTTTCGATACATCTCCGACTGGTGTTTAATCAATCCAATTTTATTAACCTTAGACTAGAATAAGAGCTATTCTCTCCCTTCGCTCCTGCAGCAGTTTTATACCTCCCGTATGCAAAACTTCCGAAGGGAATTACCCATAATATATTTTTCAAGGATACATACAAGGCTTGGTCCATTATAAACAAACATCTAAATTCAAACCTGCATGTTACAAAATATCTACCTATATGGGGCAACCCAGATTTTTGCTCTTCTCTCTCAATCTCTCGCTTCAAAATTTGGAAACAAAAAGGGATTTCTGCTATTAGGAATGTGTTCGACCCTGGAGATACCCTTTATTATTTTCAACAACTCAGATATCTATTATATTCCTAACTCCCAATTTTTTTTATATCTACAAATATGCCATTATGTCAACAGCAAGATACCCTCAGGCTCCAATATCTCACTGCTAAGTCTACCTACCCGCTCCCCTTTATATTCACTCTTTACATTGGTTTCTAACAATAAATATAAGCTCTGATTTTTATATAATGATTTACTACCAAAGGATGTCATGGGTCTCTGAAAATGAGTATGGCAATCTTGGTCCCTGGACTTTCCAGAATTTGATTTTTCAGAACGCATCATGTCCATGACTCCAACTATTGTGATATCGCTACGCTCTGCCCAACTACAGGAAATTCATATAAAATTCCTAAACAGAGCATATATATCACAAGCCCAGAAAAGCCATTTGATACCAAATGAACCAAGTAGTTGTCTAATATGCCATATATCATCTGCTAATTTTCTACATAACGTCTGGCAATGTTCTAAAATCAAGAGGTTTTGGTATAAAGTGTATGACTTTATGGTCCAAATTACTAGAGTCAAATTACCATTTTCTTGGGAAATGTTCCTCCTAGCTGACTTTACCTCCTGCTCCCCAACACATGTCCATTCTAAAGTACTACCCTTTCTCACTGTATTGGTCACTCTTGCCAGGAAACTGATATTGCACCATTGGATCTCCAAAACTGCTCCCTCTTTAGAAATGCTTAAATCAGAATTGATTAATGTACTTTATTTTGATAGACGTACAGCAATGTGCGTCATCGAAAAAGATGTTCATAAATTCTATAAGTGGGAAATGTATCTTACATTTCTACGCAAGGCCACCTCAGATCAGATCTTGAAGATTTTTTAAAACACCACATGGTCCCTATTAAGAAATGTTACCTAAATGTATTTCTTCAATATTTGTTGTTTATTCTCTGTAATAAAGTCAATGGTAACAATAAGATAATTGATTTCCCCTTTCCCTCCACCCTCCCCTTCCTTTCCAATTTCTTTTTCCCTTTTCTTATGGTTTTATTTTTAATTTTCTTTTTCTTTCTTTTTACTTTACTTGCAATCTTTATTGCTATTGAGTTTAATGTTTCTTTCTTAATAATTAAAGTACAATTCGTAAATGATACACAGAATAAAGATTTGACTCGACTAAGTAATGAAACTATTAATATGGCTTATCTTTGATATCTTATAATATTTCAAGTTTATATAATACGGTGGGCTATAGGTTGGCTGAGAGTTTCTATGTATTTTCATTTTCTCTATTCTGTTATATTGCAAACTGTATCTTATGTTTTCCCTGGCTGTGGCATTATCCCCCCGCTAGAAAGAGTTCGGTGCTGGTTCTGGAATTTTCAGGGGACCCCTACTCATTTTGTCCCCTGATTTTCCAGAACCAGGACCAGCTCAACAAAGCTCTGTGCTAGTTCTTAATATACAGGGGCCCCCTACGCATTTTGGCCCCTGTATTTTTAGAACCAGAACAGGCTTTATAAAGCACGGGGCTGGTTATGCTTTTGGGGAGGGGGTGCACATTTTTTTTTTTTTACACACACACAGAAGCCATCATGGATCTCACTGATCTGTGATGTCTTCTCTAAAACTCGCACCTTTTAATGCTACTCGCATTAAAAGGTGTCAGTTTACATAGTCCTAAACTCGCCTAAACTCGCAAATGCAGTAGCCTCGAGCTGAAAAGTTCGCATGCTATTGAATTTGCGAGTTTCAGTACAAACTCGCACTTTTTAAAAGTGCGAGAAAGTGCGAGTTTGTACTGTTACTAAAACAGACTACCTATTACATTTGGCCCTTAGAGGCAGAAGCAATGAATTTGCTTAATTTCAGTACCTAAGAGTACCACTGAAGGAGAGAGACTTAAGAGCTTTTTTGGATACTGTATCAGCCCTCTATGTGCGGAGCCAGAGGGCACTCCTGGCTGCCACCGCTGAATTCGAGATGCTGGCTGAAAGAATACTATAGTCCAAAAATACCTTACTGATATAAGCCGCGGCTTCTTAGACATTCTCCACCGTAGATAACAAGTTAGAGCATGGCATGCCCGCACAAAGATATTTGTACAAGGAGTCAGGCCACCTCTCCAATGATTTGGAGACCCAAGCTGAGGTTAAAGCTGGTCGCATGAAAGTGTCTGCCTCCAAGAACATTACCTTAAAGCAAACTTCTAATTTTCAATCAGTGAGTAGTGTCTTTTAAGGAAGCCACATTAGGCAATGGAAGTGTAGTCGCCTTAGCCAAATGAGCTATGGGAGCATCCACTGGTATGGGAGTTTCTCATTTAGACCTGTCTGCTACACAGAGTATCTAAAAAGATATAATCCATTTAGAAATTTGGAACCACTTGTTAGGTATGTTCTACGTTTCAGTGAGGACATTTTTCAACTGTGCAGAGGAGGGGAAAGTTATTGCCTACTTTTTCTTGTGCTTATATAAAGACAGATTCTGAGCTTCTGTATCCTTAATCAGTAGTGTGGATCTAACTGTGGCTATTAAGGCTTCCACATTTAAAGGACTTGTATAGTCCTCCTCCTGTACCACAGACACGTCCAGATTGAAATCATACTGAAAACCCTCCTCTAGTAAAGAGGGGGCTCCAGAGTCAGACTTATATACTGACTGAGGAGACACAGGAAAAGTAGCTTCAGATAGATACACATTGAAGGATCCAGCATCTGTTGTAAGAAAGTGGAAACCTGAACCAGTCCGTGAACAGATTGAAAGAGACCCTGCACACAAGGAGAATCAATAACCTGCTGAGAATAAGCCATGGAGGGTCCTGCAGATGCATTTTGAGATGGACATAGTTATTTGACATTGCCTGAGACAGTTTAGAAGTCCACGCTGGCTCTGGCAGAACACTCACCACCCAAGACTGAAGTGCCACGGCAGAGCAGGGAGCATAAAGGCCACCATGGTCCTGAGCAAAGGGCACAAAAATATCCTGTAAAGAGAAGCACCATTCTCTGAGATAGCTCTGGAACTTCCTTTATTAGACATTTTATTGTAATACACAGCATGTGTGTGTATGTATGTATGTATGGGAGGTGACGTCAGTGGTCGGCGCCTCATGTTGCTGGGTAACCAGTGTAAACACCCTGTACTTCAGCATATATATATATATATATATATATATAATGTGTGTGTGTGTATATATATATATATATATATATATGCTGAAGTACAGGGTGTTTACACTGGTTACCCAGCAACAGGAGGCGCCGACCACTGACGTCACCTCCCCATGACCGACATTTCCGGACCCAGCGGCGGTGATGAACAGGAGGTCGGGCTCCACGAGGTATTGAATAGTGAGTGTATCCTTGTTATTTTTGTATGTACATGGAATTATTTGTGCCTGACGAAAGCGCTGAAATAAATAGCGCTGAAACGTTGCACAATATGACAGCCTGATCGTATTTTTTCCTGATGGAGGGATGAGTGCCGCTATTTCCTATATATATATATATATATATATATATACATACAATACTTGTGAGGTCTGTCACATACTGTTGTGTGCTGCACTGTGCCATATTTAGGCAGCAGATCCCTGCAGCTTACCCAAGCATAAGATAGGACCAGTATATTGCTTCCCGGCTAGTATTAGTACATACTCATGGTTGCATTGTACCCAGTATAGAATAGAAACCCAGCGCCAGTGAATAGAGGGATCAAACAATAGTTCAGCAGTCAAATAAGGTTATGTCAACCTCAATAAATAGGATAGATCAAGAAGAAGACTGCGCTCTAAAGTCTATACCGGGACATCAGTATCAACACATATATTTGAAATATAAGTTTAATATAATAAGGCTAAATAGCCAAATTCATAAAAAATGACATAAACTGTATACATGCAAAAGAGTTGATCAGACTCACAATATTAAAAAACAGTAGGTAAAAAATACACAAATATCGCAATGTCAAACTGTATTAGATGTATAACTAAATATAGAAACACTGATAATGGTAATATTAGAGACCCTGGAGAGCCTAAGGGAACAATAAAAAAGGAGTCTCGTATAGATACAATATGACCAGATGATGATAGCCGACCTTCAATAAAAAGTCTCGTGTATAGCCTCAATACAAGGAGTAAATAAAAAATATAATAGGCATCTCTTCTCCTGAATGCACCTTGTCAGTAATTAACGCTGCATATAATGGCGGCTGAATTGAAAACTCACTTGTAGTTGGAATACCAGCATTCAGCTCTCTCCAAAACATAGAACATAGCCCTATAGATATATCGATAGACGTAGATTAGTATATCTGAAGCCGTGGGCGACAAGGATAATTTACATGTAATGAGCCAGGTAAGGGCTGTCAGCGTTAAATGATGCGACTGACAGCCTACTCCAGATTGCACTACACCAGCTCAAAACAGTCAATCAATAGCCGGGGCACTGTGAAATAGAGACTGTAAACAGTGATGTTCCCCTGTGTGTGGTGCGCCAGATGACAGCCGTCTCAGCGCGGCGGCAGCACGAAGGATATCAGAAGGTGCTTTCCCTCCGGCTTTGGATGATGGCCAGGTATTACCGTCTCAGCAAGATAGCGGCACAGGCAATATTGGAGAGATGTACGTAACTGCGGCTCAAAATGCAGGTGAAGTCTCAGCTCCTTAATACAATGGAAATCCCAATGCAGCGGAGGTTAGTCAGGGTAGCAGCCGCCAGCGGCATCGGCAGTAGTGGAAAGATGAACGTCCCTGCGGCTCAGATAACCGGTGCAGTCACAGTATCTCTGAGTAGTAGAAATCCCGATGAACCAAAGGTAGGTTGGGGCTGCATCCACCGGCTTGTTGGTTTAGGGGAATGCAAATGGTCAATATATATGTAGGGTCTCCAGGCTCCTATGGGGAACGACAACGCGTTTCGGCTACTGCTGTAGCCTTTTTCAAGCCAAAATGTTCCCCATTCTCCATTATTTGGTATAAATAACCCTAGAGTGAAATTGATTGGTTGGCTAATTACCTCAATCTGGTCATCTTAACTCATAGTGACTCATTAGGAGTTAAATTCAACAAGTTTGTAGTTACTTGCAATGGATCTCATACTGCAATCATTGACCGCTTATAGAGAGCTGGGTAAAGCTTAACCATTAAACCACAGACCAATCAATAAACAATCCTATTACACCAATAATTAATATAACCGGAACAATATTAATACAAAAAATTTATATAAAAATAATAATAATAGTAGATAAAGTAGCAATAAAAAATTATATCAATATGAATAAAGTAATATATAACATATAATATATAATATAATATATGCTCATCATAGTTGGTCTGATGTCCCTGTATAAATATAACTTAAACATCCTGAGTATTACTTATGAATTTGTATAAAAACAAATGAAATGCAAAACAATCAAAGTTAATATAATTAATTGGTTACTAAAATCATAATACAAGTGAAAGATTAAATAGCGAGAGAGGACAAAGAGAGATCCTTAAAGGGATATCAAAATGGATAATAAGAAAACATGAGTGATAAGGAAGAAATAAAAAATAAAAAAAATATACGTGTGTGAGATGTGCATAAGTCACCGACCCAACCTGTCATTATAGGGAGCAATTGAAATCCAATGCACATATCAACCCCATACATTCATAAAAATGTGAATGTATGACACTCAAATATAAAATGTTACATCCATAATAATTCCTAGAATAAACTACAAGCCTAGATACACATATATGAACACATACGTAAACACATATGCATACACATAAAAAACAACACCTATAAATGTAAGCAAATAACAGCATGGACATTAGAGCAATTTGTGGCTCACTCATACACAAACAAAGGAGAAAAGAATGGAACAGAGAGCACGTGGGGGTGGGGGATAGGCTATAGCCGCTTGGTTGACCAGTCAGTACATAGAAAGCGGCGACAGTCTAACCCGCATATATTAATCATAAAATTCAAGTGCTTCATTGAGGCCATCCGGAGAGAGTGTTTGAAGTCTGAAGATCCACTTGAATTCAGCTTCACACAGTCTTTTAAATCTATCACCACCCCTATTGGTAATGCCTATGTGTTCTATCACCGTAATCTTGAGACAAGTTGGACTATTCTGATGTACCTCAGAAAAATGTCTGGAGACACTATGTGTCGCCAGACCTTTGAGGACATTAAGTCTATGCTCGCGAAACCGTTCTTTAAGGCTCCTAGTTGTCCGGCCTACATATTGTAAGGAGCAGGAACAACTAAGTGTATATACAATATAACTAGATTCACAATTAATATGACTAGTAATATCAAATTTATTATCTGCTGTAGCTGATATGACATGTTTACTTTTATTAATATGTTTACACGTACGACATCTCGTACGATTGCAGGGAAAACATCCATTTGGTCTCAATGGAAGCCAAGTATTAATTTGCATATTCTCTTTATCATTTCTGGAAAAAGTGCTTGGGGCCAAGAAACTTTTTAGATTCCTGTTCTTTTTAAAAATGACAGTAGGTTTAGAAGCAATATTAGATGAAAGAACTGAGTCACATAACAATATTTTGTAATTCTTGTTGATAATTGACTTAACTTTATTTGATTTATTATTAAATTGAGATATAAAGGCCAGAGGAACAGCTTTCTTAGCAGATTTGCTGGTAGCTTCCAAGGATAGGGAGACATCAACTACAGTAGCCGACGTACTAGTTGGTTCAGTCGTATTGCTAACATGAGATACAATCTTATTCAACTTAGACTTATAAGTCATTTCAGCATGAGTTTTAGCACTCTCCACTAGGTTCAAGGGGATGCCCTCTCATCACAAAATTTTCTTTTAGTTTGTCGGCATGCAGATGAAAATCCTCATCTCTCGTACAATTATGCTTGACTCTCCCCATTTGACTCTTAGGGATATTATCAATCCATGGACAATAATATCCACTCTGGTAATGAAGATAAGAGCTTGAGTCCACTGGTTTGGTATAGAGAGTGGAGATGATTTTATCATCTGCAACCGACAACGTAACATCCAAAAAATCAATAAAAGTGTGACTGAAGTGCGAGGTGAACCATAAATTAAAAGTGTTAGTATTCAAAACAGTGGTGAAATCAGTGGCGGAAAGAATATCCCCATCCCAAATCAGAAATAAATCATCTATGTAACGGCCATAGAACACCAGATTCGCTCCGGCTGATCCATCCCAGATGTATTTATCCTCAAATGTGCCCATATATATATTGGCAAAGCTCAGAGCGAATTTAGTGCCCATGGCCATTCCGTGAATCTGTAAATAGTGGGTGGAGTCAAAAATAAAATTATTGTGCGTTAAAATAAAACTAATACAATTCACCAAAAAATCTCGTTGATCATAGGAAATAGCATCATCTTTGTTGAACATTTCTCTAACTGCCAGAATCCCGGCTTCATGTGGGATATTGGTATAAAGAGCCTGGACGTCAAGGGTAAAAAAGGCATACCCTGGGCGCCAGGTAATATTGCTTAATTTATTTAATAAATCTGAAGTATCTCGAATATGTGACCTCTGTGTAACCACATACTTTTGTAAAGAATGGTCAACAAAAAAAGATAAGTTAGAAGTGAGTGAGTTAATCCCTGAAATAATAGGACGCCCTGGTGGAGAAATCAAAGACTTGTGAATTTTGGGTAAATAATAAAACACCGGTGTAATCGGGTGATTAGTAAACAAAAAGTGAAATTCATCTTTAGTTATAACACCTCTCTTTTGCACCATCCAATAGAATTTTAAGTTCTTTCTGGAACACTAAAGTAGGGTCCTCCCCTAAAGTCTGATAAAAGCAAATATCTCGAAGTTGAGTTAAAGCCTCCTTGATATAATCTCCAGTATTCAGGATGACGACCCTTGTCTGCGGGCTTGATAATAATGGAGTCGTCATCCTGAAGAGTCCTTAAAGCTAGCCTCTCACCGTGTGACATGTTCCTCTTGCCAAGGTCCCTAGTCGGGTTAGAATTACATAAAGTTTGGAAATCTTTAAGAGTATTTTTATAAAATAATTGTATATTAGAGCTTTTATGGCTAAGTGGAAAAAAAATTGATTTGCTTTTAAATTTATTTCTATCTACAGAGGGGAGAGGATCATTTATATTAAATATTACAATTTCTTCCTCTCTTAATCCTCCCTCAGCTTGTAGCATTTCTAAAATGGATAGACATTCCAAGTGATTAGTATCCAGAAGAATTGGATTATCAGTTTTTTCCAATTTATCTTTCTTAGTCTTGGAGAAAAAATAGCGCTGTCTACATAAAGACCTGACATAACGGTTAAGTTCAGAAAATAAATTAAATAAATTAGGATTCGTGCTAGGGGCAAAACTCAAACCTTTGGAGAGTAGAGATATTTCGTTATCACTCAATGTCCTATTGGACAGATTTAACACACCTTTTTGTGTTACTGGAATCTTGGACGTCTTAGATCTGCTCCTTCACATTCCCCTCTTTCCCCTAGCTCTCTTGTTCTTTTCGGAGTTCTCTCTTGAAGGGGTAGATATCGGTTGCGATAAGGGAATGTCCTCCAATCTTTGTCTCGATTGGGTCTCTAATATAACCATTATCAGTGTTTCTATATTTAGTTATACATCTAATACAGTTTGACATTGCGATATTTGTGTATTTTTTACCTACTGCATTGTACCCAGTGCCATATTGTGTGTTATCTTACTCTGCAGAGATGTCCGACAAGGGTAATGAACACATTTCTGCACCCATTCTGCAATGTAGATTATGAACTGGAATCACCCCCTGCAGTGAGGAGGATTTGGTTTGGGATGGGTTATGTGTGAGATGTTATAATCCACCAGGTACCTCAAACCCCCTGATATTGGTACAGGAGCCCCCTTGGGCAGTAATTTCTCAGATCCTGGCCTCCATTATGGGCAATCTAGCGGTCCCGGCTACTTTTCCTCCTATGGGGTTACCACAGCAGCCTGTTATTCCCTCGCAGGAACTACAGCTAATTATGCAGATCCCTCCTGTGCCACAGCAGGCTGTCATTCCCACACCAGGATTACAACAGGGTATACATCCACCATGGGTGGATGTTTTCTCTTCAGTGCAGAGTCTGGCAGCATCCTCCACAGCCATTCAGACCATGTTGCAGAGTGAGAAACCTGTATGACCAGCTAAGCGTCCTGTGTTGTCATCTCAATCCACACAGCTATCAGAGTCTGAAATGTCATCTGATGATGGAGAAGTGGCTGACACCTCTAACCCAGACTCCCCTTTGCAAGAGACGGAGACTAAGTCAAGGATTAATAGTCCTGCCTTGGTGCGTGTGGTCAGATCCGTATTAGTTATAGAGGATGACGAGCCAGCCCCTAAATCCAAACACCCTCTGTTTAAACAGATAGAGGGAATACTGCCAAAGTCACCTTTATCAGATCAGCTAGTGAATCACATGGCTGCTGCCTGGCAATTGCCTGGAAAGATGTATCAACCTCAAAAATGTTTGGCCTCATATTACCCATTTCCTGAGGCTCATTATAAAAAGTGAGAATCACCCCCTGCAGTGGATTCCTATGTTACACGATTGATTAGAAGTGCAACGTTACCTATGCCTTCCATTTCTTCCTTGAAAGATCCTACAGATTGGAAAGTGGAAACTTGCCTGAAATCAATATACTCTCTTTCAGGAGCTGTTGCCATGGCTATCTCCTGGGTATCTAAGGCTATAGAGAGTTGGGCCGATGCACTTGAGGACTCTTTCCCCTCGGAAGCTCCAGAGAATCAGGTGTCACTGGTTGGCCACATCCAGGATGCGGCTACATATAGCAGTGAGGCCACTCTGGATGCTAGTGTACTGACCTCCAGGGTCTCAGCCACAGCCATGTATGCTCGTCGTTCCCTGGGGCCATAGGCAAACGCAGGGGGGTTTCCGTCTGCCTGGAAACCCCCCTCCCCAGCACACACCGTGACCATAATAGAAATAGAAATATAATAGAAAGTTACTAGCGCTGCATGTTCTTCTCAGTATCACAAATTAAATGATTAGCACCACCTGTGGATCTTTTAAAATGTGTCAGCTAGTAATAAATATATCTGTGCACCAACTAGGACATGTAGAAAACATGCACTGTTAGGGGTGCACTGCTATAGACCATCAATAGGGTTAATTGTTAATACTGTATAATAATACACTATCCATTACATAAGGAGACCAATATGTACATATATATGTCCAGGGCAGTGCTAGGTTCTTCTGCCTCTCCCACAGACTCCCGGACATGCTCCAATGCTCTGGAATGAAGCCCACATCTGAAGAAAAACATTCTGCTCAGACAGGATGGACCTGCTGCTACATCTAATGGCTTATTGTGATCGCTGGTCCTGTATATGCTGGAATTATGCAACACAATACACTTTGTATGTAACATATTAAAGCTGGATAAGTGCTAATTCTGCCCTCTTCATGGACTGGCCACACTCAGTCTAAAATCAGGCATTTGGAAACCCCCCTCTAGAAATCCTGCATTTGCCACTGCCTGGGGCTGCTCTCTTTGGATGGCGGATGCCGATTCTAAAAAAGGCCTGGAGGCCTTACCCTATAATGGGGAGATTTTGTTTGGTCCAGACCTAAACAAGATTGTTGACACGTTGGCTAAATCAAAATCTGCTCTTTCAAAGTCTCGTACCTCCTCTTTTAGGTTCTTTCGTCCCCTAGGAAAATTCAAAGGGCAGTCTTTTCCTAGAAAGTCCACTGCCAAGAAGGCCGCCAAGCCTAAGAAACAGGCCTGGAGCACAAGATGTCCTGCCTCCAAACCAGGGGATAAACCCTCAGCCTGACGGGGCGGGCCTCCCTCTGGGGTACCCCAGAGTGGGAGGCTGACTTCTTCAGTTCGCCCAGTGCTGGTGTCAAACCACCAAGGACACTTGGGTAAGAGAAGTGGACTCTCACGGATATGCCCTCTCATTCCTCCTCTCCAGTTTTTCTGCACAGGCCCTTCTTCAGACAAGAACAAGGCCTTACAGATCCAGATAGCCATACCATCCTTGCTGCAAGCAAGAGGTATCTCAATGAGGCACTGGTTATTATTCTACTCTCTGGTTCAGAAACCGAATGGGTCTCATTGGCCTATCCTCAACCTCAAATCTCTGAACAAATTCCTCAGGGTGCCCAGGCTCAGGATGGAAACTTTATGCTCCATCATACTGGCTATGGAACCTGGGGCTTATATGGTCTCACTGGACATTTAGGACGCATACCTACATGCTCCCATAATGCCTTCTCACCAGCGTTCTATACGTTTTTTGCTATACTTCAGTAACACTTCCAGTTTCTTGCACTGCCCTTTGGCCTATCCATGGCAACAAGGGTATTTACCAAAATTATGGCTGTCATGGTGGCCCATCTGTGGAGTAAGTATATCTGGCTACTAACATATCTAGACGACCTCCTCTTGTTGGCGAGTTCTCCAGAAGTGCTTCGCCACCGCTTTCAACTGGCAATTGCTTTTCTGCAGGTTAATCAACTGTAAATTCCCTAATTCCCTCACAGAGGATGGTTCATTTTGGGGCCTTTCTGGATTCTCACCAGCAGAGAATCTTTCTGACTCCAGAAAAGATCTCCACACTACAGCAACAATAACGCAGATGCCTCCACAGTGCCCGGGTGTCAGTCCACTCGGCGATGCAGGTTCTAGGATCCTTGGTGTCCATCTTCGACATGGTGGAATATGCTCAGTTTCATTCCTTGCCCCTGCAGGGGCTAATCCTCTCCAGGTGGAGTGGATTACCCCACTGGATCAGGGCTCAGATGATGGTGCTCTCTCCAGAGAGCCACTCTGTCCTGGTGGCTACTTGCATCTCATCTAACCAAGGGTCACCCCTTTTGGATCCCAGACTGGACACTCCTAACAACGAACGCCAGTCTCTGGGGCTGGGGCACAGTAACTTCAGGCTGTGGACAGGACCCTCATGATGGCAAAGCACATTCTTCATGGAAAACCCATGCAGGTTCCATCCAACAATGCCACCACAGTGGCTTACATCAACCATCAAGGAGGCACTCAAAGTCGGGCAGCAATGACCGAAGTATCACGCATTCTGATATGGGCAGAATCTCATTCCCCGGCCATTTCGGCAGTGTTGAAGCGGACTTCCTCAGCCATCATAGCGTGCATCCAAGAGAATGGCTCTTCACCAAGAGGTGATTCAACTCCTAGTGGACAAAGGTGGACCTCATGGCCTCCCAACACAATCACAAACTGCCAGTGTATGGGTCCAGAACAAAAGATGCTGAAGCAAGCTTGTTGGACGCTCAGTCAGTGAAATGGACCTTCCGGTTTGCATACCTATTTCCTCCAGTCTCCCTGCTTCCTTGGGTTCTTCGGAAGTTCAAGCAAGATGATGGCACTGTTCTCCTGGTGGCTCCAGCTTGGCCCAGACATCATTGGTACTCAGATCTTTGGAGTCTCTCCATCGACACTCCGTACCTGCTGCCTCAACATCCGGTCAGGGTCCTTGCCTTTACCCAGGCCTGGATTGTCTGTCTTTGATGGCGTGGCTTTTGAGACATCCCTCCTAAGTTCCAAAGGATTCTCTAGCTCTGTCATCAACATGATGCTTAGAGCATGCAAGCCTGCTTCTGCCAGGAAATACCACAGAGTGTGGCATACATATTTCCGGTAGTGTTGTACTAGAGATTTTGACCCCCAGGTGCTTTGGATTTCCAGAGTCCTAGCATTCCTTCAAGCTGGATTGGACCGTGGCCTACGCATGGCCTCATTGAAAGTGCATGTCTCTGCACTGTCAGTGTGGTTCCAACGTAGAGTCGCTCAGCTCACAGATATCCACTCCTTCTTCCAGGGTGTCCTCCGGATTCAACCTCCCTTTGTCCCCCCAGTGGCTTCTTGGGATTTAGCAGTAGTTCTTCGGGCCCTCCAGGGTCCTCCATTTGAACCACTAAATTCGGTGGAACTTAAGTGGTTAACAGCTAAGACTCTTTTTCTTCTGGCTATTGAAGTTGCCAGGAGGGTGTCAGAATTGGGAGCGCTCTCCTGTCGTTCTCCCTTTCTGATATTTCACCAGGACAGGGCTGTGCTTCGCACTCGCCTTGAGTTCCTTCCTAAAGTTGTTTCTACTTTTCATTATAGGCACAAAAACAGACAAATCTCAGCTGCACAATTCCAAATTCAAATCCAGTGCGCAGAACACCCCCAAACTAGCCCATAGTAAGAAAATTGCAGTGTGAAAGAGATAGTTAGGAGCAGCTACTGCTGCATATAAAGAATGAAAATAAAAAGTGAGGTAAGTCCTACAAGTTGTATATACTGTAGTGCAACTTTGGTTCATTTTTGGGGCGTGGGTCCCCCTGGATTGCCTTTGTTGATCTGTTTCAGGGCACCGCATTATAACACATTTTTCTTTTATAACACATTTTAACCCTTCACTGTTTATTATATATGTATATATTATATATGTCACTCACTGCACACTTGATTTGAATTGTAGTATGTTAGGGATCTACCCTACAGAGGTTACCTGGATATGGTGGGTAGGCCCATAACCTTGGCCAAGATTATGCTAAAAACCTCTACTGATTGCAAAATTTTATTGCATTTATATATTATTAATAATTTGGAGTTGTGCACCTGAGATTTGTCTGTTTTTGTGCCTGCAATTAGTCTCATCAGGTAGCACCTCCCATTATATATATATATATATATATATATATATATTTATATTCAGGGTGTGCAGTCCAGAAATCTTTCCCATATACTTTCCATTATAATCAGGAGATTATAGTACCTGCCTTTCAAACACCAGACCTCGGCAGGTGAGGCTTCCTTGGATGTGGTCCACACCCTCAGGATTTATGTGGACCATACCAGTTCCCTTTGGAAATCAGACTCCTTATTTGTGCTCTATGGATTTCACGAGAAGGGATGGCTAGCCAACAAACAAACACTGGCTAGATGGCTTTGTATGACTATCTTAGAATCTTACACGCAGGCGGACCTGCCTGTTCCAACTTCTGTTAATGCTCATTCTACTCGGACTGTGGGCAGCTTGCTGTGGCGCCTTGGCTGTTCAGCTTTCTAAGGCGGCCACATGGTCTCCCTGTTCAGACTTTTCTAAGGTTCTATGCCTTTGATACCTTTGCCTCTCAGGATGCTTCCTTTGGGTGCTGGATTCTCCTCTCAGCGCAGGAGCGCCCTCACCCATAAAAGGACTGCTTTGGGACATCCCCAAGGTCTCCCTGTGGAGCCTATGGACCCTGAAGAAAATTAGTTATGGTAAGAACTTACCTTTGTTAACTCTTTCTTCAAAGTCCATAGTGTCCACAGGGCACCTGCCCTGACGCACCTGGCTTCATATGGGCTATCTTGCTGGTCACCGGTTTCCCGTCTCCTTCTCTGTGAGAGTGTGTTTCTTGAGTGTTCCAGTCTTCACTCTCTTATCCTCCAACTGTGGTGCCTCTGGCTTGGGGGCAGGGTATAGGGAGAGTGGACCAATGCATCTTGGGAGCTGCAGGCTTTAAACTGTGGTGCCTGGATTCAGTTCCATCACCTACACCCCAAGGTCTCCCTGTGGACCCTATGGACTTTGAAGAAATGTAAGTTCTTACCATAACTCTAATTTTATAGAATATCCTTTGGGAGAGCGGATACTTTTTCCCCTATGGATCTTTTTAGGGGGTCTTTTCTCAGATATCCTCAATTGTATAGAGTTTTTTTTATCTCCCCCACAATTAGGAAGAGGACAAGTTGGAGATCATTGGAGTCCCTCTTTCTTCCTTGAATGTTATCCATTTGTACTTCGCTCTAAAAGAGCTTTCAAGGACTCTGTTAACCTCAGAACAGAAAAAAGGAGTTATGGTAAAACTTAACCTTGTTAACTCTCTTTCTTCAAAGTCCATAGGGTCCACTTAGAGGACTGGACACCAACAGCAAAGCTTTTTTCTGTCTCAAGATGCTCCGGTCCTTCCTCCTATACCCCGTCCACAGCCTGAAGGCAACTCAGTTTTGTTACCAAGCCTAAGGCAGGAGCAGGATAGGAGAGAAGGAAGACTGATACATGGAAGAATCACACTCTCACACAGAGAAGGAAACAAGTGACCAAGACAAGAAACCCATAGAAGCCAGGTGCATTAGGGCGGGTGCCCTGTTGAACTTATGGACTTCGAAGAAATAGAGTTTACAAGGGTAAGTTTTACCATGCCTCTCCTTTTCTTCAGGGTCCATTGAGCTCCACCTTGGGGATGTCCCAAAGCAGTTGTTCAAGGGCGGGGATGCTCCTGAGCTGAAAGGAGAACCCGGCACCCAAAGGAAGCATCCTGAGAGGCAAATGTATCAAAGGCATAGAACCTAAGAAAGGTGTGGACAGAAGACCACGTGGCCATTTTACATAGTTGTTCGCCAGACGCACCATGGTGGTCTGCCCACGAGGGACCCACAGAGTGAGTAGAATGAGCAGATAATGTAGTGGGCACAGGAAGGCCAACATTCGTGTAAGCCTGTGAAATAGTCATGCAAAGCCATCTGGTCAGAGTCTGTTTGTTATCTGGCCTTCCCTTTTTGTGGAATCCATATAGGACACAGAGGGATCCATTTTCCTGATGGAACCAGTACGGTCCACGTAGATCTTCAGAGCATGGACCACATCCAAGGTACATCCAGGCCTCACCAGCTGAGAGGTCTAGTGAGTAAAAGGCCGGAACTACAGTATCCTCATTAAGGTGGAAACGAGAGACCACCTTGGGAAGGAAGCCAGGGCGCGTTTCAAGAACAGCCCTGTCCTGAGGAAAGATCAGAAATGGGGAGTGTCAAGAGAGTTCCCCTAAACCCCATACCCTATGGGCAGACACTATAGCCAGAAGAAAGAGTCCTCGCAGTGAGCCATTTGATGTCTATTGAATCCAGGGGTTCAAATGGAGGTTCCTGAAGTGCATGAACCATTAACAAATCCCATGGAGCCTCAGGAAGGACAAAGGGAGGTTGTATATGGAGAACATATAGACAAATAAAAACCTCATAAGCACTCAGAAGATCCAAAATATAGGAATAGTCCCAAAGTATAAATGCAGCTGTGATGTTTCCAATGTAGCTGTCCTATTTCATGGTATCATATGCAGAATTTCATGGTAAAAAAACAGATATAAGATGATGGTTACACAACTATAAATGTATAGGGAACTATAGAAATAGTCCACAGAATCCCAAAGATGTGCTCTTTGAAAGGATAGAAGAATTTCATATATACATCCTAGTGCAGTGGTTCCCAAACTTTTTTGTATCACAGCACCATAGAGTATCAGCATTGTTTTCAAGGCACTCCTAGGCCAAAAGTTTGTTAATGAGAAATTCAGAAATATGAAATATTAACTAAATTGTGCTTACCTGTCATCCATAGGCTCAGTTATGTGGTGGGGGACAGGTTTGCGCTTCTGTTTGTCCACATATTTACATTACATTGACCATAAATAATTTGATTTGGTGCTGGACCACCAAGCTGAGGCACACCTGCAAGTGTCCCGAGGAACCCAAGGTTGCCACGGCACACAGTTTGGGAACCACTGCCCTAGTGCATATATAGAGTAAATTGTATATAATAATGCTTACATCAATCAAGTATGTTGCAGACTCATAAAGGTTTCTTTCTCCACATTCTCCATGTATCTTTCCCCACATCAGGCATCTGCAAAAAGAGAAACTCCAAATGTGTGTAAAACTCACCTTTTTTCATGGTATTAGAATATATAAGTTTAAAAAGTGAGAGCTGTATTCATACCAGATGGTATAAGCCAGAATGATACACTTGTAAGGTGGTATGGAGCCCGGGTGCTCATAAAGGGGTATATCAAGCTGGCCTTAGCAGTATGAAATTTTCCCACTATCACTCCTTCACTTCACTACGCATTTCAACGCTCACCAAAATCTTTATCAAATGGAGTGACTAAAGATATACAATCAGTACATATTAATACCCCCTTCTTTAATTTAAAAACATTAAAGTTTAAAAAAACTTCCATAAGAAGTGAATATCTTGTTCACACTGGATAAAGTTTTAGGGCCGACATCACGTCCTATTCAGTGTTCCATAGCAGCTGATCATATGATCGCATCAGATTGAAAAACAAAACACGGAGCACCTGGATAGAGTTTTATAGGGGCGACATCACTTCCCACATGACCAGATGTTTAAAAACAATATAGTTATATAAAAAAGCTTTATCCACATACATTTGAATACCAAGGGGAACTCCTATGATATGTTCCATAGCAGCTGATCATGTGATCGCATTAGATTGAAAAACAGAGCACAGAGCACCTGAATTCCATACTTCAACAGGTATTTGCCCAACATATTAAAAAACATATAAACTCTATTCAGAAGTAGCATAAAAATTACAATACAGTATTTATCTATGTCATCAAAAAACCAGCAAAAATTATTAAATATTTATCATCCCAAAAGTATTAATTTAAGCTGTATACACACGTAAAGATTTTCTGTCCAACCATCCAACTAGTTGATTGGTTGGAATGAAAATCTGGTAACGTATGGGAGTAAATGGCAATCAGCAATTGCTCCTAAATGCCAGAAAACAGATGAAAATGGTCGTCAGACAAGTTTGTTAAATGTTTGATCTAAACAATTTGTTCAAACAACAGTTTTTGTCCATTTTCTAGCGTTTGGGAACAAATTACTGATTGTCACTTGCTTTCATACCTTACCAGATTTTCATTCCAACCAATCAACTAGTTGGATAGTTGGACAGAAAATCTTTACGTGTGTATGCAGCTTTAATGTATACAGATATAGGAGAGTACATATAAACTCTATTCAGAAATAGCATCAAAAATGAAAATACAGTATTTATCCACGTCATCAGGAAACCAGCAAAAAATATTGAATATTTAGCATCACTAAAGTATTGGCTTAAAGTATACAGATATAGGAGAGTACATATAAATTATGTTCAGAAATAACATCATTTTTTTTCCCTGTATTGTTGTTATTGTATATGGAGAACACCCTGCAGGAAGGTGTGAACATCTGTCAGAAGAGCAATTCTGCGCTGGAACCAGATGGACAGAGCAGAGACGTGCACTTTCAGAGAGGCCAGGCGGAGTCCGAGATCCAATCCAGCTTGGAGAAAGGCAAGTATTTTAGAAACCCTAAAAACCTGAGGGTCATAGTTTCTGGTAGCACACCACAGAAAAATTGTATGCCACGCCTGGTGATAAATCGGGCCGGTTTACACGCTCTGAGCATGGTCTGGACCACAGAGCCAGAAAACCCTTTAGACCTTAGGAGGGATCTCAGAAGCAAGGCCGTAGCTAGGGTAGTGTGTCTGGTGCCATCGCACAGGGCACCACAGGTCAGGGGGCGCTGTTTGGGCCTGTCAAATTTCTGTTTATTATCATTCTTGCTTGTAGCTTCCTCTTATTTCATCCCCAGCATGTCCTGGCCTCTCCTATCTCTTCCCTGACCCTTCCCCATGAAGCCATGGCCCTTTTTTGGGTGCATTATGTCCCTTTGAAAAATGAGGGGGGCGTCAATGTTCTTTCTGGCACAGAGCACCAAAAAGTCTAGTTACGGCTCTGGTCAGAAGAGCAAAGCCGTCAAAGACAGACGGGTCAGGTCCCGATGTAGACAGGGACCCTGAGACAACAGGTCTGGTCATTGAGGATGTTGAAGAGGAGCGTCTATGGTGCCTGGGCCAGGCCAGAGCTACCAACAGGACCGTGCCCCCTTCTTGCTTGAACTTCCAAAGAACCTGAGGTAGAAGGGGGACTGAAGGGAAGAGGTATGCTAAATGCATCCACGAAGGCTGCGTTGGGGTCCCTTGTCCTGCCCCGTATACTAGAAGCTCGCGATTGTGTTGTGAGGCCATGAGGTTCACATTCGGTAGACCCCATTTGTCCACCAGGAGGTGAAAGACTCCTGGATGTAGAGACCACTCCCCTGCATGCATATCGTGATGGCTGAGAAAATCCCATTCCCAATTGATAATCTCCGGGATGAACACTGCAGAGATGGCTGGGTCAAACACCCATGTGTTAATGCGAGACACCTCTGCCATTGCTGACGGACTTTGAGTGCCTCCCTGGTGATTGAGGTAGGCCACTGCCATGGTGTTGTCGGACTGTACTTGTACTGGCCTGCTCTGAACTATATCCTGAGCTAGAATGAGGGCTCTGTAGATGGTTCAGAGTTCCAGGACGTTGATTGTTAAGATCATCTTGGCTGGAGTCCAGCGGCCTTGGAAGGAGTACTGGCAGGTCACTGCACCCCAATCGCGGAGGCTTGCATCCATGGTGAGGAGTGCTCAGTCCAGGATCCAAAAGGGGCGACCCTTGCTTAAGTAGGACATCTGTAGCCAACAGGATAGGGACAGGTGAACCTACTGAGAGAGGCCCACCATCTGGGATCTGAGCAGTTGGGGCAGCCCATTCCACCTGTAGAGGATCAGGTGTTGTAGGGGCCTGGAGTGGAACTGAGCAAACTCCACCATATTGTAGGTGGACACCATGGATCCCAAGGTCTGCATTGCAGAGTGAATTGACACTCGGCTACTGTGGAGTAACCTGCGCACTCGGTGCTGTAGTGCAGAGATTTTGTCTGCTGCCAGGAAAATTCTCTGAGCCTGAGTGTCGAGGAAGGCTCTCAGATGCACCATTCTTTGAGGAGTCAGGGGAAACTTTTTCCAGTTGATCAGCCAGCCGTGCGTTTGTAGAAAGGCAATGGTTACCTATAGATGGAGAACTTGCTAAAAGCAAAAGATCGTCCAAGTATGGGAGCAGTCTGATCCCCTGACGATGAAGATAGGCCGCCATAACTGTCAAGATCTTGGAGCTGTAGAAAGTCCAAAAGCAAGTGCTTGAAATTGGTAATGTTGCTGTAGGACAGCAAACCAGAGATATAGCTGATGAGAGGGCGCTATAGGTACATGTAGTTAAGCGTCCTGAATGTCAAGAGACACCATAAAGTTCCCAGGCTCCATAGCCAGGACAATAGAGCGTAGGGTTTCCATACGAAACCTGGGTACCCTGATAAACATGTTCATAGACCTGAGGTTGAGGATAGACCGATGAGACCCGTTGGGCTTCTGAACTAAGAAAAGGGTAAGTAATAACCCATCCCTCGCTGTGATAATGGGACCGGAAATATTACCCCTGATAGCAGCAAGGACTAAATGGCCTTCTGGAGGAGCAGGGCTTTGCTTGGGTCTGATGGAGTTCCCATGCAAAAGAACTGCTGGGGGGGCCGCCTCAGGAATGAGAGGGCATACCTGTGGGAGACCACTTCTTGTACCCAGGCATCTGTGTTGGTCTGAATCCAGAACTGAGTGAACTGAAGCAGTTGGCCTCCCACCCTGGGAGCCCACCCCATCAGGCTAAAGGCTTGTCCTCAGATTTGGTAGGTGGACATCTAATAGCCCAGGCCTGTTTGGTCCTAGGCTTGGAGGCCTTTGTGGATGCCAATTGCCATGAAAAGGACTGACCTTTAGCTTTTCCCTGGAGACGAGAGTACCGAAAGGATGACATCCGAGGCTTCATAGTAGATGCAGAAAGCAAGAACGCCGTCTTAGAAGTTGCCAAGATAGTCACAATCTTGTCCAATTCTGGGCCAAACAAGATCCCCACAGAGTAAGGCAGAGACTCCAAAGCCTTTTTAGAGTCCAAGTCTGCCTTCCATGAGCGAAGCCAAATGATACGGCAGGTTACTATGGAAGTAGCAGATGCTTGGAAGCTAGGAGACCAGTATCCAAAGCTGCTTCTCCTAAATAGGCAGCTGTATCCCTAATCTGAGAGATGTAGGACAGCTGTTCCTGAGAAGTATCATAGGGAAATGTGTCTTCTAGGGCCTCTGCCCAACTCTCAATGGCTTTTGCCACCCAGCCCATAGCCATGGCAGGACGAGTAATAGCTCATGTAAGAGAGTATATAGACTTCAGGCAAGCTTCATCCTTCTATCCCTAGTTTCCTTTAAGGAGGTTACTGTATGGGTAGGAAAGGTAGAGTTCTTAACCAGGCGTGTCACGTGGGAATCTACTGCAGGGGGAACTTCCCATTTACTGCAATCAGTAGCTGGAATAGGGTAAAAAGAAATCAAGCATTTAGATAGCTGAAACTTTTTATTTGGCTTATTCCATGCTTCACTCATTAGATCAGATAGCTGATCAGAGTGAGGAAACGCTGGCAAAACTACCTTCTGTCATTTAAAGAGTGTCTCTTTTGCCTTAGGAGTGGGTTCTATATCTTCTATTTGAAGAATTGATTTTACAGCTAGAGAAGGCTCCTCCTCCTCCGAGGGGGAGCCAGAGCGAGAGAGGTCTTCTGCCTCCCCAGATGATAACTCAGAATTTGATAGCTGGGTGGACTGGGAAGATAATACAACATGCTTAGTAGTTTTACTAGGGAAGGGTCTCTCCTTTTGCAACATTTGTTGAAAGGCTGTAGAGGTAGCTGCGAGACTCTGCACTGAGGTAGAAAGTATGTCTACCCATAAAAGAGGTGCTAGATTTGCAGGGAGCACCTGTTGTGGCCATCCCATAGGGACAGCTACCACAGGGACCGCTAGGTGGTCCGCAATTTTTGCCAACACCAGTGAAAAAGAAGCCCAGGGAGGTCCTGAGGAGGGGCCGCTGGGCCAGGTGCCATATAACAAGATGCAGACCATCTTGAATGAGATCTTCTGAAGCTAAACCTGCTAAACAGGACTTAGAAGAAACCAGTGGGAGCAGTAAGCCTGCTTGTTACTCTTGCCTTTGCTAGACATAGCTGCAAGGATAGTATAGCATACAATCTGGCACAGTGCAGGGAGCAACACAGATATACAGTATGTGACAGCCCTCACAAATACAGGTAGATGTGAGGTAAAGTATTTCAGGGTTATAGTGAAAGAAAGGGAAAGGTATAAGCTAACAGTTGAGTAAAATAAACATACAGCAGCGCTAGCACAAGTCACATACAATGCAGAGCATACAATATAACTGCAGTGAGCACTAAATTCAACTACACAGACCGCAGTGGCTGGTTTGAAATAGCACTGTATAACCTGGCTCCTACAAGAGGTATACAGGAAGACTGGACCTAGCATTCCCAGAGACCTGTAACTGTTGCAGAAAATGGGTGCTGTGAGTCTCTGAGGGGCGATGGATAGAGGAGCACCTATGGGGCAGCAAGACCGCAGTGGGGGAGGGGCGTCAGTATAAGTTATGCCCTGGTTGTCTAGTGAAGTCCCGGAAGAACTGGTGTCTACATCAGTGCCTCTGGTGGTCTCCTGAGACCAGAGGGAAGACTACACATAGTCCCCTTGAGTTCTGGCTGCAGTCTGGGGTCCGAGGAGCCCTGCTAACTAGGTCCCCTTGGAGCCCCACCGAGAGTACCTAGGCAATGGCTGGAGTCACAGCGCCATGAAGGGGTGATGGAGCAGCAGTACAGATGTCCAGGACTGTCTAGCACTGCTTGCTCTGTAATAGTAAAATAAAAATAAATAATAAAATAAAGCTTGGGCTTAAAAGCAGCCCCACTGTATAATGGTGATCCAGCTCCTGCCGGACACCAACAAAACTAAGTTGCCTTCAGGCTGTGGGTGGGGTATAGGGGGAAGGACCGGAGCATCCTGGGACAGAAAAAAACTTTGCTGTTGGTGTCCAGTTCTATAAATACTACCTACACCCATTGTCTCCCTATGGAGCCCTATGGACCCTGAAGAAGAAACTGTTGTTCCTAATGAACAATGAATTTTATTCCAATGCTTCACAAGATTTAAACCTAACAAGTATTACTCATGGACTCTTTCCAAGATATATATTTATGGAGTTTCTCAAGGATTTCTACAAGGATTTCGTTTGTGGACTTGATTACCCTTCATTCCAGTGAGCTTTTCAATTAACTTGTTTTGAATTTAAAGATCAAGTATAACTTTTATTGTCCCCTTAAAACTGTTTAAAAGTATTACGTTTTGTGCTACTTTAGAGTTGAGTAGATTAGAGACACTTAGGGGCAGATTCAATTGGGCGAGAGGTTTAGCGAGAAAAAACCTTGCACCCAATTTTGTAATACCGCAGGTATGCATGCTCCTGATACCTGCGGTATCCAATTTAAAAAATAGTGGTTGTGGGGTTTTCATCCAGAAAATCCTGCGCCGCGTAAAATAAAAAAGTATTCTTCACTTACCTGCCTGGTGGTCTCCGCTGCTCCCAGTGGCCTCCCCTCTAGAGAGGGGGCTTCTGGGAGTCCTGGGAGCTGCTGGTAGGCCCAGGGCTGGTGGGAGGGGCAAGGGTTGCTGGGAGATGTAGTTCTCCCAGCGCCCATTTCGGGGTGCCACACTAACACTGGGGGACACACATATACACACTCATACACACTTACAAACATCACACGCACTGATATACTCACCCTGCTGCAGAAGAGCCTGCTCCCGACGCTGGATGCAGAAGACAGCACTGCAGAAGGTTTCCAATTAGCTTAATTAGTCCATAATTACTTAATAATGGACTAATTAAGCTAATTGGAAACTTCCAATTGCTTAATTAGTCCTAAGGGGATCTTCCGCCGGGGTACAAGAGCAAGTCCCACTGATTTTACCAAAATTTTAAGATTTTAGGAAAAATCGCACTTGCTCTGGAAGTGCGAGGAAAAAAACCTCCCAGCTCACAAAAAGAAAAAACCACGCACCTTATTGAATAGCAAAATTCCCGCACCTACAGGAAAAACCTCACAGGTGCGGGAATTTTGATATCTCGCACCCAATTGAATATGCCCCTTAGATCGGGACAATTGGTTTTAAGCAAGGCTGGGTACACATTGGCAATATATTGGGCGATTTGTAATTTTAAAGTAAATTGGAATGGTATGTCGTCCATATTATCTAATGTGTCATTCCTCACATTTTCTTATCTGATGTGTTGCACGTTGGGTGTGAGGATGTGGGGAATGACGGCATGCAGTTAGATGAAAACTGGAATGATATATGACACCATGGTTTGGAGGAGTACATGGTGTGTGAGGGGTGTGTGGAGAATGCAGTGGTTTTTTTGGTTTCCCTCAGTGGTTTTTTTGGTTTCCCTTCGTCCGGACAAGATGGCATGGGGTGTGCAATAGGTTTCCGGATGCAGGAAAAAAGTATTATATTTACAATCAAAGTGAACATTCACCATAAAATCCACCACTTTCATATACTTGTGGGCAGGTACATTGTCGTGATGGAGAAGGGCACCATGAGTGTGAGTTTTTGTACAGCACCTGGAAATGGCTTCCCCTCATATGCTCGTGTTTGTTCTGGAGTGAGGGGGATTGGGAAGACTGTTGCATCTTTTGAACATTATATGATGTGTACCTAGACTAAGATTCCAACTTGTAGCATCTGATTTCCGTCAACAGGGGGACTGTGAAGGAGCTATGATATAATGACCACTTGTGTTCCAAAGCCACCTGCATGCACCAGACGGTGTCCACTCTGTGCCACTAATGAGGTGCGCATATGCCACGCCGTGCATACACAATAACATGATGTGGCAGGAAGCAGAATGTACACATCAGCACAGCAAGGTGTGACCTATTGTTCCAGCAGTGTTTAACAGTGATACCCAATGACTTCTGTGTTCCTACATTGCTAGGATTACATTCTACAGATCTGCTTTTGTGCTTGCAACTTAAGCTGCCCATACACGTTGCAATATAGCAGCCAAATAGTATCAAACCGTCGGATCGACTGATTTATCGCACCGTGTATGGACCGCTTGCTTCTGTAAATCTCACTCCTAATTGGGTTCCACCTGTGGAGCTTCAGCTAATCCAAACACCAGGTTGCTACAGTCTGCTGCCTCCTAGACTTGCAGTGTTTCTTATACCATTTCCAGCTTGGTTAATTCAGCTTCCAGCTCTGACCTGCTCTACTACTCCCAGCAATACCAGTTCCAGCCTAGTTAATTCAGCTGATTCAGGAGGACAGACACATTTGAGTTAGTGATATTGCTAATGAACTGAACATCTCAGTGGGTACTGTGCACAACATTGTTCATGAGCAACTGGGGTACAGGTAAAAGTGCTCACGCTGGGTACAGCAGCAGTGCACAGAAGTTCACAAAACCAATAGGATGGGATTGTCTCTTGTGCACTTGATGCGATACCAAGAGTTCAGTTCCTGCAGCGTATTGTTACTGGCAATGAAACGTAGGTGCATCATGTGACACCAGAGATGAAGCAAGCATCCATGAAATGGAAACACGCATCGTCCCCACCTTCAAAAAAATTTGAAAGAACTCCATCAGCAAAGATCATGGCAACCTTCTTTTGGAACCACAAGGGTGTACTTCTTGTTGATTTCCTCACTAAGGGAGATACTGTGAATGCTGCCTGCTATTGTGACACATTGAGTCAGTTGCGGAGGGCAATGCATAGAGAATGACCTGGGTTGCTGCGGAAACAGTACGCCACACTGGATGCAAGTACAAGCTGGTCGGTGCCAGTCTTTATTGTACAATGTCAGAAACACCATAAAGAAAACATAAACAAAAATCTTAGCCCTGTCGGGGCACTAACTTCACAGGTAGTTCCCTCACTACCAGAACCTGGCAGGGCCTAATGCCCTCACCAGCAACAAGGGCACAGCACAACACTTACAGTTAGGTTTTCAAGTATCTCTGAGCAAACTCCCTGTCTGCTCTCCCAGGTGAGACAATCAGCCCTCAACACACTAGGCTTATATTGGCCACTCTCAGGTGGAAACCCTAACAAGCCTGTTACCAGGCTGCGAGAACCAAAACCTGGAGTGGCCGTGGGTGGAGCCCTCCCTCTCCTCTCACCCACAACCCCCAGGTCCCAAATCGGCTTTTCAAAAAGCCGAAACTCAAGCCTGCTACACTGCAGACTTTCTCCTGGGGGTTTAAAACACATAAGACAGGAATCTGGGACAAATGTACCTGCCACAGACCACTTTACCAGTGATCCTATCACATATCCCCCCCTTTGTTTCGACCTATGGGGCGGAACAACTGAAGCCCCCAAACAATGAACGCGTGACAACGCGTCTGCATTAAACAACAGGCCCCCTGGCCTGTGTTCCACCGAAAATTTAAAAGTTTGTAACGCCCACTTTATGGCCAACGCCTCCTTCTCCACTGTGGCACCGGGTAGGCATCGAATTTTGAAACACTGTTCAACTTTCGGAAGTCATTGCAGAAACGCACACTCCCGTCAGGCTTTGGAATCAACACAATGGGACTTGACCATTCACTATGTGATACTTCAATAACCCCTAACTCTAGCATATTTTTAATTTCTTTCGACACCGATGCTCTTGGTGCTTCTGGTAACCTAAAGGGCTTTAGATTAACTTTAACCCCTGGGTCAGTGATGATGTCATGTTTAACGACTGAGGTTTTCCCAGGTACGTCAGAGAACAGCACCCTATTTCTGACCAGAAACTCCTTGACCTCTCGTTGTTGAATTGCCGACAGGGTTTTTGCCACTGTCACTTCGGGAACTAAGGGCCCTGGACTTACTGGAGGGGCTCGGACGGCCGACAGTACCATTCTATCTTTCCAGGGCTTTAACAGATTTATATGGTATATCTGTTCCGGCTTTCTTTTCCCCGGCTGGTAAACTTTGTAATTGACCTGTCCCACTCTTTCTAAGATTTCAAAGGGGCCTTGCCAGTTAGCCAAAAGTTTATTTTCCACAGTGGGAACCAACACTAACACTCTGTCCCCAGGAGCAAAGCTGCGTAACTGAGTATTACGGTTGTATACCCTCTGCTGTGCCTGTTGAGCCTGTTTCAGGTGCTCTCTCACTATCGGCACCTCTATAATAGGCAATGGAACTAGTGGACCCTTAAAATGTGGTCTGGGAGCATGATACTGACACTCAGGGCAGGATGCGAAAAAGTCAGATACCTCTTTATGAAGCCCGGGCCAGAAAAACCTCTGCATTATTCGCTCAGTGGTTTTCTCTACCCCTAGATGGCCAGCCGTTATATGACCATGGGCCAGATCCAACACTGTTCTTCTGTAGGCTTTGGGAACTATTAGTTGTTCCACAATATCTTCCCCCTTCTTAGTCACCTGATATAACAAATCCTGACACATTGCCATGTGGGGATAGGACAAAGGACTATCAGGGTCTACGGGTTTACCATCAACTACTTTTACATTCTCCCTGGCTTTTACCAAAGTAGGGTCATTCAACTGCTCCACGGCAAAGACCTCTCTTCTGACCTCTAAATCAGGCAGACAATCCACTGCCCCAACAACACTTCCCACCTCAGTGGGAGGCACATCAGTTGGCAGGTCACCGTCACGCTCCGCATTCTCTAGTTCGCCAATCATAGTAGAAAAAGGGAATAACTCTGACTCAGAAGAAACTCCCTCCTAAACTACATCAACAACCTTCTCAAATGGATCGGGGTTGTTCACTTCAGGAACAAAACGGCTTTCCCACAACTTCCAGAAGTGAGCAAAGTCTCTCCCCAATATTGCATCATACATCAGACCATGCACCAAACCCACAGAAACTATAGCAGAACCACATGGTGTCTCGATGTTCACCTCGGCAGTAACATAATATCGAGTATCCCCATGTATGCAGGTCACACCAACAGTTTTCCCTGTACACCTCAAGGGGTTCACCAGCTCAGCTTTCATAAGTGTCACCCAGCTACCAGAGTCTAACAGTGCCTCTACTCGGTTGCCATCTACAGTGAGTACACACATGTGCTTATCAGTCTCAGCCTGCTGGTCAGCCGTACAGGCTGTCTGTGCAAAGAAAGACCCCCTGCGGTAGACATGAGCAGTATCACATTGCATAGGTTCAGTTGTAAGTGAACAATTAGCGGAAATATGGCCGAAGTCACCACACCGGAAACACTGAATCATATTAATGTCTAGTCGTTTATGGGGCAAGAACCTTCCTGGCCTGGCAGGCCTGTCTCCAGGTTCTACACCCTCAGTCTTAGGTACATTCCACTGCCCAGCACCCTTCTCCCCTGGAACAGTCTTACCAGTGTCTGTGGGAGTTCGCCGGTGCACCATCGGGGCTCGGTGGGGCATACTCATCAGCTCCTCAGCCACCACGTACCTCTCCACCAGCTCGACCAACTGGTCCGCGGACTTAGGGTCTGCATGGCTCACCCACTTGCGCAGAGTCACAGGTAATGATCGCAGGTACCGGTCCATCACGACCCTTTCCACGATCTGTGGTCCCCTCAGCGTCTCGGGCTGTAGCCATTTTGAGGACAGATGGACGAGGTCATGCATCTGCGAACGTGGAGGCTTTTCCATATGGAACTCCCAGCAGTGGACCCGTTGGGCACGAACAAAGGTGGTGACTCCCAAGCGAGTTAGGATCTCCTGTTTTAGTTTTTTATAGTCCTTGGCATCAGCCAGGCATAAGTCAAAATAGGCCTTTTGTGGCTCCCCAGACAAAAAAGGGGCCACCAGACTTGCCCACTGCTCCTTGGGCCAACTCTCCCTTTTGGACGTTCTTTCAAATGCGGCGAGATAGGCCTCCACATCATCACCTGAAGTCATCTTTTGGAGGAAGTGACTGGCTCGTACGGAGTGAGTGGTGGTGGGAGGACCAGTAGCAACATCTCTGGGCCAGGCGACCAGGTGCTGTACCACCTCTTTTATGGCCTGGCTGTTTTCCGCAAAGGCCTGGTGGGTTTCCTCGATGGCAACCTGTTGTTGCCTCTGGGCTGTCTCCAAGGCCAACAGTTGCACCCTGGTGGATTCCTGCTGAGCCCAGGTAGATTCCTGCTGAAGTTTGTTCGTCTCCTGCCGAAGTTTGTTTGTCTCCTGCTGAGCTGCTGTAGCTTGGAGCAAGGACTTAATAATGTCCTCCATTTTGTCCTGGGGTGTAGGTTGGAAGCTGAACCTTGCCTCTCTGAGCATTGGCTGACGCCTCCTCTATGGGACTCCAAGGACACAGTGTTATTTCCACACTCACAAATTGGGTGTCTGTCCCTTTAATTTTTAAACGGAAAGTTTTCCTCTTGGTGCAACTTCAGTGTGTGTGGTTGCCCGCATTCTCCACCATATTGTGACACAGTTAGGTTGGAGGGTCCCTCTCCTGGGTAGAGGACTCCTTCCTTTCACACACAGCAGCTGGGAAACAGTACGCCAGACTGGATGCAAGTACAAGCTGGTCGGCGCCAGTCTTTATTGTACAATGTCAGAAACAACATAAAGAAAACATAAACAAAAATCCTAGCCCTGTCGGGGCACTAACTTCACAGGTAGTTCCCTCACTACCAGAACCTGGCAGGGCCTAATGCCCTCACCAGCAACAAGGGCACAGCACAACACTTAGGTTTTCAAGTGTCTCTGAGCAAACTCCCTGTCTGCTCTCCCAGGTGAGACAATCAGCCCTCAACACACTAGGCTTATATTGGCCACTCTCAGGTGGAAACCCTAACAAGCCTGTTACCAGGCTGCGAGAACAAAAACCTGGAGTGGCCGTGGGTGGAGCCCTCCCTCTCCTCTCACCCACAACCCCCAGGTCCCAAACCGGCTTTTCAAAAAGCCGAAACTCAAGCCTGCTACACTGCAGACTTTCTCCTGGGGGTTTAAAACACATAAGACAGGAATCTGGGACAAATGTACCTGCCACAGACCACTTTACCAGTGATCCTATCACAATATATAGTTAGTGAAAACAGATTTGATTTAAATTTCATCTAGATCTGATCAGTTTTGAGCAATATCAGCAGCATCAAGGATAAATCAGGTGGATCAGACCATATTATAAAATGTTTGGTAAAATAAACAAACGGGGGAATTAATGCAATGATAATATTTGATATTTTACTATCTAGTTGAATCCAGGATTCTTGTTAAAATTCCATAATAGATTTACTGAAAAAGTGTGCTCCAGGGTGGTCGCGATGGTGAGCCGAGGCAGCATCCACGAACGATGCACTCTGATCGCAAGGAGTCTATTTCCTAGCTGCATTTGATAGCACAGCCACTACCTGCGACTGTGCAATACTGTCTGTCTCTGAATGAGGCCATATGTTCACAGCTGGTGTGAAAATATTAGATTACTGTCTTTATAATTGTGAAATATTTTGTACAGCAAAAATCAGCATCATTCTAGGTCTATTCATCTGACATACGGTAGTAGGATGATCATAGAAGCAAATAATTGACACATTGTATCAGATTTATTGTTATCACATTGTAAACCATCCTAAACAGACACTGAAGTTATAGCAAGTTGAGATCTTCTAGGAATTTACACAATTTATGATCTATGTAATTGTATTCTTTAAATTCTGTCAAAAGTATTCACTTATAGGAAGTATTGTGATGTTTTGCTAGCATATATGTCCTTGTGATATCTAGGACACATTAATTATAATTTATCCCATTATCACTTGTGTCCATGTGGACAGCAAGCATAAATTATTTGTGTGGCATCCATGTGGATAGAGATTATAGGAATTGTTGGTGAAACTGATTACTCACCTTGTCATGCATTATCAGATACACTGCTTCAGCCATGCAAACCACTAATGCAGCGGTTGCTGTGAGATTTGAGAATTGTCATTTTATGTGATAGTGAAGCAAGAGATTAAGGGGTATATTTATCAAAGTTCGATTTTACATTCGATTTGATGTTCTATTTAGCTCACCTCAAATCCATGCAAATCGAATGTACAATTCCCTGTCAAAATTGCATATTTTCTAAAATTTGATTTTAGAAGGCTTTTCTAAATCGAATTCGATTTGGTTCGATTTTGAACAGTGATTTGATCGATTTTGCATGTCCATGTGCAAATCGAACACCAAATCCCACTCAAAATCGACCCTCAAATCCCCAAGGTAATAGACCAGATCATGCTGAAAACTAAAGCGTGAAGCAGGTCTAATTGACACAGATGCATGCACAGATCAGTGAGATCCATGCATACATCTGTGTTTAACTAACATGGAAAGAGTTAAATAAAAAATTTACATATTTAAATTTCACCTAAAAGCACAACCAACCCAAACCACAAACTGTACTGTCCTCTAAGGACTTCAATGGTGAGAGCCACAAGCTACCCTTTAGTAACCTTGCGGTTCTCACCATTGAAGTCAAATGCGGGAACCAGTCATTGGCTGAGAGAGGCGGAGGCTCATTTTTTGGGATATATTCCGACCTTCAGTATACTCGAGTAGATGTAAATCATTGCTAGTGGTTGATATAATCCTAATTATTTAATTATCTCAGTTGACTCCTCATAACCTAGTGAATCTGGAAAAAAAAAGCTATGGGACAAAGTGTGGGGTCCCCAATAATTTCCATTAGCAGCACTAAGCATTACCAGCCTTGGCTGGTAGCAGTATAGCTGGGGTAAACACAGTGTGTGTGGTAACCCCGTCATAGTGCCAGTCAGCCCTAGGACAGTCTGTAAATGGTTGGAGGCCCTCGGGAAGTGAGATCCACAAAATAATAGAAATCGTTCTCAAAATCAAAGCCTATTATATCTGGCAACTTGGATGCCAAAGCCACTGGAATCTCATGACTTTCAAGTTGACAAAAATGTAAACTCTTTCCCCACATCTAGTTTGGAAATGTTCCAATGTTATATCAAATCTTATGGTGCATACACACGGTCAGATGTGTCAGATGAAAGATTTGAACAACGATTTGAATGATTTCTGACTGCATTAAAATGAATGGAATAGTTCAAATCTGACTGCAAACACATCAGATATCGTTATCTGACAAGCATGAACGCACATCGTTCATCTGACAAACATGTCATTCTGTTAGAATGTGTCAACTATTTTCTCCAGTTACCATTCAACAATATCAGAGAAATGGAACTAGAATGTACGAGATACGTTCTGTATTGCGCTTCAAATCCCGACGCTGGAATCCCGACACCATTCACAATCCCGGTGCTGGCATCCCGAAGGTAAGTAGGGTTAGGCACTCGGTGGGGGAGGATTAGGTTTAAGGTGTGGGGAGGTTAGGTTTAGGCACAATGGGGGTGGGGATTTAGGATCAGACACTGGGTAGGGAGGGTTAGGACATTTACTGACAAGTGCTGTTATCCTAACCTTGTTGGGATGCTGGCATCTGGATTTTGACCACCGGGATCCTGTGCACCGGCATCCCGTACCCATCCTAAATGTACAAAATAGTTTTTTTTGCTATACAAAAGGTTTGTCTCAATTATAAAGACAGTACACCATTATACCTCACCAGCTGCAAACAGAGCATTACAAATAAGTATTTAAAAAAAATATGCTGTCCAAGAACTCCAGCTCTCCGGACACACTGTCCTCAAATCTGCCACTCTGCCTCCAAGTGTCTCCCTAACTCCAGGACCTTCTTGTTCTCTAGATTGTGAGCCAGCCTGTGAGTACTGCCTGAGTCTGCCCTGTTACTCTTTACAGGATGCCGATCGTCAGCATCCCGACTGTCTAATCTCAGCAAGTGTCTAATGACCAGCATCTAAATCCTGACACCTGTCATTAGACCTACGTCAAGAGCCAGACACCTGGCTTACCGATTGAAGGGTTAGGCATGCGGCCGGAAATAATCATACTGATTCCCTCTTTACAACCATTCCTAAGAATTTACTATCACTAACAATGCACTGTTCAAAATTAGTTTTTGATCCTGTCCGTTCCTTCTAGTCTCACAATGTTCTCTGCCATTTTTCTCCTCTTTTTTTCCTGTTGTGCCAGGTGATTTCCCTTTTTCTCTTTCTGCCTGTTCAATGTTGTTCTCCCTCCCTTGATTCTATTAATTTTGCCTCATTTCCAAGTTTCCACTACTCTCCTGTTTCCTCCTTGCCTTTAATGCAGTGCCCTTTTAGATTTTCTGCAATATTTAGGCCTTCTGTGTCTATCACCTTTCAACTTCAGAACTTGGCTTAGATTTCAAGTCAGTGGTCCTTAAGCATATTAGTTACAATACTCCTGAAACTTCTGTCGTGAACGGGCTTAATTCCCCCCTTAAACAGTATGATATTGTCTTTCTTCAAGAGACTCATCTAACTCCCCCACAAACTTCCTTTCGGCTTTATTTATATACTCAGACCTTTTTCTCCTCCGCCAACTGCAAACGTAAAGGTGTTGCTATCCTGATTCATAGTAAAGTGCCTTTCTCTGCATCTCATACATACAGAGGGTAGGTTTTGTATAGTTGTAGGCTCCCACAGTTTCAGTATGCCCCCAATACTGGCCAACTTTCTTAACTCGCCTCATTGTTTAAGCAAATTGAACTTCATGTAAAAAGACACTTGTGCCTGAGCGGGAACTTTAACATGGTCTTTTCCCTGATAGGTCTAGCTCTACTGACCCTCCCCCCAAATATCTCCCTTCTACTTCCACTGTCCAGTTTGCCTCAATCCTCAAACATTGCCTACAGTTTATTCTGCATCCTATAAGAATTATTCCCGTATGGGCTACCTCTTTGTTGATTCCACTGTTTCACTCTTCTACATTCCATCAATTTCTGCAAATTTGATAATTGTTCCTGTCCTCTTGAATGCGAGTCTTTGCATGACCACTATCTTTATTTTATTTATTTGTCTCCAAGGTTCTGCTTCCCTTTACCACTCTGCCCTCACACCACCTTCCCCCTTGATACCACTTAATGCCAGACAGTGGGAATCTGAACTGGCTGGAAATCTAGATGTAGACGATTTATCTACTATATGGCTGTGTTATATCCTGATTAACAATGACAATAAAATTACAGCGCTAAACACATATGAATGCCACAATGTAAATGATGAATAGATATATATATATATAAAAAAACATTTAATAAAACATATAGAATGGCATCAAAATGAATTGAACATGACAAGCATGCTAAAATAATGACAATATTAGATCAAATGAAAAGAGAAAAAGGGAAAAAAAAGACCAATGTCTATGAATAAATTGTTACCACTGTAAATTTTGTTGTTCAATGAGCTTGTTCCTATTGAACTGGACATGAACTCAAGAGGGTAAACAGTCAATAGATGTGATTTTCCATGTATTATAAATGGTAAGTCCTCAGACCGGGTAATTACCAGATGTCACCGTTGGAGGAAGAGAAATCCCGTGCTGTAAAAGTGAATTTCTCAAGGATCAGTCCTCACCAGATGCATGGTATCTTCCAATGGAATCACAAAGAAGTAAGGAATGGTACCATCCTAATTAGGTCCAATTGGATCATGCCACTTGGTTTCATCTTGGTTCAAGCTCCTCACAGTGGTCAAAAAAGATCTTTGTTGGTCTTAAGAGAGCCCAACTAACGCGTTTCACTGCTATCCAGTGCAGCTTTGTCAAAGGTAAAGGCTATGTAATTAAGCTAGGTATATATACCCCTTTCAATCAACAATTGATTATTGTCAGGTGCACAGCATACACAATGTCGAAGCTGGATAATTGGCTGAGACAAGATTAGTTTAAAATTGGATCGCAGCGACGCCATCTTGCGACTGGCTGCAAGACGCCATTTTGCAAATGGCCGCCTAAGCACCATTTTAGATAAACTCACACTTTAGTACATGTGGCGATATTACTATTAGCATCATGCGATTGCATCTTACACCATTTCTCATACACACAGTAATATGCACAATAGCGCTGTTAACTAGTCGCATATTAGTGAATGCATAAGATTCTGTATGAAAACGCCAAATATTAGCTTCATGCACATGCATCTGCCCCAAGTTAACTAGCGTTTTTACATCAAACCCCACATACTCACACATTACATATTCACATACAAGGCTCTAAGGTATAACATTCAAGTATGCACATTTATTATAATTGCTAGGAAATAAAGATTACTTCGTAACTAAGGTTTTATATGTGATAAGTAAGCCATGTTTGGTATTGTACTGATGCGTACTCTGTCAACAGTATTCCGGTAATATCGATGGAGAGATCGCAACATGCATTCTCAACTTATGGACCGCAGAAACTTCCAGCAACAAAATGTACATTATATGACCAACTGTTAGGATTTGCATGAGGCGGGAAACCAGAGACCACTAGTTGTTAGAGGCTGGACTGTGTCTATTTGAACCAACCTGTTAAATGCCTTGTAACATATGCCCTCTCCTTTAGGACCAATGGTATGAGCAACAAACTTCTCTATTGTGTTGTTTATTTCTGGGGGGTATAAATTTGTGTGCTCTGACCCTGGGTTCCTGGTCTTCGTGCTGAATGCTGATTGACGGTGGTTTCTTGCTGATGCCTACATCTGGACCAAAGAGCACTGCGTATGTATAATTGTACTTGGGTCTGTATAATTTCTTTGCGCTAAGATTATATGAGGATCATAGCATGTAACTGCTGTACTTTTACTTGAATAATACTTTGTGCTTTGGAACCACAGGTTCTAGGTCTGGAGTCTTTATTTACTGTATGACTGCATACGCAAAATAGCGTCATCCTAGAGGTTTATAGGAAGGATATTAGAAGGTATAGGCAGGGGTATTTTTAAGGTTCAAAGGCAGTATCGTTAGTTGGGGGCTCGTAGTGAAGCCACTTACCCACTCACATGGCACTTAAGGTTATCCATATCTCACCAAAGGGTGGAGTGGCCACATGCAGGGTTTACCTGCAACCGCTTGGTGCTGAGACATTGCTACCCATTTTCATGTGAGCCAGGGACGCTGACTAGAATCCAGGGACAAGAGTGGAAAAAAGTTTGTTTTCCTTTGTTGATAGAACCTATCATTTAAAGGGGTGCTGCAGTATTGAACACATGGCTGAGTCGCAGTTTTGCACACAGTAAAGATGCACTTTTGTGTACGCAGCTAAAGGTTGTCATACGGTTGTGTGGTAGTCGCATTATTGTGTATGCGACTGGTCGAACAATAGCGTATATGTACTTCCGGTTGTGCTGCCACGTGTTTAAACAAAGCCGTTGAGGTTTACATTCTTTTCAATTGTTGTCAATATCTGGGTTATTGTGTATTTTTCTGCGCAGGAAAAAAGTGTATAACAGTGAGTATTTGTTGGTAGGGGTAACTTGTTCCCTAAAGTTAGAGGTACCATAAGTGCTAGCCGCTGGGTAAGCAGCTTACCGTTCTATACACAGTAGCAGGTGTACATGTTGTGTTTGTTGTAGAGAGGTGCATGGAAGTAGCCAACTTAAACTTCCATAGGTGTGGAAGTTGCCTTCTTAAATCTTATCCGGGTGTGTGGAGTAGCCTTCTTCAAATCTTCACAGGTGTGTGGGTGCTGCCGTTTAAATCGTCCACAGGTAAGTGAAAGTATCTTGATTGTATTTCACCAGTTTAAATGTTTAAATCTTTATTGAAAGACATAGGAGTTGTCTCAGAATGGGAGCCATGCAAATAATAGAGATGTTAGACAATGATGTGCTGCTAATGGAAGCACCGTTTGGATCGCCCCGTTGTATTATGCATACTAAGTACGGTACTTATGCAATAAGGTATTGTGATGTATGGTTTAAAATGACGATGAAGAGTGTTAGACCGTTTCCCAGAATTGGTAGTTTTGATAAAGATGTATTAGATGATGTCCGGGATCACATCAGTCTGATGTGCTCCCGAGAGAAAAAGGTAAAATATTATGAATGTTTAAAGTTGTGGCAGGATGAAGGGGATGCGTGGCTTAAAAATGCGCAAGCGACGCAAACTAGCGTTGCGAGCGCATTGCCAGAGAATGCATCTGCCACGCTGAATTGCAATGTGGGCGAGCTGCAAAATGGCGCGCACGTGCAGCAAGGTAGCGTTGCGGAAGGTATTGTCAGATGGAGGTGCAAGTACAGTTATCAAAAATACCCATAAAAATGTAACAAGCAATTTGTACCCTCTCTTAAGCAACTATAAAGAAAATGTTCATGATGTGGATGATGAACCTATTGTAATGTCTGCCATTTCCCATGCTGTACAAATGATAGATGCTACGACACGACAATCACGAGTGGTGCTGCCATCTCCATCAGTAACAGCAAGGGAAGTGCTAACACCCTCTGCACTCGTAGAGGAAGTTGTTAATACCATACGTAGCAGCAACAGATTAAACCCCCAGCCAGGTAACAAGGCCAAAGGTAGCAGCGCTACCGGTCTGCATCCCATTCGGACAATAACTGTTCTGAATGGAAATGCAGATGCGAACGTTGTAGTGAACACAAGGGAAGTGGTAATGCATTGTCCTTGGACAAGAGCATAACTAAATTCCATCATAAATGATTTCCCCGATCCCAAAAAGGAACTAGCCAAATGTCAGAGATTTTTGAGGAATTTGGGTAGTTCTCGAGCCAACTAAAAGATTTGCAGGTGGTGTTAAGGGCCTGTCTACCACGCAATACCGACGTGACAAAATTTATCACGCATTGTGTATTGGATGGTGCGTTCCCTTAACGGACCAAGTAAACCAAGGTAACATTTCCCGCATTGTAACTCAATTGGGTATATATTTTCCGATAGTAGTTAACTGGAACAAAATTTTCACCATAAAGCAAAAGGAGAGTGAATCTGCAGAAGAGTATTGCGACCGGGCTCTGCAGGCTATCATCCAGTACACTGGGATAGAAGATATTAAAGATAGCACTCACCACAGGGGAATGATAGTCACGGTACTCATGGACGGTCTTAAAGAAAAGTTAAAGACTCGGGTTCAGACCTCACAACCTGGCTGGAGGGGAGTCACAATAGATACACTCATAGAATCTGCCGTAGAACATCTCAAAGAAGAGAGAGACCCAGAGTGAAAAACTAATGGCTGTCAGTATTCGAGCTCTGGAAGGAATGACGGTAACATCACAGCCAACAGACAACTTGCATCTACACACACACACCTACACCTGAACAGTTATATGCCCTCACTAATCCCATGCAACAGCAAACACAGCTCTATTCTACTAACCCTACACAACCACAGGTCCCACACTACTCACAAACTTCATATCTCCCACAATACACTTAGCCTCCATGTCCCTACCCATAATCACCACCTTTTCCCCCTGCTCAAACCTCACAACAACCCGTGTCTTCATCCGATCCACGAATATGTTTTAATTGTAACCAGCCAGGACATTTAAGTAGAACCTGCAGAGTAAAAAGGGTAGGATCCCCAAACCAGAGAGTACCTGGATATCCCCATAAGGGATATGCACAGAGACCAGCAAATATCCAGCAAGCACCAGCTCCAATTGTGGCCGTTAATGCTTTATTGGAGAATGGTAGCCAACGCTAGGGGTCAGGTCATACCTGTAGTCTACAGATAGTCAGGTTAACGGGAAGTACTAGGGAAGAACCGGTCATGATGGTTGATGTAGCTGGTACTGAATATCCTTTTCTTGTAGACACAGGGGCGACCAGGTCAGTGATAAAATCTTCCGTAAATTTACAGGTGACCAACGAGACAGTACCAACAATGGGTGTAACAGGTAAAGTGCAATATTATCCTTTAACAAAGTCCACAGAGGTTACTAGTGGGCCGTTGCATACCAGGCATTCTTTCCTTCTGGCTGCTGCGGCTCCTACTAACCTGCTGGGTAGAGATTTGTTATGTAAGATGGGATGTGTCATATATTGCACCCCTGATGGTGTATTTCTAGATATCCCAGAGAGAGTTGCGCATGAGGTGCGGGATATGTTGGACACTCCCCAAAGGATAATGTATCACTCTACCAGTTTAAATGAAAATCCATCTCAGGTAGATCAAATGTTGTCCCAAATTCCAGATTCCCTTTTGACTAAGGATAGACAGGACACTGGATTAATGGCAAATGTAAGCCCCGTAATGGTAAATTTAAAAGGCGGTAGGCAAGCTCCAAAAATTCCCCACTACCCACTAAAACAGGAGGTAGAATTAGGGGTTTTTCCAATAATTGAGTGATTATTGCAACAGGGAATTTTAGTTCGTACAGCTAGTGTAGCCAACAGTCCCATCTTTCCGGTGAAGAAGAGTGGTGGGAGGGGTTACAGGCTGGTACAGGACCTTAGAGGTGTTAATAAGGTAGTAGAGAGCTAATTCCCCATAGTGCCAAATCCAGCTGTCATTCTTATGCAGATCCCTCCAAACGCAACCCATTTCACTGTCATTGACCTCTGTTCTGCTTTCTTCTCTGTGCCTCTCCACCCTGACTGTCAGTATCTATTCGCATTTACATACAGAGGTGTACAATATACATGGTCATAGACAGTATCTTTTCCCAGGCATTGCACAACTGTTTACAATCTTTTCAACCTGCCAATGGACCTGTTCCAATTCAATATGTGGATGATTTATTGCTGTGTTCTGATTCGTTTATGTCATGTTTGAATGATACTAAACTTTTGTTGCTTCATCTCTCGCATACAGGACACAAGGTTGCTAAGGACAAACTACAGCCATGCCAATCCAGAGTAAAATATTTGGGACACTGCCTAACCCAGGGGTTACGACATCTCACAAATGATAGAATCAAGGCCATACAGAACATGACACTGCAGCAGAATCGACAGCAAATTTGTACCTTCTTGGGAATGTGTGGATACTGTATAATGTGAAATAAACAGAAATTGAAGAGTAGTGCTGCTTGCTATGTCACAGAATAACGATAATAGGGAAGATGGATACTTATCCCTATAAGTGGAACTAAAATGTGCCCCTCTTAAGATGATTTTTCCTTTTTATTCTTCTACTGAAGGCTCCGTGGACACATAGAAGAAAAGGGGGTGTATATGATATCAGTGTGATGATTGGTTAAGTGATGGTACACATCAAAACTCACTTTAAAACAATAATAGAAAAAATTATTAAGTTGTACCCCAACTCACTAATTCAGAGGTGGGTGTACTGCTATATAGGTATCTTTTATTCTCCGACAGTGGTACACATATCCCCTATGACACCACTTGGTAAGATTTCATAAATGTAAAAAACAGGCGTACCCCAACTCACTAGGTAAGAGATGGGTATATTCCTATAATGGTTTCTTTAAATCCAAAATTCATGGAACATGATCTGAACACACACCTAAACTTACACATATATGGCAAGATGAGATGTATAAAGGTATCTTTAACCCAGGATAAAATCAGAAAGCATACCAGTACTCACAAGGCTTCTAGCTGTAAACAACCTATAAAGGTATCTTTCATTCCAGGTTGTTTAGCAACCTCCCATACGTGGAATGTACCCCATTCCTCCAGCAATCCACAGATAATAAACGGTGGTTTGAAGATAATGATGGAAAAAGTTTTAATATAGACAAATAGTAACATAAATACACTTAGTAAAAAACATTCTCCAAGGGATCAGACCCGTAGTGACAGACTGAGGCAATTAGGTGTGGAGATAATGGGGTCCGGATCCCGACTATACAGAAAACTTGATCATAAATAAGCAAATTTTCCAACACCCACCTCAAGTGTGTACACCCACCGCAGCGGTCCCCCTGAGAAGGTCACCTTCCAGGCCAATGCGTTTTGAGAATAACTTCTCTTTTTCAAGGCATGAAGGTGAATGTTCAGTCTTCCGTCTATACACACATCCCCATGTGACTTCAAAGATGGCGTCTTCTCTGCTTCCGGTCCGCATTGTGTGTCCCCATTAATCTTCCGCTGAGATAACCGGCCACTCTTCTCCCACTAGAGTAACTGGCCACTCTTCAATGTCTCCACATTCCTCTCCGATGCTACAAGCATCCGGCCTTCCCGTCCACGCAGTGAACCGACTTAGATCAATTAAGTTCACCGGAGCTATACCGGAAGTAGTCATCGTATCGCATAGGATTCTGGGGGATGTAGTTTTTCTAAAATAGACAGAATTTCTTATATCTTGATCTTTCCACAGGCAGTATAATTAGCCTCAATGGTTCTATAAATAGAATGTAGTGTCAATATAAATGACAATAAAAAAATTGATATAAAATCCACATTGTATGTTCAATGTATATAAAATATCTATTACACCTATATAAAAACAGTGCATTAAAATATATTAAATTCATGGTACGAAAAATTATATAAAATATTAAATAAATTGACAAGCTATATGAGAAAAGACAAATTTTATAAAAACCATTTTTACTCAAAATCTTGATTAAGGCCCTTTGGGTGAAGGGTTTTAAGTTTAAATATTGTTCTCATCTCTGTCTTAGCCAAATTTTTTTCGACATTCTTATCTCTCCAGGTTGTCTTCACATGTATTATCCCTAAAAATCTTCTAATGTGTTGAATTGAACATTCATGCACATTTTTAAAATGGTTGGATAGAGAGTGGGTGACAAGTCCTTTTTTAATGTTCCTTATATGTTCAGAAAGGCGTACTTTTAATGGTCTTGTAGTCCGCCCTATATATGTCAACCCACATGTGCATTCCACAGCATAAATAACATTAGGAGTGTTGCAGGTCACGAAATCACATATTTTGAAGTCAATGTTATTGATCCGTATTTCGGTATACTTTGTGTTATTATCCTTAACATTTCTACACCCGATACACATCCCACATCTGTGGAAGCCCTTTGTGCATATGAGATTTTTCTTTGGTGCGGGTAACATGCTTTTCACTAGAATATTCCTTAAGTTTGTGGACTTTCGGTAAACAAATGTAGGATGATTTGGAATTAATTCCCGTAATATAGGGTCCCTTTGTAATAGGTGCCAATGTTTTCGGAATATTTTTTCTATCTTTTTATATTGGGAATCATAACCAGTAATCACTGCCCATTGTAATTTTTCATTATTCTTTGTACTTTTACTCATTCTATTGTCACCATATAAACTTGATCTCTCTTTTCTTGACATTTCTTCTATTGCTTCATTTAAACTTTCCAATTGGTACCCTTTAGCCAGAAAGTCTGTTTTCATTTGCATAATCTGGTCTTTACAAACTTCTTCTTTGCTGCAATTTCATTTCACCCTTAAAAATTGACTTTTAGGTACTCCTTTAAGCCAATTTGTATGATGTTGACTGTCTGTGGGAATGAAGGAGTTGATATCAGTTGGTTTTTTGTAAGTTTTGGTCTGTATCCTATCTTCCTCCACATAAATGGTTAAATCCAAAAAGTTTATTTCCAATTGGCTGTACGTCAAGGTGAGATGGATATTAACCTCATTGGTATTCAAAAGTGAAAAGAAGTGGACAAGACTGTCCTTTGTCCCTTTCCACAACAACACCACATCATCAATGTAACGATACCATTTGATAAGGTTTGCGCCCCAAGTTACGCCACTGTATACATTAGTTTCCTCCCAGAAACTCAGAAACAGATTGGCGTAACTTGGAGCAAATTTGGTCCCCATCGCCGTGCCTGTAAGTTGGAGAAAGAATTCACCATTAAAAAGAAAATAGTTATTATCTAATATAAACCAAATGGCTGTTTGTACAAAATTCTTCCTCTCTGCGGATAAATCTGTTTTTCTAGAGACCATTTAATGGCTTCTAGGGCGGACTACAAGACCATTAAAAGTACACCTTTCTGAACATATAAGGAACATTAAAAATGGACTTGTCACCCACTCTCTATCCAACCATTTTAAAAATGTGCATGAATGTTCAATTCAACACATTAGAAGATTTTTAGGGATAATACATGTGAAGACAACCTGGAGAGATAAGAATGTCGAAAAAAATTTGGCTAAGACAGAGATGAGAACAATATTTAAACTTAAAACCCTCCACCCAAAAGGCCTTAATCAAGATTTTGAGTTAAAATGGTTTTTTATAAAATTTGTCTTTTCTCATATAGCTTGTCAATTTATTTAATATTTTATATCATTTTTCGTACTATGAATTTAATATATTTTAATGCACTGTTTTTATATAGGTGTAATAGATATTTTATATACATTGAACATACAATGTGGATTTTATATCAATTTTTTTATTGTCATTAATATTGACACTACATTCTATTTATAGAACCATTGAGGCTAATTATACTGCCTGTGGAAAGATCAAGATATAAGAAATTCTGTCTATTTAAGAAAAACTACATCCCCCAGAATCCTATGAGATACGATGACTACTTCCGGTATAGCTCCGGTGAACTTAATTGATCTAAGTCGGTTCACTGCGTGGACGGGAAGGTAGGATGCTTGTAGCATCAGAGAGGAATGTGGAGACATTGAAGAGTGGCCGGTTACTCTAGTGGGAGAAGAGTGGCCGGTTATCTCAGCGGAAGATTAATGGGGACACACAACGCGGACCGGAAGCAGAGAAGACGCCATCTTTGAAGTCACATGGGGATGTGTATATAAACGGAAGACTGAACATTCACCTTCATGCCTTGAAAAAGAGAAGTTATTCTCAAAACGCGTTGGCCTGGAAGGTGACCTTCTCAGGGGGACCGCTGCGGTGGGTGTACACACTTGAGGTGGGTGTTGGAAAATTTGCTCATTTATGATCAAGTTTTCTGTATAGTCAGGATCCGGACCCCATTATCTCCACACCTAATTGCCTCAGTCTGTCACTACGGAGCTGATCCCTTGGAGAATGTTTTTTACTAAGTGTATTTATGTTACTATTTGTCTATATTAAAACTTTTTCCATCATTATCTTCAAACCACCGTTTATTATCTGTGGATTGCTGGAGGAATGGGGTACATTCCACGTATGGGAGGTTGCTAAACAACCTGGAATGAAAGATACCTTTATAGGTTGTTTACAGCTAGAAGCCTTGTGAGTACTGGTATGCTTTCTGATTTTATCCTGGGTTAAAGATACCTTTATACATCTCATCTTGCCATATATGTGTAAGTTTAGGTGTGTGTTCAGATCGTGTTCCATGAATTTTGGATTTAAAGAAACCATTATAGGAATATACCCATCTCTTACCTAGTGAGTTGGGGTACGTGTTTTTTACATTTATGAAATCTTCTTACCAAGTAGTGTCATAGGGGATATGTGTACCACTGTCGGAGGATAAAAGATACCTATATAGCAGTACACCCACCTCTGAATTAGTGAGTTGGGTTACGCCTTAATAATTTTTTCTATTATTGTTTTAAAGTGAGTTTTGATGTGTACCATCACTTAACCAATCATCACACTGATACCATATACACCCCCTTTTCTTCTATGTGTCCACAGAGCCTTCGGTAGAAGAATAAAAAGGAAAAATCATCTTAAGAGGGGCACATTTTAGTTCCACTTATACGAAAAAGTATCCATCTTCCCTATTATCGTTATTCTGTGACATAGCAAGCAGCGCTACTCTTCAATTTCTGTTTATTTTACATTTGCATAGATCTTTTAGGGAAGATTTTATTGAAGGGGCTGCAGCTTGCTTAGAAGCGCCAACAGTTTTTCTGACCATTTTGAACTGTAGAATGTGGATCCCAGGTTTTTCTTGCCTTTGCAGGACTTAGTCTCTTCCTCAAAGCTCGATCGTGTCATACACACAGAGGAATCAGAGCAGGCTTTCCTTAATCTTAAGGATAGTCTGACAAAAGCACCTGCATTGGGAATACCTGATTATGAAAAACCTTTTGATTTGTATTGTACGGAAGCCGATGGTTGTGCTGCAGGTGTCCTCACACAAAAACATGGTGATGCCAGTAGGCCCGTAGCATACTACAGTGCCCAACTGGACACTGTTGCAAGATCACTCCCCACCTGTTTGAGAAGTGTAGCAGCTACCGCTCTATTGGTGAGTAAAAGTGAGGCCATAGTATTGGGTCATGATGATTGTCTATACTCCCCACGCTGTATCTGCTCTGCTGAACTCTGCTCAAACCAGACAAGTCTCTTCAGCTAGGTTTACCAAATGGGAACTAGCTCTAATCGCACCTGCAAACATCACTGTTAAACGTTGCAGCACGCTGAACCCAGCAACGTATTTACCATATGTACAACATGATGTACAAAGGGTGGAAGGAGGCGAGTTGCTGGCAGAGGGTGAGTTCAGCGGACATAATGATACACACGATTGTATGGAATATCTGAACCAGACCTTTACTGCTAGACCTGACATACACAACACACCTTTAGAGAATGTAGATGTGACTTTTTACACAGATGGGAGTTGTCATAGACAAACAGATACAGGTGAATTATGTACAGGTTATGCTGTTGTAAATGACAGACATCATAGGAGCCAAACCTCTTGGTCCTCCTCACTCAGCCCAGGTGGCAGAGTTAGTAGCACTAACTAAAGTGTGTGAACTGGCAGCAGGCAAATCTGCTAACATTCACACTGACTCGAGGTACGCGTTCGGGGTGGTGCACGATTTCAGGGCTCTATGGCGTCTGAGAAATTATGACAGCAGCAGGCACACCAGTTGCACATTCCCGACACATAAAACATCTTTTAGAAGCAATCCAACTGCCCAAAGCGGTGGCAGTAATCAAGTGTAAAGCCCATACATGTGAGGATGACCCGGTGTCACTGGGCAACAACAGAGCCGATGAAGCTGCAAAATGGGCAGCAGGGTTAAAAATGTTTTCTCCCTCTGAAAAAAATATGTCTTTCCAAACAATTGATATGCTGAAATTAATTGAGATGCAAAATTTGTGTTCAATCCAGGAAAAGTCCATTTGGAAGTCCAAGGGATGTGGGCAAGAGTCCTCCGGGCTCTGGAGGGACAGACAAGGTAAACCAGTAGTCCCCAAGGCATATTACCCCAGCCTGGCTGAGGCAGCACATGGTCTGACTCATCTGGGAAAGCAAGGTATGTGCAAGTTGGTGCGAGCATACTGGTGCGCAGCAGGATTTTCTTCACAAGCAGAAAAGATAGCAATGTCCTGTCTGACCTGCTTGAGGAAGAACATAGGGAAAGCCATCCCTACCGAACATCCCACATTCCACCTGTTACGTTCTGGGTTATTTGTGGACCCGGGGTGGTAGCAGGAGCGATCACAGAAGCAGATTTGTAAATAAAACTAGGATTTTTAATAAGTGCTCGAGTGGACATATAATGTGGCAGTAAATAAAAGTCCAGGAAAATATAAATGTGCACAAGAGTTCTGTGGTGGGAGCAAAAGGGTTAATGTCCAGGTAGAAACAATTAGAGCAGTCCAGGTGTGCAGGTAGTGAAACTGAAAATAAACAAGCCAGGTTTGCAGATAGTGAAACTGAAAATAAACAAGCCAGGTTTTCAGATAGTGAACTGAAGTGCAGGATGTCAGCAGGCTCAGGCACTCAGGTATGGGCAAGGGTGATGGAGGTAGCGGGGTAGTCCAGTGGGAACTAGGAGCTGACAGGCAGACTGCGGATTCACAGGAACAGGAAAGCACAGAGAACTCCCTCTCAGCTAGGCTGAGATACACGTTGCACTGGCAAAGAAGGAAGGCACTGACCCTTCCTAAATACCCCATGTCGTGCTGTTACTGGCTGGAGGGAACATGTGACTCACCAGGATTGGCCAGCCGCATCACATGGCCAGAAGGCAAGATGGCAGTGCCCATGCCAAACGGAATGGAGACGCCGCCAGGCCTTACCAGCGCAGAGTGACAACAGGCCCGCACAACAACGCGTGCAGCCAAAGCCCCCCGCCAGACACCAGCTCCGCCACCAGACAGCCCGCGCCACAATGACCTCACAGGTAACACTCGCCTAGCGCCATGCTGAAATACCCTGGCCGTGACAGTACCCCCCCCTTTTGGGGTGGCCTCAGGAACTCACCAGGCTTCTCCGGATGGGCAGAATGGAATCTCCTGATGAGCGTGGGAGCGTGGACATCACGAGCATTGGTCCAGCAACGTTCCTCTGGACCGTAACCTTTCCAGTCCAGCAAATACTGTAGATGACCTCTGCGTAGACGAGAGTCCAAGATCTGGGCGACCTCAAACTCAACTCCTCTCTCCGTCTGGACTCGAGGAGAAGCAGGTAGAGCACTATGGAATTTATTCAGGACCAGGGGCTTCAATAAGGAAATATGGAAGGAATTAGGGATTTTTAGGTATGGGGGTAACTGTAGACGATAGGCCACTGGATTAATGACTTCTGTTATGGAGAAGGGACCGATGAAACGTGGTGCAAATTTCATAGAAGGAACCCTCAGACGAAGATTCCGGGTGGATAACCAGACCTGGCTTCCAACTTGCATGCATGGAACTATTCTACGCTTCTTATCGGCCTGGGTCTTATAGCGAGAGGATGCCTTCAACAAATCAGACCGTACTTGAGTCCAGATGGCAGCAAAATTCCGCACCGTGTCCTCCACGGCCGGAACATCGAAAACAGGCAGGCTTCGGAATTCGGGAACACGAGGATGAAGGCCATATACAACCTGAAATGGCGTTTGGCTAGTTGACGAGTGGTAGGAAGCATTATGTGCAAACTCAGCCCACGGCAGCAAGGCAGCCCAATTGTCCTGGGAAGATGACATAAAAATTCTTAAGAAAGTCTCTAGATCTTAATTAACTCTCTCGGTGTAGCCGTTGCTTTGCGGATGGTAGGCCGTTGAAAAGTTTAACTTCACTTGAAGAACAGAACACAAAGCCCTCCAGAATTTTGCAGTAAACTGCACACCACGGTCAGAGACAATTTCAGCAGGAAGGCCGTGTAGACGAAATATGTGTTGGACAAACAACTGTGCCAGGTCAGGGGCAGAAGGTAACTTCTTCAATGGTATATAGTGGACCATCTTAGAAAATCGGTCTATTACAACCAAGATAGTGTTGAAACCTTGAGAGACTGGCAGGTCTGTGACGAAATCCATGGAGAGATGCGTCCATGGACGTGATGGAGTAGGTAATGGAAGCAATTCCCCAGCTGGAGCTTGTCGTGATGATTTATGCTGGGCACAGGAGGAGCAGGAAGAGATAAACTCCATTATGTCTGTCTTCATAGAAGGCCACCAATAGTGTCTTTTCAGGAACTCCAAGGTCTTCCGAGTGCCTGAGTGCCCTGTGAAGCGAGAGGAATGTGCCCAAGTGAGAAGCTGCTTCCTTAATTCCGGGGCCACAAATGATTTTCCCGTAGGAGGCTGAAGTTGTAATGCGGCGAAAACTCTTGATTCCAAGACAGGGGTATTGCTTTGATTTTCAGATTGATCATCACAGAGGAGAGATCTCGATAGGGCATCAGCCTTCTGATTAAGTGCTCCAGACCGAAAGGTCAGGGTGAACTGAAACCTGGCAAAGAATATTGCCCAGCGGGCCAAACGAGGACTCACACATTGGAGGTTTTTGAGAAATAGGAGATTTCTATGGTCCGTAAATACAGTAAATGGAAACTTGGTGCCTTCTAGCAAATATCTCCATTCTTTCAACGCCAACTTTACAGCTAGTAGTTCTTGCTCACCTATGGCGTAGTTCCTTTCGGCAGGAGATAATTTTTTAGAAAAGAACCCAAACGGATGGACTCGGTTGTCCTCATAACGTTGAGACAAGACTGCTCCCACAGCTTCAGATGATGCATCTACTTCCAACAAAAAAGGCCTGTCCAGATCTGGTTGTCGAAGGACTGGTGCTGAGATGAAGGCCTGTTTTAGAAGATGAAAGGCAGACTCTGCCTCAGGTGACCATTGGGCAGGATTAGCACCTTTGCGGGTCAAGGCTGTAATGGGAGCCAGCAGTGTAGAAAATCCCTTAATGAAGCATCTATAATAATTGGCGAAGCCCAACAATCTCTGGATGGCCTTCAGTGTCTGAGGTCGGGTCCAATCCAGAATTGCTTGTACCTTCTTGGGGTCCATTTCTAAACTGGAGCCAGATATTACATAGCCGAGAAAAGGTACACTGGGCACTCCAAAGACGCACTTCTCCAGTTTGCAGTAAAGGTGGTTTTCTCTCAAACGGGTCAGGACCTCCTTAACATGTTCTTGATGTTTAGCCACAGAGGGTGAAAAAATCAGTATGTCATCCAGATAGACAACAACCGAAACATATAACAGATCCCAGAAAATCTCATTAACGAAACTTTGAAAGACAGCAGGGGCGTTACATAATCCAAAAGGCATTACCAAATACTCGAAATGTCCATCTCTGGTATTAAAAGCGGTCTTCCATTCATCGCCAGCTCGGATACGAATGAGGTTGTAAGCCCCTCTTAGATCTAATTTAGAAAAAATGACAGAGCCCTTGACCCTATCAAACAACTCAGTAATCAGGGGAAGAGGGTATCAATTTTTTACAGTAATGTCATTAAGGCCTCGATAATCGATACATAGTCTTAGACCACCGTCCTTCTTACCAACGAAGAAAAACCCAGCTCCGGCAGGTGAAGTAGAGGGGCGGATGAACCCCTTTGCCAGGTTGTCCCGGATGTACTCGGTCATGGCTTGAGTCTCAGGCAAGGACAGCGGATAGGTACGACCACGAGGTGGCATCTTATCAGGTATCAATTCAATTGGACAGTCCCACTCCCTATGAGGGGGTAAGATATTTGCTTGTTGTTCAGAAAAAACGTCGGCAAACATCTGATATTCCTTGGGAATGGCAGAAGAAACTAATGAAACTGTCTTTCTCACAGGTCGAATCTTTGGAAGACAGGATTTCTGACAGTCCATACCCCATGACAGAATCTGCATAGAACTCCAATCAATCCTGGGATTATGTTTACGTAACCAGGGTAGACCAAGAACAATTTCTTCAGAGGCCTCTGATATCACCAGGAATTTTAAGGACTCAGAATGAAGTGCCCCAATTCGGACCAATACAGGTTGAGTCTATTTGGTGACTATCCCGTTAGTCAGAGGGCGTCCGTCTATCGAGGTCAGAGAGATAGCATGGTTGAGAGTCAAACAAGGTATCTGAAATTTATCAATGAAACTAGACGTTATGAAATTTCCGGCTGCTCCTGAGTCGATTAGAGCAGTAGCAAAGACAGGTTTGGGTTTAAGATCCAAGGCTAGGGTAATCGTGAAATCTTTAATTTTTGGAGACGGGTTCATAACTCCTAACTTGATGTCTCCAGGGTCAGTTAGGATTTGGCATTTCCCGGTTTACGGGGACAGGAGATCAGCAGGTGACCAGACTCTCCGCAGTACAGACAGAGGTTCTTTTGCATTCTTCTCTGCCGTTCTTCTTTGGAGAGGTGTGTATGATTCACCTGCATAGGCTCCTCTTCAGTGGGAGAAGGAATGGGACGGGTAGAAATGGAGGGGCTAAATGATCTTTGCCAGTCAGTTCTGTTTTTTTCAGCCTGACGTTCCCTGAAGCGTAGGTCAACTTTGATACACAATGAAATCATGTCGTTCAGATTAGTAGGAAGCTCTCGAGTGACTAGATCATCCTTTAGTCGGTCTGACAACCCATGCCAGAAGGCCGAGGTGAGGGCTTCCTCATTCCATTTGAGCTCTGATGCTAAAATTTGAAATTGCACGGCATATTGACTGACAGGACGGACCCCTTGCCTCAGTGTCATGATGTTTGATGATGCTGATACAGTACGCCCAGGTTCATCGAAAATCCTCCTGAAGGATGACACAAAGCCTGCGGAATTATCCAGCAGTGGATCTGAGCGCTCCCAGAGTGGGGAAGCCCATTCCAAGGCCTGGCCGGATAACAGAGAGACTATATAAGCCACTTTAGTTCTTGCAGTTGGAAAGTTGTCAGGCTGCAGGGTAAAATGTATGTCACACTGATTTAGGAATCCTCGGCAGAGTTTAGGATTGCCGTCAAATTTATTTGGTAAAGGAAGACGTAAGCGGGAAGATGATCTGCCTCCTGTATTCCCAGATGCTGATGCGGATGTAGTTGCTGGTATTTCAGGGGTAGAAAAGGAAGTTTGCAAACTATCCTGTCGCTTGGACATCTCTTGCAGAAATTTAGCCATCTGATGCTGCATGTTTTCCAGATTTTCTAAACGACCAGAAATGCACCTGAACAAATCCACTCCTGACTCCTGATCCGTGGCCGGCTCCATGGGGCCAGTGCAAACTGTTACGTTCTGGGTTATTTGTGGACCCGGGGTGGTAGCAGGAGCGATCACAGAAGCAGATTTGTAAATAAAACTAGGATTTTTAATAAGTGCTCGAGTGGACATATAATGTGGCAGTAAATAAAAGTCCAGGAAAATATAAATGTGCACAAGAGTTCTGTGGTGGGAGCAAAAGGGTTAATGTCCAGGTAGAAACAATTAGAGCAGTCCAGGTGTGCAGGTAGTGAAACTGAAAATAAACAAGCCAGGTTTGCAGATAGTGAAACTGAAAATAAACAAGCCAGGTTTTCAGATAGTGAACTGAAGTGCAGGATGTCAGCAGGCTCAGGCACTCAGGTATGGGCAAGGGTGATGGAGGTAGCGGGGTAGTCCAGTGGGAACTAGGAGCTGACAGGCAGACTGGCAGACAGCGGATTCACAGGAACAGGAAAACACAGAGAACTCCCTCTCAGCTAGGCTGAGATACACGTTGCACTGGCAAAGAAGGAAGGCACTGACCCTTCCTAAATACCCCATGCCGTGCTGTTACTGGCTGGAGGGAACATGTGACTCACCAGGATTGGCCAGCCGCATCACATGGCCAGAAGGCAAGATGGCAGCGCCCATGCCAAACGGAATGGAGACGCCGCCAGGCCTTACCAGCGCAGAGTGACAACAGGCCCGCACAACAACGCGTGCAGCCAAAGCCCCCGCCAGACACCAGCTCCGCCACCAGACAGCCCGCGCCACAATGACCTCACAGGTAACACTCGCCTAGCGCCATGCTGAAATACCCTGGCCGTGACACCACCGACTGATGGACCTTTCCAGGTGATACAAATTGATTTCATCCAATTACCACCCTGCAGGAATCTTAAGTATGTATTAGTGTTCACTGATGTGTTTTCTAATTGGGTTGAGGCCTACCCAGTGGCCACTACTACTGCTGCATTTACTGCCAAGAAAATAGTTCAGGAATTTGTATGCAGATACGGTATCCCTAAAATCATCGAGAGTGACAGGGTTACTCATTTCACAGGTGATGTTTTCCAAAATGTGTGTAAACTGATGGGTATTAATAGCTGACTTCACACCCCCTACCGACCGGAAGCCAGTGCCAAGGTAGAGAGGATGAACGGGACTATTAAAAATAAGTTGAGTAAAATCATGACAGAGACTGGACTAGGATGGCCAGAAGCATTACCTTTGGTCATACATAGTATAAGGACCACTCCTAGACTCCCTCTAAATCTGTCCCCATTTGAAAAACTGTTCGGTAGACAACCTCATTTGATTATAAGTCCACAGGAAGACTTGAAGGGTAACAACGAGGTAACTGTAAAGTATCTTATATAAATGAGTAAGCAGTTAAAACAACAGCAGCAGAAACTGAAATTGTTGTCCAATGATATGCCTGAAACTAACTGTCATGATGTTGAACCAGGAGAATCTGTTATGATCAGAAATTTCTTGCGTTCAGGTTGTTTGACTGATCGGTGGGAAGGTCCATACCAGGTGCTGCTGACGAGTACTACATCTTTGAAGGTGGCTGAAAGAGATACCTGGGTCCATTCCACTCACTGCAAAAAGGTCAACCAACCGGTGGAGAAATGAGTTGAGACAAGGCTGATAGCGTGGACCTGTCGCTCGTGAGCTTGTTCCGAGAGGATTGAAAAGGTCGTAGTGAGATACCTGAACTAAAAGAAATCTGCAGGTCTTGTGGCAATGGACGGGCCTGCTGTGTTCATTTTTATGTTCTCTTCTAGAGTGTTCACCATCCTGGTTGGTTCGGGAATGTCCGGTTTCTGTGATGGGGGACCGATTGTGGAGAGGGGAGTTGATGGCAGTGCTGATGGAGTGGAGTCAGAAGGAGTGCAATGCCAATCAGGGGAGTGTCTGACCAATCTTAGTACTGTTATTAGTATTGTTTAGAGAGCTGTTATTCCGGATACTCAGGACGGTGTGAAGGTTTATCGTCTGAAGATTCCTGTATTTGTGAGCTTTGTGGGTCCCTAGTTGATGAGAATTGTATCCAACGGTGCCAGCCTAAATATAACCCGTACTGGGGTGGGTATCCTTTAGAGGATTATCATAGCATGGTAGGCAAAGTGTTAAATCAAACTGATTGCTGGGTATGTTCACATGTGCCACAGGGACAGCATAATGTAGGGTTGGTGCCATTTCCGCTGAATATCACGGAAATTTTAGAATTACAAAAAGGGAAAACATTGGATGGAAAATTCCTCTCATCCAAACCACCTCATTTCAAACTCTATCAATTCCAAGTAAATAGATCACTTTTGTGTTTAATCATAACCAACCCCAATAAACCCAGGAGTTGGTTTCACCACTCCTTCATATAGGGAGAGCCTGGTTAAAAATCCAAACCGGTATGAAGTATACATCGGGTAATCTGTCCTCCACATGAGACTACAAGCACCTGCTCCCAAGTGAATATACAACTGAGCCGGCCGGCGGCTCCACTAGTAACTACATACCACTTGATACGGAGCGGAGCATCAATACCAAGAGTTCCCGCGACGAGAGGGAGATATTCTGATATCCAGCGACGGATACATAAAGAACACGCGCCGCAAGTGTTGAGATACACACGGCATCATACGTGGAACACTGAGACCCCTGATCTCTAGATCACAGACATCATTCTTACCAGAATCGGGTGAGCTCATTCCGTGTTACCTAATAGCAACATTCTATCCAATTGCTGCATTAATTTAAAAGCTGCCACAGATACACAGTATTTATATTCAAGAGAAACATTTCACTCATTTCTTTCCTGGTAACAATATGACCAGGAATACTGACTATAATCATTCAATTTGTTTTATTTATTTTTGTTACTAATAACATGTTGTTTGTATGTATGTATGTATTTTTTTTACTAGGAACACATATGTTCCACATAACTTTTGAATAATTTCATTTGTGTACAATATTGCCATATTAAATACCTTTTATTTATATATTTTTTTACTATAGTGTGGCTCATAATATATATACTTAGTGTGACGAATTGAGCATAGCCAATTTTTTCAAATTGAAAGTGAACCTAGCTGCTTGTAACACCTTGCATTATTAGTTTTAAAAATGTTAGTTAGGGATAAAATATACATATATATATATATATATATATATATATATATTAAATCCATCATAGATAGACTTACATGCATAAAACACACACACACATAGACTTACATGCATAAACACCGCACATTACGCACAGTTGCGCTGTTTCTCTCTACAAATAAACTCACCACACATATTAGCAACTTTATGCAATATTCTCTTACACATACACAAATTATATGAAAGGTTCCCTAGTATTAAAGTGTAATATTCAAGGTTTAGTCAGTGATTATTAATGTTGTGTAATAAATGTTATTTGATATCTAAGGTTTAGTACATGGTAAGCAGACCGTGTCTGATGTTGTACTGATCCACTGTGTCTCCACAGATTTCCGGTACCAGCAGTGAGAAGATCGGAACCTGCATCTGCAAACTATGGACTATAGAGAGTTAAAACATTAAAAATGTACTCTGTAATGTTAGCAGCTTAGATTTGCATGCAGGGAAAAAAAGGATACAAAGGGCGGTTGGAGGCCATTGTGTCCATTTGAAATTGTCCAATAAATGATCCTGTAACCAAGACACCTTTAAGAAGAACCAATGGAATCATGCCAAACTTATCTATTGTATTTCCAATTCCCTGCAAGGGTATATATGTGCGCTCTCTGACCCCAGTCGGGAGTCTTCTTGCTGATGCTGTTGACGGAGGTTTCTTGCTGATGCCGGTATCTGGGCCAGAGCGCGTGCGTATATAACAACTGTACCTTGGGTCTGTATGATTTATTTGCGCTAATTGTCTTTAGATCACAGCGTGTAACCATCTGTTTTTATGTTGAATAATAACTTTTTGTGCTTTGGAAACATTCAAAGTCTGAAGGCATTTATTTACTGTGCGACTCATTGCGCTAAATAGCGACAATTCTAGAAGGTATAGGCAGGATTTAGAAGGTATAGGCAGGATTGTACCAAGGTTTAATCAGGATATAGAAATGGGTTTACCAAGGTAAATAATTAGGCGCAATTGGGAGGTGATTCTAATAGCTGCTGCTAAAAAGGATGGGAGATATATATATAAAAAAAATTTAATAAAACATATAGAATGGCATCAAAATTAATTGAACATGACTAGCATGCTAAAATAATGACAATATTAGATTATCAATATGCCTCCATTATTATGTAAGATGATACAGCGACATGTTCATTTATCCTGATTATTATTTTTAATATTGGGTTTATATTCCATTTGTGAAATAATAACTATTAAATTGAAAATAATCAAACCTTTCAAATGTACTATGAGATGAGTTCCTTATCTTATTTTAACTTTTATTAAGAATACCCTCTCATTACCAGATAGGTATTTATACCGGAGATATTGATCTTTTTAAACTAAGAGACACATTGCGTCACGTTACTATTTTAAATGGACACATGGAGTCGCTGTTGATAAACTAACAGTCTCCGTGCGGTCCACACACCGGATACTTTGTAGCTATGCGCTTCAACCACCAGAAGTTAGTGCTGGCATGGTTACACTGGGGTTGTCAGAGGGATGGCAGTCTCTGCGGTCCATGCACAGGAAATTTGTAACCATGCGCCTCAACAACCGGAAGTTTGTGTTGGCATGGTTACACTGGGACTGTCAGGGGAATGACAACCTCCGCCGGGAACATATATTCCGTTGATGCGGACGGAATAATCTGTTGATATCCATCCTTCTGCAGCATGTTAATCATTCACGGTCACAGGTTAGTGTGGATGTCGGCTTGCAGAATTAATTTCTTTATGACCGCTTAACCTTTTAGATTAACGGAAATCACTTCACCAATGAAATTACAAATAGTTATATAGTATTATTTTTAATGTATTTATTGAATAGGTTTGCCTCAGTAGTCTCTAATATATGAATTGAATAAGTACACACATTGTATGATAAGTTTTAAATGTATTTGTATGTAATGTTGCTAACGATACTGCCTTTGAACCTTAAAAATACCCCTGCCTATACCTTCTAATATCCTTCCTATAAACCTCTAAGGATGACGCAAGATGGAGCTGCTGCAATCCAATTTTAAACTAATCTTGTCTCAGCCAATTACCCAGCTTCGATAGTCCACCCTTTGATAGCGAGCGAACAACACGCTATCACAATCTGATTTTAAAATATAATTTAGGCTTACATTTATATACTATTTAGTGTTATTATGGGATGGCACAAGGTGGTTCTTAATCCATCAATAATGTGTCTCTGAGTGGGGACATAAAACTACTATTATACGCACACCGTGGATCTTGGAAGATCATGTGAAAGGTGTGGGGATACACCAGTCCTATAAAGGCAGTCTTGAAGGGGAAATTTGAGACTTTACATTATCTGAGTTGTTTTAAAATAACATTTCAATAATACATTCTATGCATGTCTAAATATAATACATTAAATGATGGTATTTCCTAGTTCAGGGTTGTAATGCAATTCTGTATTTACCTTGGTATTCATACTGACCACCATCATAATTTCGTTCTTTCATTTGACTCTATTTTTACATTTTCCACACTTCAACACAATAGGAACACACCAGACACATATGCCAATTATTATGATGACAATCAGTATAAGGATTAAGAATTCGCCTTTGCTGGTGATCACTTCCTGGACCCATTCCCCTAGACCTGAGAACCATTTCACTGGGTTCAGTCATGAAACCCATCCTTCTATCTTCTCCCCTACTTCAGCCACTGAAGCATTATGGTTCTTATGAAATTCCCATTTTAGCTGCAGAATTTCATCCATCTGTCGGTCTATCACCTCCTTGGGTTCGCTGGTATCATTGGTGACATAGGTGCAACATTTTACTCAAAATTGGGTGGCCAACATTATGCAATACCCTCCAGTAACAGCAGTTAAATAATTTAACACTAGCCTGTGTTGCACCAGTTCTTTCTTGTACACTTGCAATTCTCTCCCTGTATACCTGAATGTGTCATCGTACATTTCGGTGATATTATCTATCAATTTAGCAAGTTCCTGAAAATATCTAAAGTTTAATGTACCCCGAGCGTTCCTGGTGGGATCCAATGCGACTAAAACTTAAAAGCCAGTTGTCTCACTAATTAATTGAGTGGCTTTGTGCACGTCACCAGGTATCATATTTCATTTGCCTCTGTGTTCATATTGTGTGTGAAGATATGGTGACGGTGTGTTTTTATGTATACCAAGCATTTCAACATGTGTGAGGGTCATAACTTCTGGGACTACTCTTCCCAGGTAACACAAACCTTCGGAACTCGGGGAGAGCCACTTATACGCTTTTCTTCCACATATAAAATACACATCATTGGGGAGAACATAGGGAATAGTATGCATCATTATCTTCAAACACATTTCCCTCACAAATGATCCTATCTCAGGTTCTCCCATCTGGCAAATACATGTTTCTGGTTGTATAATATTAGCATAGTACCCTTCTGGTATTCTACCAACCATTTCTTTGGTGTTACTCAGTGTATATTTATACCGGAAATGTCTTCCAGCTGACCTAATTTTGCGTAACAGTTCATAATTCATAGGCTCACGGTCAGCGTCTGATTATTCCCAGTCACCTCCCAACTTCCTGGTTGATTGGAGTTGGTGATGTTTAAACATAAAAGTGATTTGTCTACTTGATACTGGTGGAGCTTAAAATGGGGTGGTTTGGTATTAAGAAATTTTCCATCCAGTATCTTCCCTTTTTGCAATTCTAGGATTTCAGAGATATTTAACGGGAAGGGCACTAATCCTACATTATGCTGTCCTTGTGGCACGTGAAAACACACCCAACAGTCGGTTTGGTTAAAAATTTTGCCCACCATGGTGTGATAATCCTCTAAAGGATACCCACCCCAATACTGATTATACTTGGGTTGACACCGTTGGATGCATCTCTCATCAATTACGGACCCACAGAACTCACACATACAATAATCCTCAGACAATAGACCTTCACACTCCGAGTATCCAAAATAGCAGATCTCTTAACAATTACAGTACTAAGATTGGTCAAACACTCCCCTGATTGGCATAACACTCCTCCTTTTGACTCTACTCCATCAATTCTGCCATCAGCTCCCATCTCCTCTATCGGTACCCCATCACAGAAACCAGAAATCCCCGAACAAACCAGGATGATGGAAACTCTGGAAGAGAATATAAAAATTAACACAGCAGACCAGTCAATTGCCGCAGCAAGGACCTGCAAATTTTTTTAGCTCAGGTATCTCACTACAACCTTTTAATCCTCCCGGAACAAACTCGCGATCGACAGGTCCACGTTATCAGCCTCATCTCCGCCTTGTTTCTCCACCGGTTGGTTGACCTTTTTGCAGTGAATGGAATGGACCCAGGTATCTCTCTCGGCCACCTTCAAAGATGTGGTACTCGTCAGCAACACCTGATACAGACCCTCCCAACGATCAAACAACCTGGATTCAATAAATTTCTGATCATAACATTCTCCAGGTTCAACATCATGACAGTTTCTTTCAGGCATATCATGGGACAACAATTTCAGTTTCTGCTGTTGCTGTTTTAACTGTTTACTCATTCAAAAAAGATACTTTACAATTACCTCGTTGTTACCTTTCAAATCTTCCTGCGGACTTATAATCAAATGAGGTTGTCTAACAAACAGTATTTCAAAGGGGGACAGATTTAGAGGGGGTCTAGGAGTGGTCCTTATGTTATGTAGGACCAACGGTAATGCTTCTGGCCATCCCTGTCCAGTCTCTGCCATGATTTTACTCAACTTATTTTTAATAGTCCCGTTCATCCTCTCCACCTTGGCACTGGCTTGCGGTCAGTAGGGGGTGTGAAGTCGACTATTAATACCCATCAGCTTACACATATTTTGAAAAACATCACCTGTGAAATAAGTACCCCTATCACTCTCGATAATTTAGAGATACCGTATCTACACACAAACTCCTGAACAATTCTTTTGGCAGTGAATGCAGCAGTATTAGTGGCAGCTGGGTAGGCCTCAACCCAATTGGAAAACACGTCAGTGCACACTAATACAAACTTGAGATTCCTGCAGGGTGGAAATTGGATGAAATCAATTTGTATTACCTGGAAAGGTCCGTCAGTCGGAGGAATGCAAGATGGTTTGGTAGGGATCATTTTCCCAATGTTTTTCCTCAAGCAGGTCAGACGGGACATTGCTCTCTTTTCCGCTTGAGAAGAGAAACCCGGTGCGCACCAGTATGCTCTCACCAATTTGCACATATCTTGCTTTCCCAGATGAGTCAGACCGTGCACTGCCTCAGTCAGGCTGGGGTAGTATGCCTTGGGAGCCACTGGTTTACCTTGTCCACCCCTCCAGAGTCCAGCGGACTCTTGCTCACAATCCCTTGGACCTCCAGACTGACTTTTCCTGGGTAGAACACAAATTTTGCATCTCAATTAATTTCAGTATATCAATTGTTTGGAAAGTCATGATTTGTTCAGTTGGTACATTCATTTTTAACCCTGCTGCCCATTTTGCAACTTCGTCTGCCCTGTTGTTGCCCAGTGACACCGGATCATCTTCACATGTATGGGCTTTACACATAATTACTGCCACTGCCTTTAGCAATTGGATTGCTGTTAATAGTCCTTTTATATGTTTGGAATGTGCTATTGGTGTGCCTGCTGCTGTCATAAATTTTCTCAGACACCATAAGGCACCGAAATCGTGTACTACTTCGAAGGCGTACCTAGAGTCAGTATAGATATTAGCAGATTTACCTTTCGCTAATTCACACGCTCTCTTTAGTGCCACCAGTTCCGCCACTTGTGTAGAGTGTGGTGGTCCTAAAGATTCGGCTTCTATGATGTCTTCATCATTTACAGCAGCATAACCTGTACATAATTCTCCAGTGTCAGTCTGTCTATGACAACTCCCATCCATGTAAAATGTCACATCTACATTTTCTAAAGGTTTATCCCATTTGTCAGGTCTTGCAGTAAAGGTCTGATTCAGATATTCCATACAATCATGTGCTGCCAATGGCTCACCCATCTCCATCCTTTGTGCATCATGTTGCACATATGGTAAATACGTAGCTGGATTTAATGTATTGCACCTTTTGATGGTGATGTTTGCAGGTGCTATTAAGGCTAGTTCCCATTTTGTGAACCTAGCTGAGGAGACATGTCTGGTTTGGACAGAGTTTAGCAAAGCAGATATAGCATGGGGAGTATAGACAATCATATCATGGCCTAGTACTACATCCGCTCTCTTACTGACCAATAGAGCAGTTGCTGCTACACTTCTTAAACACATTGGGAGTAATCTTGCCACAGTGTCCAACTGTGCACTGTAGTATGCTACGGGCCTACTGACATCACCATGTTTTTGTGTGAGGACGCCTGCTGCACACCCATCAGCTTCCGCACAATACAAATCAAAAGGTTTTTCATAAACAGGTATTCCCAATGCAGGTGCTTTTGTCAGACTCTCCTTAAGATTAAGGAAAGTCTGCTCTGATGCCTGTGTGTATGACACGATCGGGCTTTGAGGAAGAGACTAAGGCCCTCATTCAGAGGCGGTCGGAGGATGCAAGCGGTCGCTCAGAAACTGGGCGGTTGCTTGCATCTTGACCGCCCGCCTCTGTTTCGGTCGAAAGGCTGTGGGTTTACACCCACAGTTCTAACGACCACTATGGTGATGGTCGCGATGATCAGAGACCATTGCAACCATCGGGGCTTACGACGAGACCCTAGACTAACATCGAGGCGGCCGTTCGTCTGTTAAGGGAACATCTCCATCCAATACACAATCCGTGATAAATTTTGTCACGTCGGTATTGCGTGGAAGACAAGCCCTTAACACCACTTGCCAATCTTTGTTGGTTGGCTCATGAAAACTACCCACATTTTTAAAAAATCTTTGACATTTGGCTAATTCCTTTCTGGGATCGGGGAAATCATCCATTATGGAATTTAGCTCCGCTCTTGTCCAAGGGCAATGCATTGCTACTTCCCTTGTGGGCACTACACCGTTCGCATCCGCATTCCCATTCAGAACAGTTATTGTCCGGATGGGATGCAGACCGGCCGCACTGCTACTTTTGACCTTATAACCTGGCTGGGGGTTTAGTCTGTTACTGCTACGTATAGGGTTAACAACTTCCTCTACGGGTGCAGTGGATGTTAACACTTCCTGTAGGCGGACTTTCTCAGTCGCCAGGACGTTCATCCGGGGGAGTGGTCTCTGCACCAGGACGTCTTTCAACTTCTGGTGGACAGGTGGGGTCTTCCAGAGATCGACCTCATGGCGTCACGGCACAACAACAAGTTGCTGGTGTACGGGTCTCGCACAAGAGCATCCACCAGAGACAAGGTGTCTCTGGTGGATGCTCTGTCCATCCAGTGGACGTTCCGGTTTGCTTATCTCTTTCCTCCACGGGTAATCCGGAAATTCTTCTTCCACGGGTAATCCGGAAATTCAAACAGGAAGGAGGGACGCTCCTGTTGATAGCTCCTGCGTGGCCCAGGCGGCACTGGTTCTCAGACCTTCAGGGTCTGTCCGTGGACAGTCCTCTGCGGTTGCCGCTACGACCGGACCTACTGTCACAGGGTCCTTGTCTTCACCCAGACCTGACTCACTGTCTTTGACGGCGTGGCTGTTGAGACGGCCATGTTAAGGTCCAGGAGGTATTCCAGCTCTGTAGTACGAACTATGCTAAGAGCTCGGAAGCCTTCTTCTGCAAAATATACCATCGTGTGTGGCATACGTTCTTCCAGTGGTGTCGGCCAAGAGGTTATGCCCCTCAGGAGTTCCGTCTGTCTAGAGTGTTAACTTTCCGAAAGGCGGGACTAGACCATGGGCTTCGCCTTGCTTCTCTGAAGGTGCAGGTGTCTGCCCTGTCCGTCTGGTTCCATCGTAGGATTGTTACAATCCCTGATGTGCGCACCTTTATGCAAGGTGTTCTTCGAATTCAGCCGCCATTTGTTCCACCGGTGGCACCTTGGGATTTAGCTGTGGTCCTGAGGGCTCTCCAAGGACCGCCGTTTGAACCACTGGGCTCAGTGGACCTTAAATGGCTGACAGCTAAAACAATTTTCCTTTTGGCCATTGCTTCGGCCAGACGTATTTCTGACTTAGGGTCTCTATCCTGTAGACCCCCTTTCCTGATTTTTCATGGGGACAGGGCAGTGCTGCGCACTCGTCCTGAATTTCTTCCCAAAGTTGTTTCACGTTTCCATATCAACGAGGAAATCATTGTGCCGGCTTTTAACTCACCCGACCTTTCAGTGGGTGAGGCAACTTTGGACGTTGTGTGGGCCTTAAGGATTTATGTTGACTGCACTTCCTCGTTTAGGAAGTCGGACGCCTTGTTTGTCCTCTATGGCTTCCGTAAAAAGGGTTGGCCTGCTTCAAAGCAAACTTTGGCAGGTTGGATTTGTATGGCAATTTCAGAAGCTTATCTTCATGAAGGCCTTCCGGTTCCATCCTCTGTGAGGGCTCATTCCACTAGGTCAGTGGGTCCTTTGTGGGCAGCTCGACGTGGTGCCTCTGCAGTCCAGATCTGCAAGGCTGCCACGTGGTCCTCTGTCCATACCTTTTGTGAGGTATTATGCGTTTGACACCTTTGCCTCTCAGGATGCTTCCTTCGGGTGGCGGATTCTCCTTTCAGCACAGGAGCGTCCCCACCCTTGAAGGATACTGCTTTGGGACATCCCCAAGGTATCCTGTGGATACCCTATGGACCCTGATGTAGAAAATATGAGATATGGTAAGAACTTACCTTCGTTATCTCTATTTCTACGAAGTCCATAGGGTTCCACAGGACTCCCGCCCTGTCGCACCTGTGCTGCAGATGGGCTTTACTCTGGTCACCGTTTTTTCCGTCTCCCTCTGATGAGAATGTGATTCCTGTGTGTGTCCAGATCTTTTTTCTCTCTTTTCCTTCTCCTCCTCCAGCCTATGGCTTGGTACGTAACTGAGATGCCTTGGCTCGGGGGCGGGGTATAGGAGGGGGGACCCTAGTGCATCCTGGGAGGCTGAAAACTTTAACTCTATGATGCCCGATGCCTGACGTCATCACCTATACCCTCAAGGTATCCTGTGGAACCCTATGGACTTCGTAGAAATAGAGATAACAAAGGTAAGTTCTTACCATATCTCATATTATTTTACTGTGCGACTCAATACGCTAAATAGCGACAATTCTAGAAGGTATACGCAGAATTTCGAAGGTATAGGCAGGATTGTACCAAGGTTTAATCAGGATATAACAGTTGGGGGCTCTGCTGAGTGAATCACGCTATCTGATACACGGTAATACTCGGTCAGTTGTCTCTCAACAAAAGGGTGGAGGCGCCATAACAGGAGACTCATTTAGCCATTGCCTGTTACCATTTTGTTGCTGAGAGCGCACTGCCGGTTATTGTGTAAAAGGAGTGCTGATTAGAATCCAGGGACGAGGGAGGAAAAAGTTTGTTTTCCTTCATCGATAGGTTTTTCTTTGTATTTTGTTTTGTGTGTTTAAAAAAGGGGAAGTCGCTTTATTGTGTATGCGGCTAAGTCGCATTATAGTGTAAGAGTCATAATATGTGTTGTGTAGTAGTCGCATTATTGTGTAAGCGAAGTCGCACAATAGCGTATACGTATTTCCGGTTTTGCTACCATGTGTTTTAAACAAAGCCGTTGAATTGCATTTTCAAGTGTTGCCAATAGCTGGGTTAACGTGTATTTTCTGCACAGGAAAGAAGTGTGTAACAGTGAGTATTTGTTTAGGGTGTAACACGGTTCCTAAATGTTAAGGCTATCATAGGACCCTTAAGTGATAGGTGTAAGGAGCGGCCTAGTGACTCGGTAGCAGCTTACAGTTTACTATACACAAGGCAGGTGTATGGGTTGTTATTTTTGTTAGGGTTCGGCTCTCAGTGTGATTATAGTATTCAGTAATCAGGCTTATTTGAGCACTTTAATTGAACCGCATAGTTTTGGCTAAATTGTGATTGTGAACTGATGAGAGGGTGGATGAAATCAACTGGAAAACAAAGGGTAAGTATTACCCCCTAGCAGTTCAAAGGTAGTCAAAAAGGGATTTCTGTGTGGAAGCAGCTTTTCTTCCATAGGTTAGTGGAAGCGTCTAGAGGTCTTCCATAGGGTTTGTGGATACGCCCTTTTTCAAAGACGTCCACAGGTAAGTGAAAGTGTCTTGAGTGTCTTTCACCGGTTTAAATCTTTATTGAAAAATGTAGGGGTTGTCCCAGGATGGGAGCCACGCAAACAGTAGAGATGTTAGACAATGATGTGCTGCTAATGGAAATGCCGCTTGGATCGGCACGCCGTATTATGCATACTAAGTATGGTGCTTGTGCAATTAGGTGCTGTGATGTATGGATTAAGATGATGATGAAGAGTGTCAGATCGTTTCCCAGAATTGGTAGCTTTGATAAAGATGTATTGAACAATATCCAAGATCACATCAGTCTGGTGCGTTCTCGAGTGAAAAAGGTAAAATATAATGAATGTTTAAAATTATGGCAGCATGAGGGAGATGTGTGGCTTAAAGGTGTGCAAGTGACGCAAACTAGCGTCGCGAGCACGTTACCGGAAAATACACCCGCAACGCTAAATTGCAGTGTGTGCGAGCCGCAAGATGGCGATCACGTGCAGCAAGGTAGCATTGTGGAAGGTATTGCCAGTGGTTCACGCACACCACCACCGCCCTATGCTGACGGGGGTGCAGGTACAGTTGTTGGAAAAACCCATAAAAATTTAACAAGTAATGTGTACCCTCTCTTAAGTAACCATAAGGAAAATGTTTATGATGTGGATGATGAGCCTATTGTTATGTCTGCCATTTCCCATGTTGTACACATGTTAGATGCTCCACCACGGCAAGCACAAGTGGAGACGAAATCTCCATCAGTGATAGTACACCAGAAGTTGAAAGACGTCCTGGTGCAGAGACCACTCCCCCGAATGAACGTCCTGGCGACTGAGAAAGTCCGCCTCCCAGTTCAGAACTCCCGGGATGAAAACTGCTGATATGGCCGTGAGATTGAGCTCCGCCCAGACCAGGATGCGGGAAACCTCTATGAGTGCCGCCCGACTTTGGGTTCCTCCTTGCCGATTTATGTAGGCCACAGTGGTGGTGTTGTTCGAGTGGACTGCACGGGGTGACCTTGGAGAACCCGCTGTGCCTGCTGGAGAGCATTGAAAATGGCGCAGAGTTCCAAGATGTTTATCGGAAGCTCCTTGTCCGCCTGAGTCCATCTGCCCTGGAACAAGTGTGGACCTGTGACTGCTCCCCAGCCCCGAAGGCTGGTGTCCATTGTCAATAGGACTCAGTTCGCCACCCAAAATGGACGACCCTTGTTGAGATGGGTCGTCTGCAACCACCAGGCAAGGGACAGGCGAACCTCCGGAGTGAGCACCATCGTCTGGGACTTTAGACTCTGAGGCAGTCCATTCCATTTGGACAGGATCAATTGCTGCAGAGGTCTGGAGTGAAACTGGGCATATTCCACCATGTCGAATACTGACACCATGGAGCCAAGTAACCTCATCGCCGAGTGTAGAGACAGACGGCGACTCTGCAGACAACTGCGCACCCTCAACTGCAAGGCAGAGATCTTTTCTCCCGTCACAGAGATCCGCTACTGACTGGAGTCCAATAAGGCTCCGAGGTGCAGAATCCGCTGAGACGGGATCAGTGTGGACTTTTGCCAGTTTATCAACCAGCCGTGCCATTGCAGTACTGCAATCATCAGATCCAAGTGGCGTAGAAGGAGCTCTGGAGACCCTGCTACCAACAAAAGGTCGTCTAGGTACGGCAACATGCGGACTCCCTGCAGCCGCAGGAACGCCGCCATGACCTCCATAACCTTGGTGAACACACGTGGTGCTGTCGCCAGGCCAAAAGGTAACGCCCGGAACTGAAAGTGAGCGTTGCGGATTGCAAACCTGAGGAACTGTTGGTGACGCAAAAGAATAGGGACATGCAGGTAAGCGTCCTGTATGTCCAACGACACCATGTAATCCCCAGGTTCCAGCGCCAGATTGATGGACCGTAGGGTCTCCATCCAAAACCGCGGCACCCGCAAGGACTTGTTGAGGGCCTTGAGGTTGAGAATCGGATGGTACGACCCATTGGGTTTCTGCACCAAAAATAGATTGGAATAGAAACCCTGGCCCCTCTGGGAGAATGGAACAGGCACTATAATTCCAGCCTGGAGCATAGTGTGCAAAACCTTCCGCAGTTCCATGGCTTTGTTCTGGTCTAAGGGAAGACCCGTGGTGAAGAATCGGGATGGGTGCATGTGCCGAAAGGAGAGGGCATACCCGTGAGAAACCATCTCGTGAACCCAAGTGTCTGTCGTAGTTGCCGACCAATACTGGGCGAACTGCAGCAGGCGGCCTCCCACTTTGGGATCCCCCAAAGGGAGGCCCGGACCGTCAGGCCGCAGGCTTGTCATCAGCCTTAGGGGCAGGACGTCTGGTACTCCAGGCCTGTTTCCTGGGCATGGCCGATTTCTTGGGGCCAGTCTGTCGGGGAAAGGACAGTGCTTTAGGCCTACACTGGGCCCTATAAGGCCGAAAGGACAACGTACCCGAACTGGAAGGGACCGCAGCAGACGGGAGACATGCAGACTTGGCTGCCACCAGCGTGGCCTCAATTTTGTCCAGATCTGGACCAAAGATGACTTCTCCGTTAAAGGGCAAAGCTTCCATTCCCTTTTTGGAATCAGCGTCCGCCTTCCAGGATCGCAACCATAAGGTGCGAAGAGCAGCAACAGCTGCCGAAGAAATCCGAGATATGAGGGTACTAATATCCAAGGCCGCTTCATTGATGTAAGTGGCCGAATCCCGAAGGTTGCCTACCAACTCGGCCTGTTCAGCCGAACAGTCGGAATCCAAAGACGCCTCCAAACTATCAGCCCAGCGCTCCATAGCTCTGGCTACCCAACATACGGCCATAGCCGGTCTGGATGCCCCCCCACCCGCGAGGGAATGGACTTTATGCCGATCTCCACCTTACGGTCCGTAGCATCCTTCAAGGAGGACATGGGCAATGTGGCACTTCGGACTAGGCGTGTCTCATGAGAATCCACCTGAGGGGATTCCCACTTAGAAAAATAATTGTCTGCAAATGGATAAGCCACCGCTAAACGTCTTTGAGGCTGATACCGTTTACCAGTGTGTCCATATTAATAATGAATATATGAATACAGGAATTCCAGCCCTTTCTCACAGTAGCAGTGCCCGATATATGAACTATGTCTGTGTGGAAATATTAAAGGAAGCTATGTGAGATTAAATATGTGGGTCACACTAACAAGTGCTGTGGAATGAAAAATTGCCAAATAAACACTTGAATACGCTGCTAGAATATACTAATAGTCTGTTACAAACTGTGGACCTTAGCAACAGTGAAGCAATAATTAGCTTACATTGTTGCAGTTGCTCTTCATACCTAAATCAGACTAATTTATATTTTGAAAGACACCTATGGGGTTGCTATAACATACGATTGTTTAATCAAATACAATTAATACACCTTTAATTGATAGGTGAATATATGAAATTAAACATATACAATTGTATGTAATAATTAACTATTACATGAACAAAATATAAGAGCCAAAAATTATTATCCCACTGTGACTCAGTGAAACGAACTTACTTATTTTAAGCACGTTTTCCTACTGTGAACACTTCTTTTCTTGTTTTATTTTAAAGAAACAGTAAACATACATAAAGGTTTTTATATATATAATAAATAAAAGTTATGTTTTATTAGTTTAGTTATTATTAATCCTAGTGTCTGTGTGTGCACCTGAATAGTCTCACTCTGTTTTTCTTTTTGATGTGACTTCATACTTGTTTAGTGAGCAGGGTAGTACCATTCACCCATACCAAGATAAACAAGCAGAATATGCACTGCAATATAAATGCAATTCTAATCAAAATATATTAGTAGGGGGCTTTAAGACCAATATTATAAATTCTGTGCGGGAATTCAAAATATATTTTTCTCTAACAACATTAATAATCACTGAATAAACCTTGAATATTACACTTTAATACTAGGGAACCTTTCATGTAATTTGTGTATGTGTAAGAGAATATTGCATAAAGTTGCTAATATGTGTGGTGCATTTATTTGTAGAGTGAAACAGCGGAACTGTGTGTAATGTGTGGTGTTTATGCATGTGACTCTATGTGTGTGTGTGTGTGTGTGTGTGTTTTATGCATGTAAGTGTATTTATGATGGATTTAATATATATATATATATTTTATCCCTTACTAACATATTTTTAAAACTATAATGCAAGGTGTTACAAACAGCTAGGTTCACTTTCAAGCAGGGTGGGGACCCCCAGCTGATTGTCGTTGCCACTGCGTCTGGTAAGCAAAACCTCTGACCATTGTTAACTCAGACAAATTCAATTGTGCATATCAATGTCTGTGTTATATTTCAACAGCCATACTTGTCTATATACAGGGCTTCCCAATTTATATGTAAAACACTCACAGTATCCTGGTGTATTGTTTTTTTAATTACTTTTCTCAGACATGTATACAGAAGCTGTGTCTTGTTACTAACTAAACGCTGCATGAATATTGTGTTTGTCAGTGTGAGAGTGTTGTATATTATTCACTATTTAGTGTTGTGCGAATGTGTGGATACGTGCACACACTGGGTGCGTGCGCACGCAATGTTACATCGTGGATTGCACCAACATAAATCGGGCAGTGGACGACCAAATCGTCCGATAACAGTTGAATTGCGGTCGCATGCAATCATTCGACTTCGACAGCTGGGAGGTTCAAGTCCCGACAGCGGGATCCCTGCAACAGTGAAAATCCTGATCGTCGAGAGGTAAGTATTGACTAAACTATTCTCCCCCCTAACCCTCCCTTAGGAGTGCCTAACCCTAACCTCCCCTTTCCTGCCACCTAAACCTAGGTCCCCCAGGGGGAGCCTGAACCTAACCTCCCCCCGGGGGTGCCTAACCCTAACCCTCCCTTCCCCTAGCCTAACCCTAAATTTCCGGGGGGTGCCTAACCCTAAGTTTCCCCGGGAACCCTAAACCTAACCATCACACCCCCCCGCGGCTGTTCGCGCCCGGCTTACCTTGGATCGGTAGCCGGGTGTCGGGCTCCCGGCGTAAGTAAAATGACAGGTGTCAGGATTTCGATGCCAGTCAATTAGCCCTTGCCAGGATTACACTCGGGAAGCCAACAGTCGGAAAGCTGACGGTCGGGATTCCGTCCATCGGCTTCCCAGCTGGGAGTTGCTGCATCTTCCATGTGTGTTCATATTAAAGAGGTGTTTAAAAACTTTAATTTAGTTGTGACCTAGCACTTGCCAAACTGCAGAATTTATCCTTCATCCCCCTCTGTTAAACTGCCAAATGACAAGCTCCTTTATTCAGGGGGTTGTAGGGGATTTTGGTCTGATGTGCATGTTCTCTGTACTGAGTTTCACCATCATATTCCACTGCAAGTAGTTTTAGCTGCCACCTCCTCTCTCTCCTGCCAGACCTTCCCAAACATGCTAATAAGCTTGCCCATCATGTATTGAGCACAGGCACCTGTCTTCTAGCCAGTGCTTGTAAATCTCAAACCTCCCCTATGAATGATAGTTATGTTTATGAAATTACATTACTGAGCAGCATGAGAGGAACCTCAAGGATATTCCATAAGGTATGGTATCCATGACACTTTGCCACAGTGCTTCATACCTGCTTAAGGCACCAGCTCTCATGGGAGACAATGAAGCCCAGTTGTATTTCCCTCCTCTCCCCCAGCTGTTTGTCCTTTCTTGTTACCAAAATTCAGAACATTATAAATTTATGATGTTTGTTTTTGCATCGCCATGAGAATATGGTCACTACTTTCTCTGTACATCTTTTCCTTCACAAATAATGAGATATGGTAATAACTTACCTTTGTTATCTCTCTTTCTACTTTGTCCAGAGGGAGACCTTGGGGGTATAGGTGATGATGGAGTCATCTGGGCACCACAAAGTTAAATCTTTTGCCCAGGATGCACTGGGTCTCCCTCCTATACCCCACTCCCGGGCCAGAGGCACCTCAGTTTCGTAGCAAGCCGGAGGAGAAAAGAGAACAAAGTCTGGAACACACAAGAATCACATTCTCACACAGAAGGAGACGGAAAACCAGTGACCAGAGCAAAGCACATCCGATGTACAGGTGTATCAGGTTGGGTGTCCCGGTGGACCCTATGGACTTTGTATAAAGCGATAACAAAAAGGTAAGTTCTTACCATCTCTATTATTTGCTACTTCAGGGCCCATAGGCTCCACAGGGAGACCATGGGGATGTCCCAAAGCAGTCCTTCTAAGGGTGGGAACACTCCTGTGCAGAGAGGAGAATCCACCGCCCAAAGGAAGCATCCTGAGAGGCAAAGGTATCAAATGCTTAATACCTCAGAAAGGTCTGGAAGAAGACCAGGTAGCCGCCTTACAAAGCTGAACAGGTGAGGCATCACGGCGAGCTGCCCATGAAGGACCCACAGACCAAGCAGAATGACCAGTAACAGAGGGCGGCACTGGAGCTTGTTTATTGGCTAGCCATCCCTTCTTGTGAAAGCTGAAGAGGACAAACAAGTAGGAGTCCAACTTCCGAAGGGAACTGATACGGTCCACATAAATCCTGGGGGGCATGTACCATGTCCAAAGAGGCCTCACCCGCCGAGAGGTCTGGAGAATTAAAGGCCTGTACAATGATTTCCTCATTATTGTGGAAAATGGGATTTTGGTACCTACCGGTAAATCCTTTTCTCTGATTCCACAGGGGACACTGGAGGTGCTTACGCTGAGGCATGGATAACTGGAGCTGGCACTTTAAATAGTTTAGAAGTGTGAAGCTCCTCCCCCTCTATGCCTCATCAGCCCTCAGTTTAGAAAATGAAGACCGAGAGGAGATGGAGAACAAACGGAGTAAAAAGGAGAGAACACACAATAACCGACTCATACACCATACGGAACAAGCTGAACAGGCAGACTAAGAGCGCAGAGGTAGACGTCCAGTGTCCCCTGTGAAATCAGAGAAAAGAATTTACCGGTAGGTACCAAAATCCCATTTTCTCTTTCATCCACTAGGGGACACTGGAGGTGCTTACACTGGGGACGTCCCAAAGTTTTCCCCACAGGCGGAAGCGCTCTGCAGCACCTGCAGAACAAGGCGGCCAAAACGAGATGCCGAAGCAGCAAACGTATCAAGTTTGTAAAACTTGAAAAACGTGTGAACCGAAGACCAAGTGGCCGCAAGGCACAATTGTGATGTGGAGGTTCCCCTACCGGCCGCCCATAATGCACCCACAGAATGTGTGGAATGAACCGAAATGGACGAAGGAGGCCGACAGTCGGCACTAACATAAGCCTGATAAATAGTCAGCCGGATCCAACGTGCCAAAGTCTGCTTAGACGCTGGCCAACGGCTACGAACCGCATCATAGAGGACAAAAAGCGACTCAGACTTACGGAGGGATGCTGTCCTGTCAACATAGATGCGGAGAGCTCTAACCAAATCCAAGGTAGAACCACCAAAGTCCTCCACCAAAGACAGTGCCACAATAGGCTGATTAATATGGAAAGCCGACACTACATTGGAAAGGAAGGCTGCTAACGTCCGGAGTTCCGCCCTATCAGCATGAAACACAAGGTAAGGTGGCTTATAGGTCAGAGCACTCAATTCCGAAACTCTACGAGCCGAAGCTAGAGCAAGGAGGAACGTCTTCCAAGATAAGTACTTAATATTAACCTCTTTCAAAGGTTCAAACATGGACGACTGAAGAAACAGAAGCACTAAGTTCAAGTCCCAGGGAGCTATCGGAGGTGCAAAAGGAGGCTGCCCATGCAAGACCCCCTGAAGAAACGTCTGCACCTCAGGAATGAGGGCCAATTTCCATTGACAGAAAATGGAAAGGGCAGAAACCTGCACCTTCAAAGTTCCAATACGAAGGCCAGTATCCAGACCCGTCTGAAGAAAAAGCAGAAACCGGGACAACCGAAAAGTCCTAGACGGAAGACCCCGACTGGAACACCAAGTGACATAAGAATGCCAGATGTGATGATAATGCGCAGCCAAAACTGGTTTCCTGGCGTGTAGCATGATGGGAATAACCAAGTCTGGGATGCCTCTGCGTCTTAGGATATCGGTTTCAAGAGCCACCCCATTAAACGCAGTTGCACTAGGTTGGGGGTCTATGAAAGGACTGTAGAAGATCCGGCCACAGATCGTCTGACAATAGGGACCAAAGGTCCGAGAACCAACTTCTCCTAGGCCAGTTCGGAGCCACGAGAATGATAGTGTTTTATCCTTTTTAGCAGGCGAGGAAGAAGTGGAATCAGAGGAAAAAGGTAAATGAAGTCGTAGATCCACAGAACTGTCAGAGCGTCTACTGCCTCTGCCTGCGGATCTCGAGTTATTGACTCGTATACTGGGAGCTGACGATTCAATCGTGACAAAGAAACAAAAGGAAGAAAAGATAGAGTTTCTATATTAGGTGCACTCTAATACATAATTGTATGCCACCTATTGTTGGAGTATTATGTATGTATTAAAATTTTAAATCTTTATTGGTCATAATATTAAAATATATATAATAATGTAGGTACCATATAGCGAAATATGTTTAAAATCAATAACTCATAATTAAAGAAATAAACAAAAACAATAAAGTATGTGAGTGATATCAAAAAATATATAAAGTGAAATAAAAGATTTTCCAAATACCGCTGCCTTACCATTATTGTTATTCTTATACCACTGATATATTTCCCTACTAAGATGTCAGTATAAGTATACTGTTGATAGGTACTGATAGTAATATAAATATAACCTTAATCTAGGTAATATAAAACTTGGACCATCAAGATCCTTTCTTCTATTCTTTCTTATAGATACACAGTGTTATTGGTGCTATTAACTTATATTCTTATGACATAACGAGTTGCATTCATAAAAAGAGATTAATAAGTGATTCACAAGTAGCAACTTATTCATCTGTGTTCTTTTCCTCTTATTGTACACTGTTGCCAATGAATAAAGTTACCACATATTATCTTAGTTATCTCAGTTTAAACCATCCATTAGGACGTAAAAAGATTGTTATACTATGATATCATTCAACTAGTTCATAGCGTCACCACATGTTGAAGGAAAAATAAATAATATAAATTCGACCTATCATAGGTGTATATTTTCCTCAATCTTTACAGACGCTGCAGGGTACATATCATCTCACTTATTGTATCATAAGCTACAACGCTGGTATAATAATACCACAACTCTAATTATCATAGCACGTGTTGCATCCGTGCATTCAGTGATTTCTGACAAACAGATGTATCTCTCAATAGCATCATGTATATCGACCGTATCAATAGGGAAAATCACAGGTATATATATTCTAATAGTTATTAGTGGAGCTCTAGTTAGCATTCACACTTTACATGCTGTCATGCATGAGGCAGCGGTATACATAGAAACGCCAACGCTCGTTTTGCATAAGACTGCTTTATCAAGGCAAATCAATCAAGCACTATTTCCTGTGATCCTATATACCCATAACCTTTATCCTCATTGGTCCATTTAAACCGTCTCATTAGCTCCCCATCCTTTCAGACTCCAGTGTTTTGCCAGCGTTCCTTCATAGAGCGGCTGTTAGTATTGCTAATTGAACGGAAAGTTCTTTCAATCAAAGCCTTTAGATTCCTGACGTCATGTCTTTAATTCAAAGACTCATAAACACAATACATATCAAATATTCCCTCATATGGTTTATGGTCTAATAAAGTCTTTTTAAAATAATTTCATTATTACTGATATTTCACGGATTCTATCTTTGTTGTTATACCACATATCTTATTATTATTTAATAATCCATATATATAATATATTAATTAATCTGGTTTATATCATTGACTATCCACTATCATTTAACATATACAAATTTTCTCTTTCCACTTCTCATAATCTAATGATTACCTATACAAAGATTTTTAATTTAATAAAATACATATTCTGAAATGACATCCACACTATACCTATCTACAATACTCAACTATTGACCACACAATAAATATATAGTGAATTAAATTATTAAATAGTGATAGTGAAAAATCCCCTATTCATAAATGTGTGTAATTAATGTGAATATATAATATAATAACTATAAATTTGAGTGATTAAATGTGTATACTAATAAATTATGTGCACAATTCATGTAAAGATAATAAACCAAACCATGTAAACTTATAAACATATGTAAAATAAAATAAATATAATGATGACTCCCTAATCAACCATTACTGTATAAATAAATATATTATGTGTGGAAAATGTATATTCCAATAAAAACTCTGGATGTCAGATATACCTACAGATTTATAAAATCTATACATACATATATAGAAAAACAAAAGCCACTTTACTATTTTATTAATTGCTACTTATAAAAGTGTTTGAATATCAAATTAATGATCCTAATATCCTAAAGATAATTCTGAGAGCTTATCAAACAAATAGATAACTAAATAAATTCTGTTGATAATATATATATATATATATAACATGAATAATTATCCATTCTATAGATGGTAAACTTTCATCATTAATATTCATCACACCGATATGATGGATCCCACTCTAATCCATATGTTTATTAGATACACATTCCCTAATCTAAAGGTTTCCAGGGACCTGGAATTTTCCTCTTTCCCTATCCTCAATACTAGGTTCTAGGTATAAGGGATGTGTATTCAAAATATTTGAATGAACCATATTTTATTATAGGAAGGTAGTATATTGATTACTTTCATTAAGTCCATAAGGTTCGATGCTATTCATCAGGAATATCATTCTTGCCTCCCTCATTAGTAATTCTCTATGTATATCTCCTCCCCTTATTCCCAGTTTGATTTTCTCTATACCAAAGGCTTTCAGGTGACTTGGGTCACCTTTGTGTCTAGCCACACTTGTTAGTGGCTTAGATTTGGATTGATCAATTCTAGCATTTTTGACATTCCCAACATGCTCCAGGATCCTCTGCTTCAATTGTCGGCTCGTCATCCCTATGTATTTAAGGTTACATGTACAATATAAACAATAAATTACTCCAATGGTACTGCAATTTATGTAATCCTTAATTACAATAGTATTGCCATATCTGTCCATGGTTTCTTTTTTGTGTTCAATATAGTTACATGCTTTACATTTAGTGCATGTATAGCATCCCATAATTTTATCTTTTTGTTTTCCAGCTCGTCTGAAATGACTGTGGACCAAGCGGTACCTCAGATTGGGAGACTTACGCCAACTGATATCATCTCCATCTCCAAGAATCTCCACTAAATCCGGATCTAAAGTATATTCCAATGTTTTTGTAATGTTTGACGAATTACTTTCCATTCATTACAGAATGAAGATATAAATCTTACTTTTTGCTCTTCCCCCCTTTCTTTTTGCTTTAGATATAATCAGGGATTCTCTTTGTTTCTAGCTATGTGGTATCCTCTCTTAATCATTCTACCACTATAGCCTCTATTTCTTAACCTCTTGGTTAGTTCTACTGCTTGTTCTTCAAAGTTATCTTTTTCAGAGCAATTTCTTCTTGTTCTTAAGAACTCTCCCCTCGGTATTCCTTTAATCGTTGCTGGAAAGTGAGAGCATTCTGCATGAAGAATGCTATTTGTAGCAGTCGTTTTACGGAACATATCTGTAATGATCTTTCCTTCATCAGATACTTCTATTTTAAGATCTAGAAATGTAACCATCTTCTGGCTTGCTTCCATGGTTAAATTGAGATTGAAGGTATTATTATTCAATATCTTTATGAACTCCAATAGCATGTCTTTTTCTCCTTCCCAAATGATGAAAATATCATCTATATATCTGAACCAAGCTGTTACATGTGCAGTATATAGATCAAGTTCTGAACAAAAAACATACCTCTTCTCCCATCACCCGAGGTACAAATTTGCGTATGTGGGAGCACATATACTCCCCATCGCTGTACCCCGGGGGTCTGTAGGTAGAACCTTTCATTAAAGGTGAAGTAGTTTTTTGTAAGTATGAATCTCAAAAGTTTAACTATGAAGCTATTGAACTCATTTTTTTCCCCCATATTCAGGAAGAATTCAACTGCTTGTATACCTACTTCATGATTTATACTTGTGTACAATGATTCGACATCACATGTACAATACCATGTGTTTGATGTTACTGTCAAATTTTGTAATTTTCCTAAAATGTCTAAGGTATCTCTTGTATAGGAGGGCAGCTCTTCCACAAATTTTCGTAAGTTCTTATCTACAAATGTGCTGGCTTTTTCGGTTAACCCTCCTATACCTGAGACAATGGGTCTACCCGGTGGCTTTTCCATATTTTTATGTACCTTGGGTAAGGCATAAAAAGTTGGTATTTTTGGGTGATCAATCCATAGGTACTCTTTTTCTCTTTTTGTGATCGTTCCATTTGCAAAATGATGTTCAATGATTCTTTTATACTCTCCTAAGAAGTTGGCAGTAGGATTGAATATTATTCTCTTATAACATTCTGTGTTCTGGAGTTGTCTTAATATTTCATTAGTGTAATCTTCTTTATTCCAATGACTATATTTCCCCCTTTGTCTGAGGGTTTGATCTCAATATCCTCCCAGCTCTCTATATCCTTCAGCGCTCTATATTAATCTTTAGTTAAATTATAATTCTTATAGGAATGCTTTTCTGTATATATTTTATCAAAATCTCTTGAAACCAGTTCTAAATATGTTTTCGCCTGTGGACAGATATTGAAATTTGGGGAGAAAGTTGATTGTTTCTTAAGAGACGTGTCCCTTATGATACCACTCTTTCTAATCTCCCCTTCCTCCAACAATTCTTCCAAAATCTTTAAAGTCCCCATGTCTCCTTCACCAAGATGTTGAGGATCATGTCTAAATTCTGGATCCATCTCTAACAATTTTTCTCTATTCTTGAAAATTTTTTTCAATAATATCTTTCTGATATAGAGATTAAGGTCCTTTTCTAGGATAAATCTATCCATTTTCCTAGTTGGCGAGAAGGATAAGCCTTTTGTAAGAATTTGATGATGGAATTCACTTAGTTCTTTATCTGTCAAATTAATAATTTGTAGAGTGTCATACCCTCTCACCTCCTGAACATCCTGTTCCTCCTCTGTGTATTCTTTCCCCAATCCCCTCTCTCTTTTTCTCAGATTTTCTTCTCCCACTTCACCTTCTGATCTTTCTGAAGGTCCGGGGTTGTTGAGAGAAGTTTTGGGGCCTAGTCCTAAAAAATGTTGTTGTTTCCTTTGGTATGAGCCACTGGTATGTGTACTATCTGATGTTTCTCCTTCTGATGTCTCGGAGACTGATGGTCTCACCTGTTTTAAAAATTTATGCTGTTTTTTCTGTACCTTAAATCACTTGGAATGAAAATATTAAAATTTAAATAAAAACCATTTAAGATCACTTAATATATGTTTCAATATGTATTGTATTCCACAGTCTCTCGTGCGGGACCACACTCTGTTCCATAGTTTCTGTAGATTCAATCATGACACCATGAGGTCCACCTGAGGACTTCTCGATCGACATATCAGCGCGTTGAACACGTCTGGATGAAGCTTCCATTCCCCGGGATGGATATCCTGGTGGCTTAGGTAATCTGCTTCCCAGTTGCCCACACCCGGGATGAATACCACCGACAGGATTACTGACTGGTTCTCGGCCCACCGGAAGATCTGTTACTTCTTGCATGGTCATGCAACTCCGAGTCCCTCCTTGGTAGTTGATGTACATGACGGCCGTCGCGTTACTGGACGAGTCCTTAGTAACTCTTGCTTCTATCAGAGCATTGTAAATCACTCTGAGGCCCTGGTTCAGAGCCGGACGCTCTGACAGAGCGCTCACTCAGAATCAGGGCCGTCCTTCTGGATTTTTAGAGCGGCCAGGAAGATGGTCACGATGGTCAAGACCATCGGGCTTTCGACGAGACCCTTGTGGTAGGGTCTCGTTGCCGCAAGCCCTGGAGTGCTTTCGGCTCTATGAAGAGCCGAGCGCACTCCCACTGACATCACTTGTGATGCCAGTGGGGCCAGCCACAGACGGCCACAGACGGTAGGCGTTCCCATAGGAACGCCTCCATCTGGGCAACCAAAGGGGACGTGCTGTCATTCACCATCGACAGCACGCCCCCTGGTACGAGACCCGGAGCGACGCGCATTCACACGACGGAGCCGGCTCCGTCATGCGCACTGGGCCAACATCGACCCGCTTGCGAGTGCTCAGTGCTCGCGAGCAGGTCTGAATCTGGGCCTGAGTTCCAACACATTTATGGACCACTTCTGTTCTAAAGGCGACCATCGACCCTGAAAGTGATAATCGAGGACTACTGCTTCCCATCCTCGAAGGCTGGCATCCGTTGTTACGAAGATCCAGTCCCACACTCCGAATCTTTGGCCCGCTAAAAATTTTTTGGATTGTGTCCACCAGAGAAGGGCCACTCTGGTGACCGGGCTCAGACGGATCTGTTGATGTAGAAGCAGATGAGACCCTGACCCCTGTGCTAGTAGGTCCAGCTGAAACACCCTGGAGTGGAACTGCCCAAACTGTAGTGCCTCGAAAGCAGCTACCATCTTCCCCAAGAGACGCAGACAAAGAAGCAGGGACACCTTTCTTTGGTCTGAGGAGCAGCTGAACTAACAACCGAATATCCCGGGCTTTGTCTATCTAAGATCATGCCCAGAAACAGGAGTTTCTGGGAATATCCCGGGCTTTGTCTATCTAAGATCATGCCCAGAAACAGGAGTTTCTGAGATTTGATTTCTTGAAGTCGATTATCCAACCGTGTTGGATTAGTGTGATATGTCAGTAAGGCATGATTTGATAGAAGAGATACCGATGGAGCCATGAGTAACAGGTCGTCCAAATAAGGGATTATGGGCCTGATTCAGACCAGTTCGCTATGCTCGCTCGCATTGAGCGATTTTTCTCAATCTGCACATGCGTATAATTCGCATGCACGTGCGTGAACCAGTAGGGCAATGGGAAAGTGCTCGCCCGTAGCCCACAGTTGGGCCACTATTTTGAGTGACAGTGCCGTTTGGGGGTGGTAACAGGGGAAGGTGCTTGTGAACGGTGGAGTGGATGTGCGAACGCAGGCGTGCCCGACCGTCAGAACGGAGTTTAATGGGTGTGCATATTTAGCAAAGTAGCGTCATTGAACACGTGTCTTGGATGATTTTTCCCTGAACTGCTCTCACTGCTTGCGGGAGGCTAGGTCTACCTTAAGTGCTACGAGCAGCTTCGATGGCTCTCGATGGTCCCGATTAATCATACATTTCCCGGAGATGACGTTTGTTGCGAGTGGCAAGGGGTGTCTTTAAACACTTGCGAGCGCAATAAGCCCTCGCCCGCTAAGACATAGAGGCGGCCTTACACCACAAAGAGCGAGCGCACGTTTTGCATAGATGGCCCCATTTGAGAGCGAGCGGCCGCAAATAGCGTCCGGGTCTGATTCAGGCCCTATGTTCACTCCCGATGACTGAAGGAGAGCAATCATGACTGACATGAGTTTGGTGAACATGCCTGGAGCCGAGGATAACCCGAACAGCAATGCCCAAAACTGATAATGATCTTTCAATATGTCAAAACGCAGAAAGGCCTGGTGTGGTTCCCAGATGGGAACATGGAGATAGGAATCCTTGATATCCAGGGATAATAGGAACTCTCCTGGTTCCAAGCTCGCAATGACGTATTGTTTCAAAATAGTCTCTGAAGTCCATCTTCAGATACAGGTTCAAGGACTTGAGGTTCAAGATGGGCTTGACCGAGCCATCCGGTTTGGGTACTACAAACAGGTTTAAGTAAAACCCCATACCTCATTGATGTTCTGGAACCGGAACTAGCACAGATGATACTACTAGAGACTGGATAGCCTCCTGTAGAACCCTGGCCTTGTCTGCAGGTATTGGCAGACTTGTAGTGAAGAACTGAGGTGGAAAGGGGACCTCAAAGACTATTCGGTACCTCAGGGAAATTAGTCTGCAGATCCACGGTTCTGGAGAGGTCTGGTTCCAAACTTGAAATTTTTACAAGCGGGCTCCCACTGCAGGTGGGACGTTAGACCGTCATGCCACCTTTTTCTCAGCTGGTTTAGGCTCCTGTCTACGTGTAACTGTATGTGAGCGACCTCTACCTCTGCCACCTCTTGCTTGCAAGGGAGCACCTCTGGCTTTACCATTGAAGGAATGTGGTGCACGAAAGGAATGAAGGGAGTGTAAGGGAGCCGGTGCAGTTGACAGGAGGAAGGAAGACTTACCCCCCGTGGCCTGGGATATCCATTTGTCTAATTCCGGCCCAAACAGTATGTTGCCATTGAATGGTGAACCCTCCATCGCACGCTTGGATTCTGCATCCGCAACCAGAGGGTTCTGTGGCTCGAAATAGCAGAAGCAGACATGCAAGCACTAATCTGACTGCAGTTTACCTGGGAGAAGCGTCAACAGATATCAGACTCACGGATGTGTACCAGAGTCCAAACCTGTAATCAGCTGGTCAGCCCAGCAAACCACCACCTTGTTAACCCAAGCAGTAACGTGGGTGGGTCTAAGTTGAGCACCGGCTGCGGTATAGATCTTAGCGTTGTCTCCAACTTACGATCCAAAGGTTCTTTTAGTACTGTGGCTCCCGGTACTGGGCGTGCTGTTTTCTTAGAGAGATGGAAGATGGACACATCAACTCGAGGGGGTGTTTACCACTTCTCCATCATGGATGATTGAAAAGGGTAGCTAGACGGAAACCGGCGCAGAATTTGGAACCGTTTATCCGGTTGTTTCCAGGCCACAGAGCTGCTGTTAAAGTTGCTGTGAGAACGGAAAAACCGCCGAGCTCTTTGGTGGTTCATGAAATAATTCACACTTCTGGGATTCAGGAATTATATCCTCTGGTAAATTAAGGATTTTTCTGACCGCCAAAATTAGTGATTCCACCCCTACTCTTGAGGGGTATCGTCCTGTAACGCTTCCTCCAATTCACCTTCTTCGGTAACCTCTGTAGCGAGGAATTCTTTGTCTGACTCTTCTGACTGGAGAACAGGCGAAAAGGGAGGGGGTTTTAACCCCCTATTATTCGATAAAGGATGCTTTTGTGTCGGTCTTTGGTAGGAAGTGGAGGGTGCGGACACCGCTATACCCATAACCTGTACCAGGGTGTCTAAAAACTTGGTTAACACAGCAACCCAGGGAGACTTACATGCCTCAGCTAACTGACGTCAAATCAGTCATTACTCCTACCATGTCAGCGGCCCATGGAGGAGCAGGTGTGATTTGGTTAGTTTGCTGTTACACTTAGAACAGACAAACATCTTTTGAGATGCCTTTATTCTGTTTGACATGGATACACAGTCACCACACACAGTGGGACAGAGTATAAACACAAGTAATGAAACAGAAGGCTGGTTTGGGACACAGAGGTGATACACCCCACTCCCTTCCAACAGATCAGATTCCCTGCACTTACACCCCAGTAAATTACGCACAGACTCTGTACCAGAGCCTTCTGTGCTTCTGTTAACTTGTAGCTGCACTCTGCAGCCTGCAGTATAGGGATGGGAACAAGATAAACCAGCCTTCTGTAGGTATGCTGCACACTTCCTGTATAAGGGAGAGATGCAGGCATTCAATAGTTAAAAACCGGCAGCCACACTGCTTTCTACAGCCGCTCGCTGCATATAGATGAGAGCCCGTGCTGACATGGCTCCGCCCCCTTTGCCTCTAAGGCTCCAAGTATGGCTGCTATGTGGCGTGCATCAGCGGGGAGAGGGGCGAAGCAGGGAGCCGCGTGTAGCACTGTGTACACACAGCTTACCTAACACAGTGCAGTGTAGCACTGACAGCGGGACGGGAGTCAAGGGATGCGCAGCTTGATACTCACTGCGTGTCCCCTGGAGTCTCTCTCAGCAGTGCAGCAAAGTATTTTCTTCTGTGTGAAGACTTGCTGTGACGGTAAGGAGGTGTCAGGTGCTTTTAGAATAAGCCCTGTGAAACCTTCCTGATGTTTTCTAAAATATCAGGACTCCGGGTACCCAGACCCCACCTTTTAGATAGATGGCGAAGGGTACCTAAATTGGTATAAAAGATGCTCATAAAATAATAAAATAAAATCAAGTGTATTGCTGGATCACAGCATGTAGTGACCAGCTCCTAGTAGCACATTTTCTAAACTGAGGACTGATGGGGCATAGAGGGGGAGGAGCTTCACACCTCTAAATTATTTAAAGTGCCAGCTCCAGTTATCCACACCTCTATACCCCAGCGTAAGCACCTCCAGTGTACCCTAGTGGATGAAAAAGAAACTAAAAAACACCTTAGGAAGGAACCCAGGGCGAGTCTGAAGCAACGCCCTGTCCTTGTGAAAGACAAGAAATGGGGAATGGCAAGACAGAGCCCCCAAGTTTGACACTCTTCTGGCGGATGCAATAGCCAAAAGAAAAACAAACACAGTCTTAGATGTAAGCCATTTGAGATCCACTAAGTCCATGGGTTCAAATGGAGGGTCCGAAGGACAACAGTCAAATCCCAAGGCACCACAGGAGGGACAAAGGGAAGCTGAAAGTGAAGGACACCCTGTAGGAAAGTGCGGATATCAGGAAGAGGAGCAATCCTTCACCAGAACCACACTGACAAAGCAGAGACATGCACCTTCAGTGAGGCAAGGCAGAGACCAAGATCCAAACTCGTCTGCAGGAAAGCCAAAACTCTGGATATCCATAATACTGGGGGTCGGAACCTTTGGGACGACACCATTGAAAGTGTGCCAAACCCTGTGGTAAATCCTAGCAGAGGCTGGTTTACGCACTCTGAGCATGGTGTTAACCAGAGCCAGAAAAACTCTTGGACCTTAGGAGGGATGTTTCAACAGCCACGCCGTTAAAGACAGATCACCCAGGTCCGGGTAAAGGCAAGAACCCTGAGACAACAGGTCCAGACATTGAGGCAACAGTAACGGAGATACTCTGAAGATCTGAGTACCAGTGACGTCTGGGCCACGCTGGAGCCACCAGCAGGACAGTGCCTCCTTGTTTGAACTTCCGAAGTACTCGAGGAAGATAGACTGGAGGAAACAGGTACGCAAACTGTATTTCAGTCACCGATTTAGACATTAATTCTGAAGTTTTGTCTATTATTGTATACATTTTAGATTTAGAGAAGTTTGTCTGCGCCCAATTTCATGCAGCAATTTTATTTTCCCCACAGCATTGGATGGAAAATGCCCATAAAAAAGCGTACTTAGAATTGCGTCAAAATGGATTTTTACATTCTGACAGATAGGTAAACTTTTCATAAAGGGTTTCAGTTTTATAAACATGGCAACAGAACTGGCCGTCTCATCTGTTTATGCTACTTTATTTTCTGCATTTCCCCTGGCAAAACAAACAGTGACTCTTTTTGGTCCAACATTACTCCTCCCAAACTACCTTGCGACTAGGCTGCTTCTCTGACTGCCCTGATCTCTGTAACAGAGGTACAAAACATTATAAAAAGGTATAAAATCCAGTAAAGCCCCTGATGGGTATAGTGGCGAATATGATAAATTTCTCTCCCCAAAATATAGACACATTAACATCTGTTATAACCACATTTTGAATACTAAATCCCTGCCTCTCCACTTTAACTCTGCCTGGTTTAGGAAGAACCTTTAGAATGGCTAAGACTTGGAGTGCTCTAGTTCATATAGACCTCTCTCTCGCTCCTCAATATTGACTATAAAATTATATTAAAAATACTGGCAGAATGAATGAAAATATTACTTCCCAGACTGGGTTTATCTGGAGATGGCATTCAATGGCCAATATACGCAGGGTGCTGGCAGTGTCTCACTGGGTACAGTCATTAAAGACTGCAGATTTACATAACATTTTATCTTTTGATGCCGAAAAGGCCTTCGACCTGGTGTCCTGGGATCACTTATTTTGTACATTGCATAAATTTGTGTTTCAATCTGACTTTATTGCGCTTTTAACTTCACGGTATGCTGACTCATCCTCGCAGATGGTTTGTAATGGTTATACTTCTGACCCCTTTTCTATACATAATGGACACCCCTGCCAGGTGCCCTTATCACGTCTCCCGTTTGCCCTTGCCTTGGAACCGCTTGCCATAGCGTTGCATAGTTCTGAAATGTTCCGGGGAATCCGGGTTGGTACAATTGAGCTTAAGGTGGTATTATTTGCCAATGATATGCTTCTATTTGTCTGACCGGGCTTCCTCAGCTCCGGAGGGGATGAATCTTATGGATCTATTTGGATCCGTCGCAGGTTATAAGGTGATTGTAGCAAAGTCTGAATACTTACCTCTCTCTGGTGTCCCTGATTTTCTTTCAATCTCCATCTTTCCACAGCTTTGTTTGGCACGTCCTAGCTTAAAATATTTAGGGATATATATCCCCTTTGATCCTGGGAAGCTATACTCAATTTTTTTCTCCGTTCTCTTTCAAAATTGACACATTGGCTATCCTTACCTCTGTCTTTGCTGGGTCGTGTTGCCGTATTGAAGAGTACTATATTCCCTAAGATTGCATACCCCATGCAAATGTTACCAATCTCCCTTACCAAACAGATCTCCATTCACTTAAAAAAATATTTAATACATTTATTTGGAACCTAGGTAAAATCGAGGATTGCTTTGGCTAAGCTTCGCTTGCCTCGCAGAGAGGGTGGTTTCAATGTTCCCGATCGCAAAGCTTTTTCTCGCATCCGTCTCCTTTAGATTTATCTCAGACTGGTTGTTAAATCGCTCTATTTACACGTCCCTCCGTGTGGAAAAATAATTATTTAAACCATACTCCCAGAGTGCTCTCCTTCATACCTGCAAAAGAAATGGTAGTTGCTCAGATCAGCTTAATTGCATAACACAGGTGCTTGTAGAGGGCGGGGTTTACTCTGAACACAGAAAAAAAAAGAGATTTGCCCCCCAGCACACTGCAGCAAAAACAATACTTAAATCCTACATAATAGCGATTCAGAGGTATTAGTTACATACATTTGCAAATATTTGAATAAGCGCCAGGCCAATCGTCAAGGCTCCTCTATACTGGCGTCCCTAGCATTAAGGGGTTCACGTCCGAGAAGGCACCCCAAAAAAATTCCAACCAAGGGCCATCCCCAGGGCATCACACGAAAAAGGTGATAGTGAAGTATAAAGAAAAGATGTGTAAGTATAAATCAATAAGTGTTAATGAAATGAGAAAGAATTAAAATGACAAATAATATACAAACAAATAGAAAAGTGATAAAAGTATTCTATGTGAATTAAGTGGTGATGCCATGAGAAAGGCCCAGTCAGAACCCCCCCGGGGGCCCCACTCCCAAACACTCACCCCAAAATAATTATTGCTACATAATAGTAGCACCCACTCTGGGTCATATCATTACAATTGATGTACTGCATGATAACAGTACATGTAAAAGCTGAGAGCTAACTTACCTTGGAGGTACCCCAAAAAACCTCCACATGGCACTATAAGCATCAGCACATCCTCCTATTATGTAGCAATAATTATTTTGGGGTGAGTGTTTGGGAGTGGGGCCCCGGGGGGGTTCTGACTGGGCCTTTCTCATGGCATCACCACTTAATTCACATAGAATACTTTTATCACTTTTCTATTTGTATATTATTTATGTCATTTTAATTCTCTCTCATTTCATTAACTTATTGATTTATACTTACACATCTTTTCTTTATACTTCACTATCACCTTTTTCGTGTGATGCCCTGGGGATGGCCCTTGGTTGGAATTTTTTTGGGGTGCCTTGCTTCTCGGACGTGAACCCCTTAATGCTAGGGACGCCAGTATAGAGGAGCCTTGACGATTGGCCTAGCGCTTATTCATATATTTGCAAATGTATGTAACTAATACCTCTGAATCTTTATTATCATGTAGGATTTAAGTATTGTTTTTGCTGCAGGGTGCTGGGGGGCAAATCTCTTTTTTTTTCTCTCTCCTTCATACCCCCAGAAAATTAATCACTCAACAAATATTATTAAATACTCTATTTAATGATACTTATCCAGCCTGGATTGCTATGAACTGCAAGTTGACGCGCAAATGGCGTTTTACTCATCTATTTGTGGTAACCCGCTATTGCCCCCTGCTATGGATAATAAAAGGCTTCACTGACTCGAAACAGAAAGTAATCCTATTAATAAATTATATATTTAACCCTGGGGGAGACATACTACCCTTCACAGCCATTAGAGATGCCTTTAATATTTCAAATAAGTGTTTGTACATGTATCTTCTACAACACTATATTTATAGCTTACCTATCACCAGATAAGTCTGACCCCTTGATCTAGCTTTTACCATTGATAAAATCCCATCCTTATCATACTAGAATGTTAAATGATGCATTTATAAAGAATGGGGTTCCTGACGTCTGGAAATCTTTGCACACTAGTTGGTCCAAATATATACCATCATTTCCCATACCTGATGTGCTCCTCTTACATTTCGATTCTATAATCAAGTACTTGCATACAGCAATGTACAAGAAGTACATTATAAAGTTCTGAACAGAGCCTATATCTAACAACCAGAGGAGCTACATGGTCGCTAGTGAAACAGGTCATTGCCTTAAGTGTTGTGATATCTCAGCTTCTGTCTATCATAATTTTTGGGAGTGTAGGAAGACTCATCAATTCTGGAGTAAGAATGGTTTTTGTTAATGACATTTTTCTCTTTACATTTGAGCCCAGATCCCTTGGCAAAACTGTCTCCACTACACTCACTGGGACCTGGGTCCAAATCGCAGGACTATTGCCCCATTACTTTCCATCATTTTAACTACGGCCAAAAGAGTTTACCTCAACGGACCAGTAAAACCCCACCATTTCTTTCAACAATCCAGCATTTACTGCTTAAAAAAAAATTTCTATATTTTGACAAGGCTTAATTTCCAGATGTTGAGAAGGGAGCTGTGATATTTTATAAGAGATGGGGCCCATACTTTGAACACCTACAACCTCAATCACAAATATTACAGGTATTTGAAAATATGACTTGGCACTTATTGAGACACCTAACCTAAATATAACCAGTAGAATGCTTTTGCTGAAACCAAGCTATCAATCCAAACATTACTACGGAGTCTGATGATATGGCGACTTAACAGACAGCTACATAGTCATATCCTTGATTACATATGCTAGGAAGATGTTGTAGGGTTATGACAATTTCTTTCAATCTTAATGTTCCACATGCCCCTCCCACCCTATCTATTGTGTTTTCCTATTTGTATGTCTTGTCTACCCCCAATTTGAATATTGCAAACAATTGGTAATGATTTAGACATAGACTCCTTATATGATAGAGATTAATTTTGTTATAGACGACGGTTGTCCAAGTAGTAATGCCTAAATGCTCATAACTGTGAAATATGCAACATTTGAAACTTTGTAGTTTAATATGTCTGCTAGCTATACATGTATTTTTGTTTAGGTAGTCCAACAAATACCATGGAATCCAAGATGAAACAAAGAGCAGTCATTGAATTTCTGGAAAAAGAAGGCTGCAATGCTACAGAAATCCACAGAAGACTGAAAACCTTCATCCACCGTCTAACATTGCTATAGTCAATTGTATGCTCACCATACACTTTTTCCAATCGGGAGCATCGTCCGTTTGCAACAAACCTAGTTGTGGCAAACCATCAACTGCAGAGAACCGACACTAAGTCAATGCCATGATTCAGAAAGAACGTCATGTGATCAGAGATATCAGTGATGAACTTGAATGTAGCCATAGCACTATAGAAACACTAATCAATGATTTGGGATATCATAAAGTGTGCTAAATGGGTTCCAAAGCAATTAACTAGGGATCATAATGCCCAGAGGGGGGAAGTGTGCAATGACCTTTTGACCAACTTTGAATCCAACTCTGAGACGTTTTTGGAAGATGTCATTACAGGAGATGAGACCTGGGTATTCCTTTATGACCCAGAAACAAAGGCCCAATCAAAGCAATGGAAACACCCAAGTTCACCCAGGCCAAAAAAAGTTTAAATCACAGCGATCCGTAAACAAAGTCATGGCCACATTCTTCTGGCATTGCAGAGGTGTTATTCTCATCGATTACTTGGAACCAAACCAATCAAGTGATCGATACATTATTACACTCAAGCTGAAAGAAGCCCTCTGCAAAAAAGGTAAACAATTCCACTGTCAAATGTCATCTTACATCATGACAATGCCAGACCTCATACTTCGATGGCAACATCTGCAGACATTGGTGGACGTGGCATTATTGCCCACCCCATTTTGGCATACAGTCCTGATTTGGCCCCTTCTGACTTTCATCTGTTTGGTCCTCTCAAATACTGTCTCCGGGGTCAACATTTTGAAGAGTTTGGAAAAATTCCAGTGGTTGGCGTTTGTTAAAAACGCCATACGTTCCTGGGTCAAAGTGGAATCACAGCTTGGGTTGGGAGGTGGAGAAGATGCTTGAAGTCTTAGTAACAGAATGACTACTCAAAAAATTCACCATCTGCCCTCAAAGTATTTTACTGCAAATCATCAACTCTGTATCTATAATAAAATTTGAGTTGTGAGAATTTAGGCATTACTTTTTGAACAACCCTATGTGGGATTAATTCAAAGCTGGTCTTTGAGTGCAGTTTAATATATACTCTTTGTCCATATTTTTTGCTGTTTTCTCTATTGAGGTGTGAAAATGTTATTGATCTTTTGCAATATGTTATTTGTAAAACTGCACAATTCACACCTGCTATGTTCTGTTTATACAACATTATGTATTTGTAATATCTGTATGTTAATTTTTTTTTTATTGAAAGGTTTTGTAAAAGTACCAAAAATAAAAACTCAAGTGTTCTCTTCTTCAAAAGATGGTATGAATACCATCTGTGAAACATGTGGTATCATGGTTTGGGACAACTTTGCTGCATCTGGCCCAGGACGACTTGCTATCATTGATGGGACAATGAATTCTGAATACCAGAATATTCTAAAGGAAAATGTCAGGACATCTGTCCATGAGCTGCATCTCAAGAGAATGTGGGTCATGCAGCAAGACAATGATCCAAAACACAAGGAGGAATGGGGTAAAATTCCTTCAAGCTGTTCAGGACTAATCAACAATTACAGGAAACATTTAGAAGCTGTTATTGCTGCACAAAGGGGTCATACCAGATCCTGAAAGCAAAGGTTCACATACTTTTGGTCACCAACAGGTGAGGAAAAAAAAAATGAGCATATCCAATATCACATTTGTTTGATTTGTTTCTCTTTATGTACTTTTAGGACTTGTGTGAAAATCTGAGGTAGTCTTGGACCAAAAATCTGCAGAAATATAGAAAATTCTGAAAGGTTCATACTTTCAAGCACCACTGTATACAGCTTCAAATCCTCAGTACAATTTACATTTTGTGTAATTTTAAATATCTGCACCCAATTTGTCTTCTGCTTGAAACATTAAGGAGTGAAAATAAAAGACAAAACCACAAAGTCAAAAATTCAAGAGAAGTTTATTCTTATGTCCAATATAGCCTTTGAACGGAAGTGGCCCCAAAATTGTTCTAAGACCATTCAGTAGTTGTTCCCACCCATTCAGAGGCCTGAGCAGTTGGAGCAGCAGACCAATCATCAGTGCTAGCTGGCTGGGAGCTCCAGTCTTCTGCTACTAAGGGACAAAAACACAACAGAAACTTAGATGATGATTATTTTTACTAATATTTTATTTATAGGCCGCCACAAGTGGTCAACAGAACTGTAGATACAGTAAAGGGTACACAGAACATTAAAATACAGTAACCAAAATAAACAGAACACAAGTAACAATTAGCAACACAATTCTCCATACACAGTACAGCTCTAAAGGTGAAGGCTGTCATAGAAGTGCTAGAGAAGAAGGCTGTGAGACAGTGGGGAGGAGGACCATGCTCCTAGGAGCTAATAATCTAGGAGCCAACAATCTGCATTTAATATTTAGGTCTAGATGGTTGTGCATAAATGTGGTGAAAATTTTACTGAAAATACTTAAATGGAATGTTATATTCTAACTGACCTGGCTTCATGGCTGTGTAGTGTTTGTTATCAAATTTTGTATTAACAGACTTTCAAGACTACTGGTGGAAATAAGAAATAAATAGACCTAGTAAAGATGGGCTACACACTTTGTATTGGTCAGTTGCAAGATAGCTGTCATCAATGTAAGATACTGCCGAATGATGACAGTTTGATGTGCTGCATATCAGATTGGACAATAAACAGGAAGATGTGACCACACAAGTCATCAAATGAAGGTTGTGCAGAGTGGTTGCAAGTACCAAAACAAATAATGTTAAGCTGGGGTTCATACCAGCACTGGTCTAAACTTTTCCTGGTCAACTAATCAAAAAGAATGAACATTTTATTGTTTCGGTAAACTAAAATCCATGAGCATTCAATACAAATGTATCTGCCAATTAAAAGCAGACAAAGCAAAACAAAAAATCAGGGGTAGATTTATCAAAACTACAAACAGATAAAATGGAAAAATATGAGATATGGTAAGAACTTACCCTTGTTATCTATTTCTACGAAGTCCATAGGGTTCCACAGGATACCTTGGAGTATAGGTGATGACGTCAGGCATCGGGCACCATAGAGTTAAGCTTTCAGCCTCCCAGGATGCACTAGGGTCCCCCTCCTATACCCCGCCCCCGAGCCAAGGCATCTCAGTTACGTACCAAGCCATAGGCCAGAGGAGAAGGAAGAGAGAAAAAAAACATCTGGACACACAAGAATCACATTCTCACCAGTGGGAGACGGAAAACACAGGTGCGACAGGGCGGGAGTCCTGTGGAACCCTATGGACTTCGCAGAAATAGAGATAACAGGGGTAAGTTACCATATCTCATTTTCTACTTCGGGGTCCATAGGGTATCCACAGGATACCTTGGGGATGTCCCAAAGCAGTATCCTTTAAGGGTGGGGACGCTCCTGTGCTGAAAGGAGAATCCGCCGCCCGGAAGCATCCTGAGAGGCAAAGGTGTCAAACGCGTAATACCTCACAAAGGTATGGACAGAGAACCACGTGGCCGCCTTGCAGATCTGGACTGCAGAGGCACCACGTCGAGCTGCCCACGAAGGACCCACAGACCTAGTGGAATGAGCCTTCACAGAAGGAGGAACCGGCAGGCCTTCATGAAGATAAGCTTCTGAAATCACCAAACGGATCCAGGCTGCCAAAGGTTGCTTTGAAGCAGGCCAATCCTTTTTACGGAAGCCATAGAGGACAAACAAGGCGTCCGACTTCCTAAACGAAGTGCGGTCAACATAAGTCCTTAAGGCCCGCACAACATCCAAAGTGGCCTCACCCACTGAAAGGCCAGGTGAGTTAAAAGCCGGTACAACCATTTCCTCGTTAACATGAAACTGGGAAACAACTTTGGGAAGAAATTCAGGACGAGTGCATAGCACTGCACTGTTCCCATGAAAAATCAAGAAAGGGGGTCTACAAGAGAGCCCCTAAATCAGAAACACGTCTGGCCGAAGCTATGGCCAGAAGGAAAACAGTCTTAGCTGTTAGCCATTTAAGATCCACTGAGCCCAGTGGTTCAAACGGCGGTCCTTGGAGAGCCCTCAGGACCACAGCCAAGTCCCAAGGCGCCACAGGTGGAACAAATGGCGGCTGAAATCGCAGAACGCCTTGCATAAAGGTGTGCACATCAGGGATTGTAGCAATCCTACGATGAAACCAGACAGGGCAGAAACCTGCACCTTCAAAGAAGCAAGGCGAAGCCCATGGTCTAGTCCCGCTTGTAGGAAGGCTAGCACTCTAGACAGACGAAACTCCCGTGGTGCATAACCTCTCGGTCGACACCACTGGAAGAACGTATGCCACACGCGATGGTGTATTCTCGCGGAAGACTTCCCGATCTCTTAGCATGGTTCGTACTACACAGCTGGAAAACCACCTGGACCTCAACATGGCCGTCTCAACAGCCACGCCGTCAAAGACAGCAGAGTCAGGTCCGGGTGAAGACAAGGACCCTGTGACAGAAGGTCCGGTCGTAGCGGCAACCGCAGAGGACTGTCCACGGACAGACCCTGAAGGTCTGAGAACCAGTGCCGTCTGGGCCATGCGGGAGCCATCAACAGGAGCGTCCCTCCTCCCTGTTTGAATTTCCGGATTACCCGCGGAAGAAGGGCAAACGGAGGAAACGGATAAGCGAACCGGAACATCCACTGGACGGACAGAGCATCCAGAGACGCCTCGTCGTCTCTTGTGCGAGACCCGTACACCGGCAACTTGTTGTTGTGCCGGAACGCCATGAGGTCGATCTCTGGAAGACCCCACCTGTCCACCAGTAGTTGAAAAACGTCCGGGTGCAGGGACCATTCCCCCCGGATGAACATCCTTGCGACTGAGAAAGTCCGCCTCCCAGTTTAGCACTCCCGGGATGAAGACTGCTGATATGGCTGGAAGATTGCGCTCCGCCCATACCAGGATTCGGGACACCTCTACGAGAGCTGCCCGACTTCGGGTTCCTCCTTGCCGATTTATGTAGGCCACGGTGGTAGCGTTGTCCAACTGGACCTGCACTGGGTGACCTTGGAGAAGCAGATATGCCTGCTGGAGAGCATTGAAAACCGCTCGGAGTTCCAAGATGTTTATAAGAAGCTCTGTTGAGTCCACCTGCCCTGGAACAAGTGTGGACCCGAGACTGCTCCCTAGCCCCGAAGACTGGCGTCCGTTAACAGGACCCAATTCGCCACCCAGAACGGACGACCCTTGTTGAGCTGGGTCGTCTGCAACCACCAGGCTAGGGACAGGCGAACCTCCGGAGTGAGCACCGTCGTCTGGGATTTTAGAGACTGAGGCAGTCCATTCCATTTGGACAGGATCAGGTGCTGCAGAGGTCTGGAGTGAAACTGGGCATATTCCACCATGTCGAATACAGACACCATGGAGCCCAGTAACCTCATCGCCGAGTGCAGAGACACCCGGCGGCTCCGTAGACAACTGCGCACCCTCAACTGCAAGGCAGAGATCTTTTCCCCCCGTCACAAAGATCCTTTGCTGTCCGGAGTCCAATAAGGCTCCGAGGTGCAGAATCCGCTGAGACGGGATCAGGGTAGACTTCTGCCAGTTTATTAACCAGCCGTGCCGTTGCAGTACCGCAATGGTCAGGTCCAAGTGGCGTAGAAGGAGCTCCGGAGATCCTGCCACTAAGAAGGTCATCCAAGTACGGCAACATGCGGACTCCCTGCAGCTGCAGGGAAGCCGCCATGACCGCCATCACCTTGGTAAAAACACGTGGCGCTTTTGCCAGGCCAAAAGGTAACGCCCGGAACTGAAAGTGGTCGCTGCGGATTGCAAACCTGAGGAACTGCTGATGGCGTAAAAGAATAAGGACATGCAGGTAAGCGTCCTGTATGTCCAATGACACCATGTAGTCCCCAGGTACCAGCGCCAGAATGATGGACCGTAGGGTCTCCATCCGAAACTTCGTACCCGCAAAGACTTGTTGAGAGCTTTGAGGTTGAGTATCGGATGAAACGACCCATTGGGTTTCTGCACCAAAGAGAGATTGGAATAGAAACCCTGGCCCTTCTGGGAGAATGGAACAGGCACTATAACTCCAGCCTGGAGCATAGTGTGCAAGACCTTCCGCAGCTCCGTGGCTTTGTTCCGGTCTGATGGCAGACCCGTGGTGAAGAATCGAGACAGGGGTCTGTGCCGGAAGGAGAGGGCATACCCGTGGGAGACCACCTCGAGAACCCAAGTGTCTGTCGTGGTGACCGACCATCACCGGGTGAACTGCAGCAGGCGGCCTCCCACTTTGGGATCCCCCAAGGAGAGGCCCGGATTGTCAGGCCGCAGGCTTGTCATCTGGCTTAGGGGCTGGACGTCTGGTACTCCAGGCCTGCTTCCGGGGCTTGGCCGATTTTTTGGGGCCAGCCTGTTGGGGAAAGGACTGTGCTTTAGGCCTTCCCTGGGCCCTATAAGGCCGAAAGGACAACGTACCTGAACCGGAAGGAACTGCAGTAGACGGGAGACATGCCGATTTGGCTGCCGCCAGCGTGGCTACAATTTTGTCCAGGTCCGGACCAAAAAGAACTTCTCCATTAAAAGGCAACACTTCCAAGCCCTTTTTGGAATCAGCGTCCGCCTTCCAAGATCGCAACCACAAGGTGCGACGAGCAGCTACAGCCAGGGTACTAATATCCAAGGCCGCTTCGTTGATATAAGTGGCCGAATCCCGGAGGTTGCCGATCAACTCTCTGTTCAGCCGAACAGTCGGAATCGAAGGACGCCTCCAACGTATCAGCCCAGCGCACCATAGCTCTGGCAACCCAGCTAATGGCCATAGCTGGCCTAGCTGCCCCCCCCCCCCCCCCCCCCCGGCAAGGGAATAAACGGACTTTAGGCAGATCTCCACCTTGCGGTCCGTAGCATCCTTAAGGGAGGACATGGATGGCATGGGTAATGTGGCACTACGGACTAGGCGTGTCACATGAGAATCCACCTGTGGAGGGGATTCCCACTTGGCAAAATAATTACCCGCGAATGGATAAGCCACCGACAAACGCCTCTGCGGCTGGTATCGTTTGCCAGGCTGTTTCCACGCCTCCTCTAAATGGTCCACCAACTGACCCGAAAGAGGAAACACTGTGGCAACACCCTTAACATCCTTAAATAAGGCATTTAGATTTAGACACCGGAGGAACTTCGTCCTTAATCACCAAAGCTGTGCGGACTGCCCGAATAAGTCCAGGAATATACACCTTGGACCTAGCGTCCGCCTCCTTAGTACGGAGAGGTTCCTGTTCGGAAAGATCCAGAATCTCCCCATCATCAGACGTCACTTAGTCATCCTCATAAGGAGCAGACAGACGACACCGGCCGCTTATGTGGCCGCAACACAGACTCCCCTTGTAACACATCCGACAAGTGCTGTACAGAACTAGTCAGGGAATTAAACCCACGCCGGCTCCTGAGAGACCGGGAGAGGGGAAATAGGGAGACTGCGTGGTACCATCAATTGCCTCAGGAAACCCTGCATGGGACAATCCATGTGTGGGAACACGGGCTGCGGAGCTAACTGGCCCACCAAGGTTGTAAGCGCTTGAGCGAAACAAGCCCAGGGCGGCTACTGTACCGGTGCTGTGACCGTAATTGGCCGCGCCAATAAACACTGCCGGCATACCCTCCCCCTCCGCTATAGGTACTTTACACGTAGTACACTGAAGCTGGAGAGGAAAGTCTCTCAGACATGATGGTGGAAAGTATGTGACCCGTCTCACCAATACTTTTAATATAGCGAGAGACCACCCTGCAGCACCGCACAGGCTTTAGCAGAAAGAACAGGGACAGTGATAAGGCTGACAGTAAGAAAGTAAAAGCACAGGCAGCAGCGCTAGCACAGTCACATACAATGCACAGAAAAACGAATTCCTGTACTATCAGCGCTGATACTCAACTACACAGAGTCTGGTAAGACAGAGCGCTGTATACACAGACCTGACCACAGCGGAGGAGAGGTATGCGGGGGGACCCAGACCACGATTCATCAGATCATAGGCTTCCAGCAGCGTTCACCATGCGTTCTGAAGATGGCCACCGAGGAGCATAGAGGAGGCTGGCCTGGGGGAGGAGCACTGCCACAGGGCCAGTCGGCATGTGCAGTGGGGGAGGCACCGGCTGAGAGACAGGGAAGGTGCGCTGCCCTGGCATGCATTTAACCCCTGGGACGCCGCAGCGCTACCGCTCTGCCGCGGTCCCAGTGGGGTAGTGGAAGCGCAGGTTAATACCTGGCTCCACGCTGCAGCCAGTTTCAAGGGAGCCCCCTGCCTGGGAACTTAGGGCCATGTTCAGCAGGGTCCCACCGCAGGACCCCTGCTGCTTACCTGTAATCCCCCTTAAATCCGGCCATGGCCCAGAACATCTGGGGTCACCGTTAGCTGTGACCCCAGATGCTTACCAGCATCCCCGGATCGGTACCGGCGTTCTGGTACCGGCTGGGGTGAAGGGAAGACAGCATGGACATCAGTACTGACAGTCCATGCTGTACTTCCAATGTGCAGCCACAGCTGCATGTAGAAAAACTTCAGGGGCTCTTCTTAGCCCCCCTCTAGCAGGTGCAACAGACTCCGGCCGGGCACCACACGAAACTGAGATGCCTTGGTTCGGGGGCGGGGTATAGGAGGGGGACCCTAGTGCATCCTGGGAGGCTGAAAACTAACTCTATGGTGCCCGATGCCTGACGTCATCACCTATACCCTCAAGGTATCCTGTGGATACCCTATGGACCCTGAAGTAGAAAAAACAAGAGATATGGTAAGAACTTACCTTTGTTATCTGTTTCTACAAAGTCCATAGTGTCCACAGGGTTGACCTTGGGGGTATAGCTGGACGGGCACCACGCAGTTAAAGCTTTAGCTGCTCCCAGGATGCACTTGGGTCCGTCCTCTATACCCCGCCCCCGAGCCTCAGGCACCTCAGTTGGTAAGCAGCCCAGGCCGGAGGAGGAGACTAAACAGAGACGGAAGACTGGAACACAAGAAACCATACTCACAGAAATGGGAGACGGAAAACCGGTGACCAGCCACACAGCCCATTTGAAGCCAGGTGCGTCAGGGCAGGTGCCCTGTGGACCCTATGGACTTCGTAGAAACAGATAACAAAGGTAAGTTCTTATCATATCTCGTTTTCTACTTCAGGGTCCATAGGGGGTCCACAGAGTTGACCTTGGGGATGTCCCAAAGCGGTTCAACTAAGGGCGGGGACACTCCTGTGCTGAAAGGAGCACCCGGCGCCCAAAGGATGCATCCTGAGAGGCGAAGGTGTCAAACGCATAGAACCTCAAAAACATTTGAATTGAAGACCAAGTGGCCGCCTTACACAGCTGAACAGCAGAGGCGCCACGTCTAGCAGCCCAAGAGGGAGCCACAGAACGAGTGGAATGAACCTTAACAGACTGGCACAGGTAAACCCTCCTGTGCATAAGCCTCACAAATAATGGAACGAAGCCAACGGGCTAACGTTTGTTTAATGGCAGGCCAACCCCTCTTGTGAAAACCAAAGAGGATAAACAAGGAATCAGACTTCCTAACCGAAGCCGTCCGGTCCACAGATTCTAAGCGCCCGGACCACATCTAAGGAAGTCTCACCAGCTGAAAGTACAGGGGACTGAAAAGCTGATTACTGTGGAACTTCGAGACCACTTTGGGCAAAAACTCAGGACCGCTCTGTCCTGGTGAAAAATCAGAAAAGGAGGGCGACAGGAAAGCACCCCCAATTCAGACACCCTCCTGGCCGAAGCAATTGCCAGGAGAAAAACAGTCTTAAATGTCAGCCACTTTAGCTCCACCGACTCAAGAGGCTCAAACGGAGGACCCTGCAGGACCCGTAGAACCACCGCCAAGTCCCAAGGAACCACAAAGGGAGGCTGGATCCTGAGAACACCTTGGAAAAAGGTGTGAACATCCGGCAGTATTGCAATCCGCCGTTGAAACCACACGGACAAGGCGGACACATGAACCTTCAGAGAGGCAAGGCGTAAGCCGAGGTCCAATCTTGATTGAAGAAAATCCAAGATCCTAGAAACTCGGAACACCTGAGGATCATAATGTCTGGACTCACCACTGAAAGTGTGCCACACCCGGTGATAAATCCGTGCTGAAGCAGGCTTGCGTGCCCTGAGCATGGTACCAATAACTGAACTGGAGAAGCCCCGAGACCTCAAGACGGCTGTCTTAAGAGCCACGCCGTCAAAGACAGCCGACCCAGATCCGGGTAAAGGCAGGGCCCTTGAGACAACAGGTCCCAATGCTGAGGAAGAAGGTACGGAGCGTCGATTGAGAGGCTCCTGAGATCGGAGTACCAAGAAAGTCTGGGCCACGCCGGAGCCACCAGCATGAGCGTGCCGCCGTCCTGCTTGAATTTCTGCAGGACCCGAGGAAGTAGGGATATCGGAGGAAACAGATACGCCAGGTGAAACGTCCATTTCACCGACAGCACGTCCACCAGACTTGCGCCTGCGTCTCCTGTCCTTGACCCGTAAACGGACAACTTGTGATTGTGACGGGAGGCCATCAAGTCCAGCTCCGGCAGTCCCCACCTGTCCACGAGTAGCTGAAACACCTCTGGGTGAAGCGACCATTCCCCGGGATGCACGTCGTGACGGCTGAGGAAGTCCGCTTCCCAATTGAGAAGACCGCCGAGATCGCTGGAATGTGACACTCCGCCCAAGTCAGGATGCGAGACACCTCAGACTTCGCTGCCCGACTGCGAGTTCCTCCTTGGTGGCTGATATATGCCACCGTGGTGGCGTTGTCTGGCTGCACCTGTACTGCCCTTCCGTGAAGAGCGGGACCGGACGACTGCAGGGCCCTGTATACTGCCCGCAGTTCCATGATGTTGATGGGGAGAAGTGCTTCTTCCGCAGACCAACGACCCTGGAGAGACAATGAGCCGGTCACTGCCCCCCAACCCCGGAGACTGGCATCCGTCGTGAGCAGGACCCAGTCCGGGAACCAAAAGGGGCGCCCCTCGGCCAGATGAGCTGTCTGAAGCCACCAAGCCAAAGATTGCCGAACCTCCGGAGACGACACCAGCACCTGAGAGCGGATCCGGTGAGGTAACCCGTTCCATTCCGATAGAATAAGCCCCTGCAGGGGCTGGGAATGGAACTGGGCAAATGCCACCATGTCGAATGTCGACACCATGGACCCCAGAACTCTCATAGCCGAATGGACCGACAGGCGGCAACTGCTCAGGCAAATGTGTATCCACAGCTGTAGGGAGGCGATCTTCTCCGGAATCAGGAAGATCCTTTGCTGACGCGAATCCAGCAGGGCTCCCAAATGAACCATCTGCTATGATGGAATCAGGGAGGACTTTTTCCAATTTATCAACCACCCGTGTGCTTGCAGGCAAGCGATCGTCAGGTGGAGATGTTGAAGCAGTACCTCCGGGGAGCTCGCCAGCAACAGGAGGTCGTCCAGATACGGCAGTAGCCGTACCTTCTGGTTCCAAAGATGTGCAGCCATGACAGCCATAATCTTCGTGAATACCCTTGGCGCTGTGGAGAGGCCAAAAGGTAGCGCCCATAACTGATAATGCTGCTGAAGGACAGCGAACCTCAGAAACCGCTGGTGCGAAGGCGCTATCGGAACATGTAGGTACGCGTCCTGGATATCCAGGGACACCATGTAATCCCCAGGTTCCATCGCCAGAATGATGGAACGTAACGTTTCCATCCTGAACTTGGGAACTCGTAATTGAGGAACGGGAACAATGACCCCTGCTTTCAGCAAGGACTGTATAGCCTCCTGAATCTGTAATGCCTTGGTCTTGTCCTGAGGACTCGTGCAGAAAAACTGGTGGGGTGGTCTGTGCCGAAAAGACAGGGCGTACCCCTTGGGAGACCACTTCTCGAACCCAGGCATCCGTGGTGGTATTGTGAAAGCACTGGGCAAATTGAAGAAGCCAGCCTCCCACTCTGGGGTCCCCCAGAGGGAGGCCCGTCCCATCAGGCAGGCAGGTTTATCGTCCTGTTTGGAAGGACATCTGGCACTGCAAGGCCTGCATCTTGGGCTTCGAGGCTGTCTTAGTCGCCGACTGCCTCGGCAAGAACTGACCTTTGCCTTTTTGGTCCTTTTGGGTTCAGGGTAAGGCCAGAGCTCCTCACCTTAGCCGGCGCTGAAGCCGAAGGGAGGAAGGCAGACTTTGATTTAGCCATAGTATCAACTATTTTGTCCAAATCTGGACCAAAACAGAAACTTTATTAAAAGGTAAGGCCTCCAGGCCCTTTTTAGAATCCGCATCAGCCCTCCAGGACTGCAGCCACAAGGATCGATGCGCCAACACAGCATCTAGGGGTCAGCAGGCTTGCATCTAACTATGCTTCCCCAATATAGGAAGCCGCATCTTATCTGTCCTATCAATGCTCTCTGGATATTCGGAAAGGTATCTTCCAAAGCGTTGGCCCAGCTCTCAATGGCCTTAGCCACCCAAGAGATGGCCATGGATGGACGGGCCACTGCCCCAGAGAGATTAGATAGACTTTAAACAAGTCTACTTTCCTGTCTGTGGGATCCTTCAGGAAGGAGCTAGACGGTAATGGCAAAGTAGCGCTTTTAATTAAGCGGGTGACATGGGAATCCACCACAGGCGGGGTTTCCCATTTCCTGCAATGAGCCTCAGGAAAAGGATAGTTGGATGCCAACAGTTTGTGGTTGGAATCTCTTGCTGGGCAACTGCCATGCTCCCGCCATATGATCCGTCAACTGGTCGAACAGGGGAAAAACAGTCGAAGCAACTTTGGCCTATTTAAAATTAGGATACTTCGACCTAGGAGCCGGCACATCCTCCTCTGTGAAGGATGGCCCGCACCACCCTAACCAATGCCGGCACATTAATGGAGGACTTAGTCTCCACCTCCTGGGCCATGGCATCCGAGTCAGAGTCCTCATGTACCTCCCAGTCATCCTAAGACACGTCTGAACTGCGCCGCCAGTGAAGCCGGAACGGGTCGCTTGGATGACTTTGGGGGCAAGTCACTGTGCAACATCGACTGAAAAGCCGACGACGAGGCTGCCAGACTCTGAACAGAGCTGGAGAGTACATCCACCCAGGGTGGAGGAACCGCCTGAGGATACCCCTGAAAGGGTACCATTGACTGCTGCGTCACTGCGGGAGACTGTACGTACACAGGCAACCCCGAATAAGGATCCAGTCCGAGACCCGAGGGGAGACTGCAACAAATGCGGAACACCCGGGGAATGGTGGGCTGGGACAATGCCCGAGAAGGGAACGCAGTCTGAACTGCAAAACTGTCCACGATTGACGCCAGAACCTGTGAAAACATCACCTAATGAGAATCCTGCGCCACCGGGGGTTTAGAGGGACCAGGTACCAGCTGGCAACACCCGCACAGACAGTCCTGTGACAAATCCATCCCATCAACCCCTGCCAAACAGAATCGGCAGGAAAACATAGGAGCACTCATTCTCAGACATGACACAATAACTTTGCAATAAATATGCATCACTGAAAAGAGGTGAGGCGTATAATACCTGCGCACTCCCAAGTATGCAACACAAACAGCCCACAATATGTTACTGAGTAGCACACCACTGTATGTGACTGACCTCACAAATACTTAGATTTATATAAGTGAGGTACACAGAAAGAACGCCCCTCCCCCACACCTGTGGGACGTAGGAGAAGGTAAGGGATAGTGATAAGATGACAGTCGGCTAGAAAAATTAGCAGACAGCAGCACTAACAAAAGTCACATACCATGCAGGAAGTAATACTCACTGCACCTTTAGCTACAATCAACCTCCCAGATTCAGTGTCTGGGAGGGCTATATCGCTGCAAACAGTCCTTTTGCAGGAGAGAGGTACGCAGGGGGACTGGTCCATGCACCACCTAGGAGATCTGCGTTTGCCACAAGAAAATGGAGAGCTCTGAGGAGTGGCCGAAGCAGGAATAGCCCAGCAATGCCAGCACGCATGAGAGAAGGCGCGCTGGGCTGCGGGGAGGAGCCGCTAAACCAGGGAAGGCTGCCTCCCCTGGCTAGTAATTAACCCCAGGGATGCTGGTTCCCTTCCAGCTATTATACCCTGGTAGACCAGCGATCACACAGGGTATTCCATTGAAGGGGGAGCCCGCTGCCGCTACTAGCTCCGCCAGGCTGTCCCCAGAGACTGGTGGCTAAAGACTGCATTACCACGCGGGCAACTCAGCAGCAGTCCGTGGGAGGTCCCGGAGCCACGCTAGTACTGACTCTGGGGTCCCGCTGCGATCCCCAGATCGGTACTGGCGTCGCAGCGCTAGCGGGGTTGTTGGAGCGGCAGCGTGGACGTCCAAACGGACAGTCTGATGCTGCCGCACTAAAGAAAAAAAAAGAAAAGAAATCTTATTAAAAAATAAAAATAAGCTTTGGGGCTGCTTATACAGCTCCACCGTGTCAGGGTGACCAGACTCCGGCCGGGCACCAACTAAAACAGATGCCTGTGGCTCGGGGGTGGGGTATAGAGGAGGATGGACCCAAGTGCATCCTGGGAGCAGCAAAAGCTTTAACTGCGTGGTGCCCGTGGTTCCAGATCCAGCTATACCCCAAGGTCAACTCTGTAGACCCCCTATGGACCCTGAAGTAGAAAGTCACATTCACTCGGACATGAACGGAATGTATGTGACACCTCACAGGCAAATACTGCTATAGTGAGGCAATAAGCATCCTGTAACACTGCACCGCAAGGGCTTTAGCAGAGGAAGACAGGGATAGTAAAATGGCTGACAGTCAGAAAGTGAAAGTACAGGCAGCAGCGCTAGCAAGTAGTCACATACAATGCAGAATAAATCCCTGCACTATTAGGGCTGAGCTCAACTACAGTCAGGTCAGTGTATGCAGCGCTATTTGCTACCAGACAGAGGAGGAGAGGTATGCAGGGGGACCTGGGCCGCGATGCCACCGGACTTCAGCTTCCAGTACCACTTTCGAAGTGTTGAAGATGGCCGCCGAGGCGCAGAGAGGAGGCGGGCCTGGGGGAGTAGCGCTGACAGACGGACCAGACTGCTGTGGACAGGCAGTGTGCAGCGGGGGAGGCGCCGCCTGTGAACAGGGAAGGCGTACTTCCCAACTTGCAATTAACCCCTGGGACCCCGGATGTAAGCCGCACAGCCGCGGCCCGCTGTCCCAGGGGCATAGTGAAGCACAGGTTAGTACCTGGCTCCACGCAGCAGCCAGTCGCCAGGGAGCCCCCTGCCTGGGGACTTTGGACTGTTGTCCGGCGGGGACCCTCTGCGGGACCCCGCCACTTACCTACCCCCCTTGGATCTGGCCACAGTCCAGGCATCCGGGGATACCGCTAGCTGTGACCCCCAGATGCCTACCAGCATCCCCAGATCAGTGCCGGCGCTCTGGTACGGCGGGGTGTAGGAGTGACAGCATGGACGTCAGTACTGACTGTCCATGCTGTACACCCAGATGTGCAGCCACAGCTGCATGAAGAAAAACTTCAGGGGCCATAACAGCCCCCCTCTGTAACATATGCTGCGACTCAGAGCCGGGCACCAACGAAACTGATGTGCCTTGGCTCGGGGGTGGGGTATAGGAGGGGGACCAGTGCATCCTGGGAGGCTTCAAAACTTTAACTCTGGTGCCCATGCCTGACGTCATCACCTATACCCCAATATCCCAGCTACATACCAAGGGTCACTTGCAGGCACAGCGGTTGCAGTAACACCACAGCATACATAGCTGGTGTTACAAGCTAGAAACACTTGTAATCTGTATACCTGGTTCCAGCAGTGCCAAACATTTCATACTAGAATGATGGGGGGGGGGGGGGGGGGAGAAAGGAAGGACATTGAGAGGGGGTTGTACATATTGACTTATTTCTTCCTAAATGGGCTATGTGAATAGGAATCTTGGGTATTCAGATATGCCCATATGAAACATCTTCCGTTTTAGGATTACACCTGTATAGGAATGGATTTAGACAAATACATAACAGCATGCATGGTACTGGTGGAAGGCCAAACTATCCGACCACTGGAGGTGGGTTGGGTGGCTGGTGGTTATGAGTTTCAAACTTCTTGCCAAGCGTGGCCAGTTGGGGTCAGGCGGTGACCTATCTTGTTCCTCCTTTGACAAGGACCTCAATGAGGTAAAGTCGATTACAGGTTAACACACCTTCAACAAATAGGCATCATTACAGGGTATCTGCCTTGTAAAAGGAGGAACAAGTTATGTCACAACCTGACCCCATCTGGAATAAAGGATAACTAACTGGCCAAGAAGCTCTAAACACAACCATCGGCCAACCAACCCACCCCCAGTGGACAGACAGTTTGGCCTTCCGCCAGTAACATTCTTTAATGCATGCTGTTATCCTGAAGAAACACCACATTTCACATGGGCATATCAGAATACCCAGATACGCCTATTCACATAGCCCATTTAGGTAGAATTAAGCCCATATGTACAACCCCCCTCCATGTCCTTCCTTCCTTCTCCTCAACCATCCCCACCCCACTGCTACGACCAATCAGTGGAGGTTAGGGACACCCACCTACCACTTTGGAACACCAGTTTTAGGAGCGATCAACCCGAAATTTTTACTTTTCTGCCTAGTTTAACACCTTCCACCACAACCAACCACATTTACTCCAAGCCCAGAACATTACCCTTCTCCTACACTTTGTATATTTGTACTATGATTTTCTAAACGTACATCTCCTACAGTCTTTTGTTTACTTTAAACCTTCATTTAATCCTGGAGCACAGACTCTTAATAAAGTATTTATGTACATTTCCAAACTGACTAGTGTTATTTTTATACTTTGGCACCAACACAGGCTTGCCAACCACATAATAGAATCTTTCACAGAAGTGAACGACTTCTCTGCATGTGCAAAGTTTCAGCTTTCAGAGCTGACCAAGGGAAGGGGGAACTACAGTTTCTGCATAATTTTATGTAAAAATCATGATACATGGGTCCCTTAGTGGGTTTAGAAAGTATATGTATTCCTTCATAACCACTAGTCTGGAAGAAAAAAAAAAAAAAGACCTTTAAATCTAATTGTTTATGTACTACTGCATGACATGCTGGCCCTTGTGACTTAAAAATGTATCAAAATTTTGCCTGCTGCATTTAGGAGCTATTAACACCATCGCCCTTCTGTAAGGAACAGTAGCAGGATAAACTATTTTACCCAACTTTTAGTATAAAATAAAAATTACAATAACTGTCAGAAGAGTTCAAAACTGATAAATTACCTGGAACTTTGGCAGCTGCTGGGAGATCTGGGCGCTCTGAAAAGAGAATGACTGTTAAATAAGTCCACAGACTGTTTGCAAAGAAATAACAGAACATTGATTACATACCTGCAGCAAACTGCTGAATGGGTACAGATGGGACCTGCACCCCCTCTGACCAGTCAGCAACTTCAGGTTGAGGGAAGTCAGGAACTGGTGCAGTCCATTCACCCTGGTATTCCTCCTTTGTGGTAGCCTTCTCTGCAGCAGCCTGTTCTTCTTTCTCAATCTGAAGAAAGCAAATGGAAATTATTTTGACATGGCACTGAAGCTTCCATTTAATATCAGTCTAAATTCTACATGGCAACTTTATTCATCTTCCTATACGAGAAATACTGACAACATTGGTGTAGCTAAATTGTGGGGAGACTTCAATTTCAATAACTCAGCCATGCAAAAAGTGACAATTCTAGCAGAAGAGCAGTGTCCTTGATCCTACCATCTTCTCCCTGCTAAAAACAGGCCTTTGGACAAAGTCAGCAATTTACAGGCATGTCTTTCCTGTTTGACCATGTAGAGTCAGTTGGGGCAACCTAAAGTGTTCAAATCAAGTGGAATTCAGATTGCTCTGGACACCATTTCCACTGGGAAGCGACAGCCTCTGTTAGGTGGCACACATGGCAATTATTGTAGTAGAGCACTTTCTGAAGAACTATATTTACAAATTTTAGTTACACAAATACTGTACAAAGTAGAGTGTTGTTATCCACACATCTGAAATCCATACAATACAAGCCCCGCAAAGTTTAATGAAAATTCTCCCCCCTGCCCAGCTGCTTCAGTTACAACTTTTGCTTCATTGTAACAGCATTTGCATAATAGATACTACAGCTCATCAGTAAGTCTGCAACTTGCATTACAAGGTACCAAGCATTATGATACAATAATCCCAAAACATCACTAATCAAAGCAAGACCTTTACAAAGCACTTATCTTTAAAATAAAGGCCCCCCATACACTGAGATTCAAAGTTGGTAAGATCAGTTGTATGATTTCCCTTGAAATTCTTCATAAGATGTGGTCAAATGGTGTACGATTGATCATTAAGATGCATAAAAGTGTATCATATCGTACACGATTAGTTGAGATCTCTGCAAAACCATCTGATCTGCGATCCAACTAGACGGCAGGGACGCGCATCAGGGTCGCAGAAGACTCAAAATACAACTATTTTCAAACTGTAGAAACTGCCAAAAGTGTTAAAAATCGTTCAGTGTATGGCCACCTTAAGAAGCTCTAAACATTAACATTTTCAATTAGATGGCTAGATAGATCTATCACACATACCAAAAACCAACAATCACTAAAGGAGCCTATGCACTAGGGGACCTGAAATACTGAACATTTAGCGTTCAAAACTTCAGGTCACCGAGGTGCGGTGCCCACACTGAACGGCATTCACTAAACGTCATCCAGTACAGGAGCCCGACCTATCTTTGAGTATGACGAACGTAGTCAGGTTGACGGGCATGTTCAGTAGAAATTCGGGGACCGCAAGGACCCAGCGTGTACGCGCATCGCTGGTACTTGCCGACTATACATTACCCGACTTTGAACAATGCGACCAAAACCTCCTGGTTTTGGTCGGATTGTTCACCAAGTCTGGTAATGGATAGGCCCCTTAAGGCGCTTTCAAACTGTTTAGAAAATTTAGAATGTATCAATTGCTGCAAGTCTTGTAAAACAAACAGGGATCTCAAGTAGAGATACAAAACCAAGGGGGGAAAGACCTGCGCCTTGGTTACATTTTGATATATGAATACCAACCTCCTCTGGGTCACGGTAGAAATAAAGATCAGGCATGACCTCCCACGGATGCTCACGAGAAATTGTGCCTCTCATGCGCAGGACTTCACGAGCCAGCATCCACCACATAAGGCCAACAGAATGGGCACCCTGGGTAGGGGGGGGGGGGGCAGGAAAAGTAAAAATTACCACAACATACATATTGCAATTGTAGAATAAAAACAAAGTTCTCATTTTAAATAAATCGCTGTTACTATGAAATACTAAATTTAAATCTAATTTGTTTCTAATGTTCTCTCAAGCTGGGCATACGCTATACAATTATCGGGTCGATCCTCCAGATATGAGCAGATCCCGATAATTGTACTGTGTGTTTGGCCGACTGACCCAGATATAGATCGGTTGGGCATGCTGGATACCCAGCCAAACAACATTTCACAGGGCAAAAAACAGCGAATGTCCTCTCCAGGGGAGGAGCTCATATATTGGGGCAAAATACATCTCAGTGTATGCCCATTATATCTGGAAGATGTCAAGCAGTCAGATAAAATACATGTCAGTCTGACAGTGTATACCCAGCATAACTTTTAGCAGTCCCAGTACTTCCACTTTTGCCAGGCCCCCCACCATCTAGTCACTGATCAGGTACAGGCTATTCAGATGCCTGATAAGATTAATACCAAGTTCAGATTGTGGAGCCATAGGATCTGTACACATTAAAGGTTAGAGAGCCTGTCAGCTCTCTACAATAATGACTAAAGCTGCACACACACGAGTTTGTTAACAACGATTTTCTGTCAGATTTTTTTTTTTGAAGTGTAATGAAGGATTTTTTTGAACTACAAACTATTAATCGTTGAGTTGGTCACTCTGACTGAACTACAAACGTGAACGCGCACGAACGATAATAGTTCATAGTTTTAACTTAGAAAGTGACCGATTTTTTTCAACGATTGAATGATAAACAATATCATTAACGATAATCGTTCAAAAAATTGTTGTGTGTATGCACCTTAAAGCAGCATGGATATTTGGAAGGAGATTTTACAAACAAGAACTCAAAATAAAAAAAAGTTCACTCCAAGGCAGCTCTAACTGCATTTAGGGTTTAATTACACTGGCAATGTATTTTACAGGGTACATACTCCAATAATGCTGGTGCATTCTCCAGAGAGTTCAAAGTGTCCTTTGTGTTTCTGCATTTACTTAGATGGGTGCCCTGTTCTGAACAGTTATTTAAAATATACTTTATTCATAACCATTAATGTCTCCTTTAAAATAATTTTGCTGAGGGAAAAAAATATCAGATGAAATTTATAAATCAGGGCTTATACCAATTGGGAAAGCAATTAAAATTTTACATAAAAGTGAGAAACATTTTCACAAACTTGTAGTATGACCCAATTTAAGTTACCGGCAAAAACTCCCTGGATACAGTCTAAAAATATAACACTTAATATGGCAAGTAGTACTATCAAACTCCAGTCACTGGAGACAAAGCTCCTTGTGGTGTTAGCGAAAAAACTGCCGTGTTTAATGTAGCACACTTTCTACACCTGGAGTTCATTGGCCAGTGACTGACCTCATCTCCAAGCTCTAACAGTGTGCACTGTCCAATAAACCTTTGACATGCTACATTATGAGATCTATTGCTTGCCAGTGATTGCTTTAAAACTTCCAAATATGCACCTGCAAGGCTGCAACCATATAAATTTTACCTTGTTGTTACAGGGGATCGCAATATCCACATAACGCAGGGGAGAATCTGTATTGCAAAGTGCAATGGTGGGAATGTTGACATAAGATGCCTCAGTAAGAGGCTGATGATCAGCTCGTGGGTCACTCACAACCAATAGACGTGGCTCACGGAAAGCGGCTTGAATTTGGTTGGTGAAAGTACCAGGAGTGAAGCGACCAGCAATTGGGGTGGCTCCACATGCAGAAGCAAACTTAAGAACAGCTCGCTGGAAAGAAGAAATAAAAGTTACATTATACAGTATTTAAAACAAAAATTCTATACTGCATCATACAATGCAGAGTTCATCTTACAAGCCAAGACAAAGGTAGATTTTGTCCTAGTCTTATTGCTTATGACATATGGAAAAAAAAAAAAATAATAATTAGTAAATAAAAAAAAGCAGATTGTTAACAGAAATTAGCAAACACCAGTTACTGAACAAGACTGATTGTTAGCGACAGTTCTGCTGGCTACTTTAGCACACTTCCGACACTTGCAAGTTCATTAGACAAACGTCCTCAACTTCAAGCTTTAACAGTGTGCAAATAGGAAATACCAAATGTAAGCAAACATCACTAACGCATCAGGACACTAGCATAGCATGTCAAGAGTATAGCATATATCAGATAAATGGCTTTTTGTTATCACACATGCTACCTTCACAGCATGCAGCAACTGAAAACCCCCCCACACATCAGGATGAAAGTTAACAGGTCAGTCTTAATTGTCATGCTGCCAAAGGTATGACTGTTTGGAGGTGGAGTATACAATGTCAGCTGGCATAAGTACCATAAAACTGGATAGGGAGGAGCAGTCTATTAACAAAAATGCTAGATTAGAACTGAGGGGTAGGATAAACCAGGGTCCACAAAACTTGTATCTTAACTGAGAAGTGGGTGTAAAAAAGGCTAGCAAGTAACAAGTGCATGAAAGGACAGAGGCCCCACCAACAGGCAGTGTAAGAAAACACACACATTCAGTGCCTGCCACTGAAGGATGGAAGTGTCCCTATAGTAGGTTTTTCAATAAAATTGTTACATTCAGCGCATAAAATGTATTTTAAATATTCATATTTCTTAAAGCATAAATAAGCACAACTACTGAAATCATGCTGCAGTCAATCTGTAGTTAAATAGTTTTACCTGGCCAGTATTTCTTGAGGAAATCACACACACATCAGCTGGGTTTTCAATGGCTACAATGGCACGTGCAGCTAGCAGTAGTTTCTCCCATGTGCGCTTCAGGTTTACAATATAAATGCCTAGAAACAAATGTTTCTATTAGTGTCCTAACATTTGAATTCAGTCAATTATAAATGTTTATATCTATTTTATCAATACATCATGTCTCCAGAATATAGTAAAAAACACAACACAAAAACCATAATGTAGCTTTCATGAAGTCATTTAAAAAAACATCAATCTCCAATCTTTTAAACAATTTCAAATCTACAATGACAGCGTGAACTAGGGATAGACATGTTACTTTACCTACTTGCACTAATATCAAGTAGAGTACCTTGAGACATTCTGTTGTCCAGTGTTCCTGACAAAACTTCAGTGATCATGCAGAGCAAAAAAAAAAAAAAAAAAAAGTGGGCCCCAGGGACCCCTCACTTTAAAGGTTCCTACTCCAGTTTCTGGATCCCATTACAGTTTATGCTTCCGAACTGCCCATATGCCCTATATGTACACATGTTGTAGATTAATTAAAAGGTACAATACATAGCAAACTAAATGTACACTGAGCAGTTTTGTACCCGAGCACTACTAAGGAAAGAAAGTACACTGGCATGTGCTACCCATTGTGAATGGCATCTAGGATGGAAACAATATTGTCAGACCATGAGGACAACGGTAATCACTGAAGTTCTGTCCCTCCAGTGAATATAATAAAACAACAAGAGCTATGGTAAGAACTTACCTTTGTTATCTGTTTCTACGAAGCCCATAGGGTCCACAGGGTTGACCTTGGGGTATAGCTTGGATCTGGATCCATGGGCACCATACAGTTAAAGCTTTAGCTCCCAGGATGCACTTGGGTCCATCCTCCTCTATACCCCGCCCCCGAGCCACAGGCACCTCAGTTGGTAAGCAGCCCAGGCCGAAGGAGGAGACTAAACAGCGCAGGAAGACTGGAACACAAGAAACCATACTCACAGAAATGGGAGACGGAAAACCGGTGACCAGCCACACAGCCCATATGAAGCCAGGTGTGTCAGGGCAGGTGCCCTGTGGACCCTATGGACTTCGTAGAAACAGATAACAAAGGTAAGTTCTTACCAGATCTCTTGTTTTCTACTTCAGGGTCCATAGGGGGTCCACAGGGTTGACCTTGGGGATGTCCCAAAGCAGTTCAACTAAGGGCGGGGACGCTCCTGTGCAGAAAGGAGAATCCTGCGCCCGAAGGATACATCCTGAGACGCAAAGGTGTCAAACGCATAAAACCTCAAAAACATCTGAATGGAAGACCAAGTGGCTGCCTTGCCCAGCTGAACAGCGGAGGCACCACGTCTAGCAGCCCAAGAAGGACCCACAGACTGAGTGGAATGAGCCTTAACAGAGGCTGGAACAGGTAAACGTTCCTGTATATAAGCCTCCCTAATAACAGAACAAAGCCAACGGGCTAACGGTTGTTTGTTGGCAGGCCAACCCCTCTTATGAAAACCAAAGAATTGGACTTTCTTACAGAAGCAGTCCGATCCACAAACTCTCAGAGCACGTACAACGTCCAACGAAGCCTCACCAGCTGTAAGATCAGGAGATTGAAAAGCTGGTACCACAAGTTACTGATTGATGTGGAACTTAGAGACTACTTTAGGCAAAAGCTCAGGACGAGTGCGAAGTACAGCTCTGTCCTGTTGAAAAATTAAGGGGGGACTACAGGAAAGTGCCCCCAACTCAGACACCCTCCTGGCCGAAGCAATGCCAGGAGAAACAGTCTTAAGTGTTAAGAGGCTCAAAGGGAGGTCCCTGCAGGACCCGAAGAACCACTGCCAAGTCCCACGGAGCCACAAAGGGAGGCTGGATTCTAAGAACACCTTGGAAAAAGGTGTGAACGTCAGACAGTAGCGATTCTGCGTTGAAACCACACAGACAGAGCCGATACATGAACCTTCAGGGAAGCAAGACGTAAGCCCAGATCAAGACCTGACTGCAAATATGCCAAAATCCTAGAAACACTGAACACCTTAGGATCAAAGTTTCTGGACTCACACCACTGAAAGTGTGCCACACTCTGGTAAATCCGTGCAGAGGCAGGCTTACGCGCCCTCAGCATGGTACAGATGACAGAGCTTGAAAAGCCGCGGGACCTTAAGACTGCTGTCTCAAGAGCCCCGCCGTCAAAGACAGCCGACCCAGATCTGGTAAAGCCAGGGCCCGAGACAGCAAGTCCTGGCGCTGAGGTAGAAGGTACGGAGCGTCGATAGACAAGCTCCTGAGATCGGAGTACCAAGGACGTCTGGGCCACGCTGGAGCCACCAGCAGAAACGTGCCCCCATCCGGTTTGATTTTTCTGAGTACCCGAGGTAGCAGGGAGATCGGAGGGAACAGATATGCTAGGTGAAATGTCCATTTCACCGACAGCGCGTCCACCAGACATACACCTGCGTCCCTTGTCCTTGAGCCGTACACGGGTAACTTGTAATTGTGACGGGAGGCCATCAGGTCCAACACCGGCAGTCCCCATTTGTCCACGAGAAGTTGAAACACCTGAGTGAAGCGACCATTCCCCGGGATGCACGTTGTGACAGCTGAGGAAGTCTGCCAACCAATTGAGGACTCCCGGGATGGAGACTGCTGGAAGGTGGCACTCCGCCCAAGCCAAGATCTGAGACACCTCTAACATCGCAGCCTGACAGAGTTCCTCCCTGGCAATTTATGTACGCCACCGTGGTGGGGCTGTCTGATTGCACCTGAACTGCTCTTCCGTGAAGAGCAGTGCCTGACTACAGTAGAGCCCGGTACACTACCCACAGCTCCAACACGTTTATGGGAAGAGCTGCTTCTTCCGCAGACCACCAGCCCTGAAGAGACAACGAGCCGGTCACTGCTCCCCAACCCAGGAGACTGGCATCTGTCGTGAACAGAACCCAGTCCGGGATCCAAAAGGGGCGACCCTCGATAAGATGATCTGTCCAATTCAGGGACAGGCGCACCACGGGAGACACCAGCCACTGAGTCCGGATCCGGTGAGGTAATCTGTTCCATTCGGAAAGAATCTGCCCCTGCAGGGGCCTCGAATGAAATTGAGCAAATTCCACCATGTCGAATGCCGACACCATGGACCCTAGAACTCTCATGGCCGAGTGTACCGACACTCTGCAACTGTCCAGGCAACTGTGTATACGCAGTTGTAGGGAGGTAACCTTTTCTGGAGCCAAGAAGATCCGCTGTTGACAAGAATCCAGGAGAGCTCCCAAATGGACCATCCTTTGATGGGATCAGAGAGGACTTCTTCCAATTTATTAACCACCCGTGTGCTTGTAGACAAGCAATGGTCAGATGGAGAAGAAGTACCTCCAGGGAGCCTGCTAGCAGAAGAAAACCGTCCAGATACGGCAACAGTCGTATACCCTGGTTCTGAAGGTGGGCGGCCATGATTGCCATCACCTTGGTGAATACCCTCGGAGCCATAGACCGGCCAAAGGGCAACGCCCGAAACTGGTAGTGACGTTGCAGTATAGCAAACCTGAGATACCGCTGGTATACAGGTGCTATAGGCACATGGAGTTAGGCGTCCTGGTTATCCAGGGGGACCATGTAATCCCCGGCTTCCATCGCCAGAATGATGGAACGCAGAGTTTCCATCCTGAACTTGGGAACTAAGATTTGTTCAGAGACTTCAAATTGAGGATAGGGCAATGAGAACCGTTGGGTTTCTGTTCCAGGAACAGAGTAGAGTAGTACCCCGTCCCCCTCCCCCAAAGGGAGGCCCGTCCCATCAGGTTTATCTTCCTGCTTGGAAGGGCACCTGGCACTCCACGCTCGCTTTTTAGCCTTAGGAGCGACCTTGCCTCAGAAAGGACTGACCCTTAGCCTTACCTTGAACCCGAAAGGCAGAGCTCCTAACTTTAGCCGGCGTAGAAGCCGAAGGGAGGAAGGCTGACTTGGATTTAGCCAGAGTATCTACTATCTTGTCCAAGTCAGGACCAAATAGCAATTCTCCATTAAAAGGCAAAGCCTCCAGGCCCTTTTTAGAGTCATCAGCCCTCCAAGGCCTCAGCCACAAGGACCTGCGAGCAGACACCGCTGTAGCAGAAACCCTAGAGGTCAGCAGACTGGTATCTAACGATGCCTCCCCAATATAGGAAGCAGCATCTCTCATCTGTCCTACCAGCGCTCTGCATCTCCAGAGCATCTTTGGGAAAAGTATCTTCCAAAGCGTTGGGCCCAGCTGTCGATGGCCTTAGCACCCATGAGTTGGCCATGGATGGGCGAGCCACTGCCCCTGAGAGAGTAAATGGATTTCAATGCAGTCTCCACTTTCCTGTCTGTGGGATCTTTCAATGAAGAAATAGACGGTAAAGGCAGCGTAGCACTTTTAATTAAGCGGGTGACATGGGAATCCTTGCGCCGTCAATGTACCAACGACATGACGCTTGGACGCCTTCTGCGGCATATCACTTTGTAACATCGACTGAAAAGCCGAAGATGTGGCCGCCAGGCTCTGTACCGAGCTGAGTGTACCTCCACCCAGGGAGGATTAGTCTGAGGGAAACTCTGAAAAGGCACAACAGACTTGAGTCACCAGGGGGGGGCTGTACATACACAGGCATCCCCGTATAGGGATCTACAGTCTGGGACCCGGGAGGAGACTGCAGTATTTGCGGAATGGTGTGCTGGGGCAACGCCCTAGGAGGGACTGATAAACGGTCAGCAATCGACACCAGCACTTGTGACATCGCCCATGGAGGGTCCTGTGACATGGGGTTTTTTAGTAGGGCCAGGTACCAGCCAGCACCGACCACACAGACCATCCTAAGATAGATCCTCCCTATTAAATCCTGCAGAACAGCATCTGCAGGAAACTAACACAGGGGTCCCAGAGTGCTCTACCTCTACACAGGGGGACCGGTCCACATGTACAGCCTGAGAGATCTGCGTTGTGCCACTGGAGAAAATGGCCGCTGGAGACCTCGGAGGAGTGGCCGAAGATAGGAGCAGCTCAGCGACACCAGACACCGAGCAGAAAGGCGCGCTGAGCTGAGGGGAGGAGCCATAACACAGGGAAAGCTGTCTCCCCCAGCTAGCTATTAACCCCAGGGTTCACACGGGGTATGTCTCAATGGAGGGGGAGCCCGCCGCCACCGCTAGAGCCTCCGGTTTGTCCCCAGAGACCAGGAGGCATCTGACTGCATTTTTAAAGTATTCGCGGGCCGCCAAAAAAAAATGGCGACTCGCGTCTTACCTGAATCCCGCATGTCCGGCAGTAGTTAAGGGAGTCCCCAGAGCCCGGCTAGTACAGACTCAGGGGTCCCGCCGCGATCCCCAGATCTGTACTGGCGTCGCGGCGCCAGCGGGAAGAACATGCGGCAGCGCGGACGTCTGACAGACAGTCTGATGCTGCCGCTTAGTTAAAAAAAAAAAAAGTGTCAAAAGTAAGAAAATAATAAATTCTTCAAAAGAAAGCTTTTAGGGGCTGCTCCTGCAGCCCCCCTGCAACAGGTGACAGACTTTGGCCGGGCACCAAACTAAACTGAGGTGCCTGTGGCTCGGGGACGGGGTATAGAGGAGGATGGACCCAAGTGCATCCTGGGAGCTAAAGCTTTAACTGTATGTGCCCATGGATCCAGATCCAAGCTATACCCCAAGGTCAACCCTGTGGACCCCCTATGGACCCTGAAGTAGAAAAAATACATAATTATTTTCATAACATGGCCACAAAACCTTAAAATGTACTACCATGTCAGACCTCTGGTGCATGTACAAAAAAAATAAACCAAGCATAGGAAAGTTGATACAATTAAAAAAAAAAAAAAAAAAAAAAAAAAAAAAATAGGATAGATTTTTAACGGTGCTGCTATTTATATAAGGAGCCACAGTGATATGGACACAAGTACAATGTAAGTACAGTCTCCCAGTGTTTGCTTTTTTTGTTTTAGCATGGCATCCTGCCCCATTTCTGAAGGGCAGGAAGCACAGCGCCCTGCTGAAACAGCCTGCGGGGTCTGTCCTCCACCCGCAGGTGGGGAAAACGGCAGAGCAGCGGTCACCGCCGGTTAATGAATGCCAGCGCATGCACCAGGCAATCATACACAGTGGCCACAGTGCTTGGGGGGCTGCCCAGCATGTCCGTAAGTGCCAGGCACATCCCCAAGAGTGACGAAAAGGTGATGCATCATAAAAACACCCTTTTCATTGACCTCACCCTTTTCAGATGCACACGTGCAGAAATGCTCTCTCTAGGTCCAGCGCTCTGCCTGCCGCTGGACCTAGAGTGAACACTACAGGCAACACATGTACACGACAGATCACTACTGTGTCCATCTTGTCTGATGGAGCATGATCTTCATGGGCTGTACCAGACCAGATTATATGGGTTCTATTCAACTGAATGAGAATTAGGAAGCAGCTCCCAGAGCTATTCAATTCAGCGCCCTGTTAAGGATTTCTTCTCGCATCCCTCCAGGGGTGCAAGCAGAAATCTGACAGAAGTACAGGCGCAATGCTGTTTTCTGCCCATCACGCTGGGCAGTTTAGTTGGAAAATGCCCATTCTTGCAACTTAACACCATGTTTAAAGCACGAATGGGCATTCTCCAACCTAACAGCGCACAGAATTAAATTGCTCCGGGAGCTAATTCCCGGCGCTCTTTAATTTGCGTTCAATTGAATGGAGCCCTGTGTTATTAGGAGTCTTGACACGGTTCAGCTAAAAACACTCTACAACATAAAAATCTCCCACAGTACAATAGTGCCGTTCTAACCTGACATTCTCCTTTGCATTTAATATCACTGTTTACCATGCCCCCCTCTATCCTCATACCCAGACCTCTCCCTCTTTCCTTTACAAAGATCCCACATCACCACACTTATTATCCTGCCTCTCTGGAACACACAGACCCTTAAAAAGAAAAAAAAAAAAAAAAAAAAAAAAATATGGGGTCCTACCTGACCATTTCTGGGTCCCATCATAATTTATGCTTTAGAGCTCCCCATATGCCCCTAAAATGCCCATCTGATACCCCCAACAGCATCAGATATCCCCACAAGCCCCTTAAATGCATGTTTTAATGCCTCCACGACCTTTCAGGAAATATGACTTGTCTGTTCACAAAACCCATAGTGAATAAGTAGGTTTACCATATCATCACTTTAAACTGGGACACTCATGGATTACACAGGTTCTGTGGCTCATTAAAACCAGGTGAAATCCAGGCATGAAGTCAGCCAGCCACAGGACCTGTGCAATTAATTCATGTGTCCCGTTTTAAAGCGAAAGTATGGTTAGCCTATGAATAACGCTTTAGGTAATAGGCATATTTATCAAAGGATAAATGCCCTTTAGTGCCCCATATGCAGTGTGCCCAGGTAGTAGTCCCCCATATGCAGTGCCCCCAGTAGTAGTCCCCCATATGCTTCTCAGACACCCTATGCAGTGGAGGTAGCTGCCCCCAAATAGGAGTGACCTGGGCACGCACAGATACCTTCAATTGGGCCTAATGCCCCCTATGTAGCCCAGGTCTTGTGCCCGCCTATATACCCACAGGCCTATTTTTTTATTGCCTGAACTTATGCCACGGGCCTAGTACCTGACAACCCTGGTGGTCTAGGGAGGGGTAAATAACGGTGGCCCAAGGCCGCCTACCCGCACGGTGGGGGGGGGGAAGCTTTGATCGCTTTTACTTTCCACCCCCGCAGTCCTCTCCGGTCCTCAGCTTCAGTCTTCTGCCGCTGGCCCGTACTGGCCAGCGTCACCGCCTCTTCCTTCTTGATCACGCCATCTTCTGGCCTCTTTTTGCGTGGCCGCCGGAACTGTTGCCGCACCGCTCTTCACTTTTCTTCGGGAGGTCTTCACTCCTCCCCTCTGCCGACAGACTGAACGTTCCCACTGAGCAGCGTCTATTCAAGACGCCGCGAGTGGGCAGGGCTATGAAGCGACGAGTCGCGATTAGCTCATCGCGTCTGCCTCCTATTAGCTGCTGGACCACAAGCCAAAAGCACACGGCCAGTGCCAAACCACTGCCGCCGCTACTTGGCTTGCAGGCAATGAGCTCCGCTCAGCTCGCACCCGGAGCCAAGCTTCTCCCGCCAACACTGGTGGAAGGGACAATGCGGTCCCTTTACCAGGTACCTGCCGCGGTGGCTTACCCGGAGCTGGGTTCCAACAGTGTCCCAGCGCCGGGCACGGACCTGTGCCGATGCTGGGATCAGACACTTGATTCCAGCACGGCTTTCCACAGCAGCAGCCAATGAGAGTGACTCATTAGCTGCTCTAACAGACAGCGTTATGTCTGTCTCAGCTGGCTGCAGCACAGCGCGTCCCCCTGCAGTCAGGGATTGGCCACAGCACAGCGCGTCCCCGGGTACTTTAAATAAGTGAGTCCCCAGTGCCAGGTAAAATGCACGCTATAGCACGTATTTGCAAACACTGACAATATTAAATGTCTGACCTAATGGACCTATGTGAACATGAGTAGCTGATAGCACTGGAATAACTAAAGTAAGCAACAATGTGGCCACATAAAAATAACCATAAAAAATTAAATAAAAATTAATATATGAAAAATAGTCCATACAGAACCGATGAGGATCGAGAATATAGCTCCTTTATTACGTGACTTTTGCTGTTTTACTAAAGAGCGGAGCAGTGATCCTGCCACTCATGTGCTCAACCATCAGCATTTGTCAGACATCACGGATCCCATCGGAGGTATACGCAAGAGGCCTTTCCACTTTCAGTGATTGTTTAGCATAATCACGGCAGGACTGTTTTGCATTTTTCTCACGAGAGACTCCTGAGACACGGACACACTTGGAGATCACAGGTACACATCCAGCAATGTGGATAATTAATTGTGTTACCTACAAGTTGTTACCCGCTTGCAGGATATTTACTATGCATTAATCTGTCATACTAAATGTATTCTAATTAAGTTAGAAGTACTACAAACTATCTATCCCTGCAATGCTGGATCATTACTCCAATTGGATTTTACCTGTGCTCTTTATTACGAGACTTGCTGTTGTACTAAAGGAGCTATATTCTCGATCCTCATCAGTTCTGTACGGACTATTTTTCATATATATTTTATTTAATATTTTTTTTTTATGATTTTTATGTGGCCACATTGTTGCTTACTTATTTAGTTATTCCAGTGCCAGCAGATACTCATGTTCACCTAGGTCCATTAGGTCAGACATTTACTATTATATTGTAACTATAGGATTTGATTTTTTATCTGTGCTTACATTGATATTTTATATTTTAGACATTAAATACATTCATACTGATACCACAGCGCTCCCAATATTTATTTTCTTTGTTCTTGCAACAGATTAACACTGAAGCGCCTTGTGTTTTTTCTCCTCTTTGATCTTTATTATTAAAGACAGCCAGCCCCCAAGCCCCCCCAAAAGCAGTCAGTACATCACCAGTTCCCTCAAAGCTCCAGGGTAGTGGACGAGCTGTGCGCTGCCACTGGGCAGCTCTGCCTACATTCAGCCCTCATGGATATGAGGTGGCAGATAGAGTTACTGGTACAGCAGCTACTTGCCATCAACATTGTTAAAATGGCAAAAATTTAAGGGTCAGTGTTAGGCTTAAGGCTATACTTACCTTAAACCACATAGTCGACATCATGAATATTGGACTAATATACTGAAGCACTGCAAAATATTTATTAGACTAACAAAACCACAAGAGAATACCACCTTCAATTACTAGGAAAACCAGATTAATGAATGTTTAGTGTTCACTCTAGCTCCGGTGGCAGGTAGGGGGCCGGAGCTAGAGAGGGCACTTCCGTGTGCGCTTGCGAAAAGAGGGCATGGCCATTGAAAAGGGGGAGTGTCTATAAGACGCATCTCCTTTTCGTCACTCTTGGGGCGTGCCCGGCACTTACGGACAAGCCGTGCAGCCCCCTCAAGCGCTGCCAACAGGGAGAATAGATGCTGGGCGCATGAGCCCGGTGTCTATTCTCCGGCAGTGACCGGGTCACCGCACATTTCCCCACCCGCGGGACACTGACCCGCGGGTGAAAACAGCGCCCGCAGGCTGTGAGGGCATGGAGTTTTTTGCCCTCCAGAAGGAGGACAGGGCGCCGCATTGAAACAGCCTAGCGGGAACACTAAATGGTAATCAGAGCTTAAAAAAATATAAAATTAAAAAGTCAGGCTGTGTTAATGAAACTACTCATGTTTATTTCACACAGAGCCAAAACACAAAAAAGTAGTCATCACCTACAGTATTCTGTAAGCTAGCAACAGGCACTGGTAGGGACGGACATCAATGTTAACTAGATTTGCCAACGGCTCACCAACGATGGATGAGTGGGAGACCATGTTTTTTTTTCCCTCGACAGGACAGAGCTTAGCCCCAACCTCAGCAGCAACTAAGTAACGCCTCCATTTTTGAGTTGGCCGCAGCCCAGCTTGCCCCCAATAGCAGTGGCCATCGAGAGGGTGCAAACCATTGATGGTTAAAAGCATTGATTGTTTTTGTCTCATCGATGGTAAACACCAATGCACCCATCAATGGTAATCATTGATAGACACCCCACCAATTGTATTATGTACTATACAAAAATCATCCAACACTGACTTAATACTTGCCATCACTTTTCCTCTTATAAATATACTGCTCCATTTGGAAGTCAAGGTTTGTGCCACCCAAGTGGGTTCCTGCTGCCAGGAACTTAAGGACATCTTCCTCCTTCATTTGCAGGACATCAATACCTCCGGACATTGTGACCCCTTTAAAGCTACGTTGGGGTAATCTACAAGAGACCATATAAATTTAATAAAACAATTGCTCATGCACCAATGAATACGTCGAACTGTGCGTTTAAAAGATACTTATTGTTAATATGTACCAGAACTTAATTAGAAGCAATAAAGTTCTGCAGGCCCCTTAAGCTATAGTCAATATCCCAGCAGTTGAGATGAATGCCTACACCTCTCAAAATACCAAAACCAGCATCCTGACCGCCAGGATACCAAAGGAAAGTAGTGGGGGGGGGGGCAGATTAGGCACTAGGGGGAGGGTTAGGGTAAAGCACTAACTGGGAAATCATTCATATAGTTGACATGTTGGGCATACATTGACAAACGATGCACGTGCCCACAAGTCAGATAACTATCTGACATACTGTGTTTGCAGTAAGATTGACGGTTTCAATAATTTTAAATGTCAGAAATCATTCATAGTTATCGTTCAACAAACTCGATAATCTGACAGTGCATATGCACCATTAGTGTGAAAGCAAAGCAGCAAATTACCAAGTTATCCCAGAGTTGGAGATGCCAAGGCAAGATAACATGAAGATGGGGTTTATTTACTAAGTGGTGGCTTGCAACTGGTGCCATTTCTACGCACGCTTAAAGGTCTAAATTTAAGATCACAATATCTTAAAAGCATGGCATGCTTCGCTATTAAAATCTTTCCTACTTTAAATGTAGCATCCGGTCACAGAAACTTCATCTTACAGTAAATAAGCCCCATACATAAAAACACCCATTTCCTACAGCTATAGCTAACCTGTAAACACATATCCACTGGGCATCGGGACAGGGTAAGTCAAGGGGGCAGCTCATCCCCTTCCAAACAATTGAACGGTGCGACAGTCATGGGCTGTGCTTTATAGCAATAGGCTGCACGTCCATTTCACTGCACAGAGGAAGACGTGTAATGACAGCACATTACACCTCCTCCATGCGGTGCAGGAGCTGTGCCGCCTACAGTTATGAAGTACAGCCCTGACCATCCGCAGCTGCCACTACAGTCCCTGCGCGGTATGCGTGCCCAGGTAAGGGAGGGAGGAACGATTTTATGTTGCCCCCCCCCCCCCCCCAGTCACCTTTCACTACCACACAAGATTAAGGGGGAGAAGTATCACACTTCAGAGAAAAATGGAAGTGCCAAGCAGTCAGCTACTAATTGTAATTTTTCATCAACCTGTAAAATAGAAGTTAGGAGCCGATTGGATAGTAGTTTACCTCTCTACGATTTATAGAACCATAACAGTGACACACATTCGGCCTATGCCCACGTGCACAATAGCAGAGACTATGCACACATATGAAGGCCCGTGGCCCAGCAGACGCTGCGTGCCGTACTCGCCCTCCCCAGGTTCACTAAACATCCGCCGCTTCATCTGTTCGCAATGTAAATCCGCTATTCGCGCCAAGTAATACTTATGCGCATCTCTCCAGATTACGAACACCCAGCACTCACCAGCTACAACGCCGTATAGAGGTACTCCTGTTAGAGCCGAAGTAAAAGAGACCGCGTGAGCCCCTGTGAGGTCCTTAAATAGTCAGATGGTTGGCCAATCAGACGCACGTATAAATGTCTGTAATGAATAATTATCCAATCGGAGCTCGGTTTACTACTCGGCCATATTGGTGCTCCAAATATGTAATACTTGCGGTTGCCATCTTTGTAGAGTAAAAGCCAAGTGAGAGGGTTGTAAGTTTTCTAACGTTATGTCGCCGTGTCTTTAGAATGTTCTTATAAAGGACGGTTTGCCTTTAGTGGTAATAGTTGGATAATCGGTTTTCAGTGTGATAGTCTAATACAGGCCTGGACAACCTGTGGCTCTGCAGTTCCGAAACTACAAGCCCCAGCATGCTCTGACACTTGACAGCTGACATAGGGATCTATGTCGTCTTCCTCTGACATAGGGCATGCCCTATGGTAGAATTTGTCAGATCAGTAATTCCCTCATCTGATATGTAGTGACGTTGTGTAGTCACCACAACTTGTAAACATAAAACTAGCCCGTCTAAAAGTCTTTGCACTGCCGTTCCCAAACTTCTTGTTTTGTTTATTTTTCTATATTTATATAATGAACATAACTTTATCAGAAAACATTTCTCTGAGCTATTATACCTCATACCGCCCCCCCCCCCTTTTTTTTTTTTTTTTTTTTAAATTTGTATGTTTCATGCGTTGTTGTTAGGATGCAGCTACCTACCCTCCAACATGACCCGTTCCACCAGGTACAAATTGCTCCTGGACTTTCCACCTAATTTATAATTGCAGCCACCTGTGTTGAACTAGTTATTAGATGAGACAGGTGTTTCAGCACAGGTGTCTACAGTCATAAATTAGGTGGGAAGTCCAGGAGCAAAGCATTTTCTACCTAGTGCAACGGGTCATGTTGGAAGTTCTGCAGCTATACTTATCCGCCTTCTTTCTGGAGAGATACCTCTTCATACCTGTCACTCCCTTTCATCTTGTCTGGTGGCTAGCTCCTCACTACATTAGAATGCAATATGGCACACTCCTTACAAGACTGTTCCACACAGATGCCTATTGTTTCCCTTTATAGAATTTCTGCATGTCAACTGATTCACTCCAGAGGTGGACATTGCTTCTGTTATTGTTGCCTGGGATACCCTGTCAATGTGTTTAAGATAGGGTTAACTAGGTGAACATACTATTGCTCACTGAGGGCCCCATTTATTAATGATGCATATCCCCTTCAGTGCTCGCTCAAGAGGTTTTGTCAATCTTTCTTCTTTCATTGATAGCGATGCGGTCCTTATTGATGGCAATGGAGACCCGGCGCTACTCTTCCGGCTTCAGCATTGCCGGGACCCCGTGTCATGCACATGCACGTTACACAGGAGCCCGTTGCTGGCAGCGTTAGACTGCCAGCAGCGGAGTGGAGGACATTGCAGATGAGGACGACTTCACTGGACCTCGCCGGAGGTATTGATAGATACTAGTGGCATTTTCGTGTGTAAAATGCAGCTGGTATTTATGTTCGTTAATAAATGGGGTCCTGACTTCGCTCCAGGGGCTGCAAGCAGTGAAAAGAGTGGATAAGTGTGCCAGGGAGAAGTTGCCCGTGGCAACCAATATCAGCTTTGAGGTTGCATTTCTCAAGTGCATTCTATAAGACCCCTGTCCTTCTCTTATCACTCACACTCAATAACACGTAATGCTCTAATCTTTATCCAATTTCAATTTACTCAACACTTGTACTGCTCTGACTATACCTTGTTTCCTTGTGATCCGTTTTCACTATGCTCTCTGCTCCCGTCTGCAGCTTAATCACTCCCTCTGTTCTGCAGTGATTTCTGAAACTCAAGTGATTTTGGAAACTATACTGATTTCTGTTTTGTAAGTCAGTCTGCTCCTGATATACCCCATTCCAAACAGTATGAGAATATGCCTGCCTGCCCTGTTATTTACTCCTATGTTGCATAGTTATCCAGGTTATAGACGAGGACAATGTAAAAAAAATAAAGGCTGCAGTTGTACTTCAGGGTCCAGTCTTTAACCTGGGCAACGCCAGGTATCCCAACTAGTATAAAATTTTTACATCTGACAGATGTCTCTTTTGATGTTTAATGCTGGCCATACACTAGTACGACCAGCATAAGATGCGATTCATCATACAATTTCCCCTTGAACTCCGCAGCAGCTCCCTGGAAGTCCGGCTGCACGATTTGGTGCTTTTTTGACACACGATGTACATACGATCTCATGTACGATCACTCGCCCCTATAAGACTGGTCATGATACGATCGATTGTGTGCCTCACTAAAAACATGCGATCATAACAGATTTAAATGACGCCAGTCGGATGCACTATGCATCGCATGCGCAAATACACGGCACGATCTGCATACTATTATGACGAATAATATGGGCTGCACGTCTGATCATAAGATACGATATAAGAGCGGCGGGAGCGCGCATCACTTCATATTCCTACCTAAATACTACACAATTTCCACACAATGCATTGTACGAGGTGTCTAAAATCGTGCAATCGGCACAAAAATCACGCTAGTGTATGGCCGGCATAAGACTCCCGGGCGGCTGCTGTAAGATGAGACAGTAAGTGAAATGCTAATCATGCACACTGTTTAATGTCAAAGTTTATCATGCAAACACAATGGGCTGACTAACTCCGTATTTCATATATGCGGCTGTTGGAAAAGTGATATAACACAGCACTTTGGAAGAGTTGAGAGTGTTAAGGCAGGTATCCACTACAAGATCTGAAAACGACTGCACGATTACGACATTGTAATCGTTCAGTCGTTTGTCAGTCGTGTCATGTGCAGTCGTTCAGTGCAGGGTCATCAATCATCTGGAAACATGCTGAACCTGACGATATCAGGGTGACTAGCATGTTGGAAAGATGATAGATGTCTAAACGATGAGCGGGCATGCGCATCGCTGGTCGTTTTAGACACTTTTGCAAACGATTGAACAATCAAACGATCGTTATCGTTCAACTTAATCGTCTAGTGGATACCCCCTTTTACTGTGTGTGTATGAAGCCAGCCCCTCAGCCCCAGAACCTGTGTAGTTAAGAGTGTCCCAGTTTTATGGGATGATGACAGTATGCGGCCCGGACAAAGTTCAAAACTAGGGAAAACTGTAATCCTGGTCAAACTAAACTAACATGCCAAATTTGGTGGAGCTAGGTACAAAACTCTGGCCATGCATAAAGGACAAACAGACAGACACACACTTTCTTGCTTAAAGTTCAATAAACATCATCAAGAAGAGAAGAAACGTTTATGACATACACCTTCCTTACATTGGGGTCCAGTAAGTGCAATCTGTCACGACCAGGGTTTCGCGGCGTGGAAGTTGCGGTCCTTCCAGTGAGGGAGCTGACACGTGGAGACTGGCATTGTGTCTGTGCGGGGGTCTGCCAACGTTGGGCCATCCTGGCAAGGGTAAGTCTAGCAGCATCTCAGCATCACAGGTACATGGGAGCGGCCATCTTGCCTCAGGTCATGTGACATAGTGGGCCTATCCTGATGCGTCAGGTGATCTCTCCAGCCACTCACGCTCTGCTGCTGGGTACTTAAGGGGGTTTGGAGCTCCCTGTAGGGACCAGTGCAACCGAGTGTTTCAGCATCTGCTCTGAGAGAGTTCCTGCGCTCCTGATCTTAGTCTTGTGCTTCGGTGTTTGCCCTAAATCCTGGTTGGTCCCTGGCTCCCTGCAAACCTGCAGCATGCTACCCTGCCTTGCTTCCTGTTGTGGATCAAGTCCTGCTCCTTCTACCTACCCACTCCTCCCTGAACCTGAAGTTCCCAAACCTACCCATTCCTTCCTGAACCTGTTGTTCCTAATTACCTACTCCAGTCTGCATCTGAGTTTTCAGCAACTATTACAGCATTTCCGGATTAACCTGCGTAGTCAACTCTCAGCATTTTTGGATTTTCCTTCAGCCATTATCAGCATTTCCGGATTACCCTGTTTAGCCATCTCAGCATTACCTGCTTTCCCTTTCAGCAACTATTACAGCATTTCTGGATAACCTTGTTCAGCCATCGTCTCAGCATTACCTGATTTCCCTTTCAGCTATTATCACAGTATTCCCGGATTCCCTACCCTGCTATTACCACTGACTTTCTGGACTTTTCCTTCAGCTTCACAGTTACCTCAGTAAACTAAACTTTATTTTAGTTCTGTCACTGATCTGGACACTCATTCATTGCATCACTATTGTTCCTTTGGTCAGAGATGTTATTCGTGTGCTTGTCTACTAGTATTTACATTAAACAACCCACCTTTCAGTTTAAATCTGCTCCTGTTTCCACCCCGAGTCCACAACAAACACAGATCCTAACACAATCATATATAGATCTACTTTTGGAATCTATTTGTAGGAAAGAATTGTTGGAACCTATAATAAGCACCAATTCCTATTTGCACATAAAGGGGTTATGGAATCCTATTTAATACCTCTATGCAATCCTGCCTATAACCTCTATGGAATCCTGCCTATAACCTCTAAACCTTAGATGACGCAAATTAGCATTATGAATAGTTGCACACTGTAATAAACACTTTCAGACTTTGGTTGTGGTTCCGAAGCACAAAAAGTTATTATTCAGCATAAAAGAAAAAGGTACTTAAACGCACATGATCTAGACAATACGTGCAAAGGTTACATTCAATATAGGTACAGTCGATATACATACGCCAGCGCACCGGTCCCAGTTACAGTCATCAATCCAGAAGCCTGCGGTCATCCAAGAAGAAGAATGGCTCCTAACTGGGACCAGTACACAGGCTATATACCCGAACTGATCATGATAACAGCAATGTAGACAGACAAACATAAAGCCATTGGTTCTTGCTCTTGGTCTTTGTAATACACTGTAGTTCATAGGGCAGTTCACTAAGGGTATGTCCCACTTCTTCAGATTGTATTGTCTTTAATTGATTTAAAATAACCACAGGCTCAGCATACAGAGTTTTATATTTCAACCAATAATTCGCTATGGTCCATAACTCCCGAACGCATGATCCGATTCCCTTTCCGATATAACCGGGTATCTGGAAATAGACAGGGTATCAGTACAGTACCAAACATGAAATGTCTACGATGTTCTATACCATTAATATCACATACATACATTTCACAACATTGCTGATATAAATAAAACCCTAAATATTAACTTAAAATACTGCGGAACCTTGTAATGTAATTGTGTGTATATTTGCACGCACTGTGAATACACATGCGATTGTCTATGTGCATGCATGTATTTATCATGAATTAATATATATATATATATATATATTTATATATATATATTTCTCTCTATGCTTTACTTGGTTTTGATATTACTTGTCTGGACTACAAAAATGACAGGCAATGGGGATTTACACAGGTGATCAAAAGATGCCTGATGAGATCACAAAGGCAAGGCTAATCTGTTTAAGCATCAGACTCAAAGACAATGGCTTACCCAAAATACAATTCATTTCTCCTTAACCACATCACATTAGATACAAGGCCTACAATGGCTAACAGTAGCTTAGATGCCTAACAATTGTTTCCCAATCCATTCCTTCTGAGTATATTAGTGTCTGTATTATACTTCAATTTTCATAGGCATATTGTTCTGTATGCAGAGCAATTGCTCACCATATCTTTGTGTATTCTCTAATTATTCATCACAGACAAATCAACAAAACCTGTCTTGTCATCATTGAATATTTAATGTAAGGATTATTTTAGTTGTAGCTAAAATGGAGTTTTGCGACCAGTCGCAAAATGGCGTCTTGCAGATCTTGAATTTAAACAGATTCTGTCTCAGCCAATTATCCGGCTTCAACAGGGTTTTCTACATACATTCAAAACAATACTACCCTATATGTTGTTGTTTATTTTTTATATACAAAATTGGATATTGGTCTACTGAGGTGGTAGAAAAATGCACACTGATGTGTACGTAAATACATGTTTCTTATTTGAATAAAGGATCATGATCTAGTAGGCTACAGTGAATAGGTGAGTTTTGAGGGAATGTTTAAAGCAATAGAGGTTGGGGTGGAAACTTAATTGCTTATGGAGGAAATCATGTTATGATTCCGAATTTCTCACCTCCATATGGCTCTTTTTTCCCTCTCTCAATGTCATCTCCATTACCACTGCCATTTCATCAGTCTTCCCTCCTGCCAGGATTTCAGAGGTCCTCTCATTCATTTCATCCTTTTCTCCCACAATCTGTACACTCAACCCTGATCCCTCCCACCTCCTCCACTCTCTGTCCTAGACAAATCAACAAAACCTGTCTTGTCATCATTGAATATTTAATGTAAGGATTATTTTAGTTGTAGCTAAAATGGTGTTTTGCGACCAGTCGCAAAATGGCGTCTTGCAGATCTTGATTTTAAACAGATTCTGTCTCAGCCAATTATCCGGCTTTGACAGTCCACCCTTTGATAGCCAATCAAACGCTATCACAACCTATTTTGAATCTGTTTAGCCATGCATGAGAATATACCGTTTAATGTTATTTTGGTATGACACAGGTTAGTCATTTGAACCATTAGATAATGTGTCTCAAGGAGGTTAAAACAACCCTTATACACCATCTGCGGATCCTTAAGGGATCATTGGCAAGATGTGGGAATTCATCTAACCTATAAAGGAAGTTTTTAGGGGGAATTGGGACAGTATTACCTAGAATGTTTTAAAATAACATTATCGATATATATATTCATGCACAACCATACAAAATCTGGATCACATTATCATAGGGTACATTCTAATTTAGGGTTGTAACACAGCTCTTCCTTAACCTTGGTATCCATATCTCCATCACTTACCACCACCATCTCAATTTCTCGGTTCGCCCTAGTACTTTTCCTGCACTTCAACACATTAGGAACACATCTGACACACAAGACAATTACTAAGATGACACTGATTATGAGGATCAGAAGTTTACCCACTGTAAAAAACAATTTCTGGATCCACTCTCCTAGACCGGAGAACCATTTCACAAGGTTCAATCACGTGAACCACTCCTCTACCTGTTCCTCAACTTCAGTCAATGAAGTACTATGGTTCTTTCGGAATTCCCATTTTAACTGCAGAATTTTGTCCATCTTCCGGTCTATCACCTCCTTGGGATCACTGGTGTTATTTGTAATGTATGTGCAACACTTTACACCAAACTGGGTTGCCAATGTCACACAGTCCCCTCCTTTGACAGCTGTTAAGTAATTAAACACTAGCCTATGTTACACAAGTTCTTTCTTATAGGCTTGTAACTCTTTACCTGTATATCTAAATGTGTCATCATACATCTCGGTGATATATTATCTATTAATTTTGCAAGATCTTGGATATATTGAAAATTTAAAGCACCCCGAGCGATCCTGGTGGGATCTAGTGCTACCAACACTTGGAAGCCAGTTGTCTCACTAATCAACTGAGTAGCTGCATGTATATCACCAGGTATCATGTTTCTTTTGTCACGATGTTCATAATGTGTATGAAGATATTGAGATGGGTTGTTTTTATGGATACCAAGCATTTCACCATGTGTAAGGGTCATAATTTCTGGAAGTATTCTTCCCAAATAACATAAACCTTCTGAACTCGGGGAGAGCCACTTATACGTTTTTCTACCACATATAAAATATACATCGTCTGGGAGTACACAGGGAGTTGAAAACATCATAGTCATTAAACACATTTCTCTTGCATATAACCCTACTTCAGGTTCTCCCATCTGGTCAAGACATGTCTCTGGTTGTATAATCTTGGCACAATACCCTTCTGGTACCCTACCAACCATTTCTTTAGTATCACTAAGTGTATACCGATACCTAAAGAGTCTCCCATTGGATCTAATTGTGTGTAACAGTTCATAATCCATTGGCTCATTATCAGCTCTTAGTGAGAAGGTCATCGTCTGGTTATTCCCCATCACTTCCAAACTCCCTGGTTTATTGGGGTTGGTTATGTTCAAACATATAAGTGATCTATCTACATGCAATTGATGGAGTTTAAAATGAGGCGACTTGGATGAGAGGATTTTTCCATCCAGCGTTTTCTATTTTTGCAATTCTAAAACTTCTGAAACATTCAATGGAAATGGCACCAACCCTACATTATGCTGTCCCTGAGGCACGTGTGAGCACACCCAACAATCAGATTGATTTAAAACTTTGCCTACCATGTTATGATAATCCTCTAAAGAATACCCACCCCAATACGGGTTATATTTAGGCTGGCACCGTTGGATACATTTTTTATCAACTAGGGACCCACAAAGTTCACAAATACAGAAATCTTCAGATGATAAACCTTCACACTATCCCCGAGTTTCAGATATCACAGATCTCTTAACAATTACTGTACTAAGATTGGTCAGACACTCCCCTGATTGGCATAGCACTCCTCTCGATTCCACTCCATCAATATTGCCATCAGCTCCCATCTCCTTTATCTGTTATCCATCACAGAACCCAGAAATCCCCGAACAAACCTGGATGATGGAAAGAGAATACAAGAATGAACACAGCAGACCAGTCCATTGCTGTAACAGGGATCTACAAATTTCTTTAGCTCAGATATTTCACTGCAACAAGCTTGAGATCGACAGGTCCACGTTATCGGCCTCGTCTCCGCCTTGTATCTCCACCGGTTGGTTGACCTTCCTGCAGTGAGTGGAATGGACCCTGGTATCTCTCTCGGCCACCTTCAAGGATGTGGTACTCGTCAACAACACCGGGTACGGACCTTCCCACCAATCAATCAGACAACCTGAACGCAAGAAATTTCTGATCATAACAAATTCTCCAGGTTTGACATCATGACAGTTTGCATCAGACATGTTAGATAATAACACTTTCAATTTCTGTTCTTACTCATCTTCATGAGACACTGCAGAGTAACCTCATTATCATATTTTCACATGAGGCTGCCTGTCAAACAGTATCTCAAAGGGGGACAGATAAAAAGACGGTCTGGGGTGATCTTGATATTATTAATACCCACCAATTTACACATGTTTTTTTTTAAAAGACATCACCTGTGAAATGAGTATCCCTATACTCTAGGGATACCGTATCTGTATACAACCCTCTGTACAATTAAACCCTGTTATTAATAGCTACTGCTCTAGGTAGTGTCTTAGCCCCTGGGTTTGGACAGTATCTCAAGTACTTGACCTTAGTTTGGCATGGCTGCAATTTGTCCTTAGCAACCTTGTGTCCTGTGTGTGAGAGATGAAGCACAATAGTTTAGTATCATTTAAACATGGCATAAATGAATCAGGGCACAACAATAAATCATCCACATATTGTATCAGAACAGATCCATTGGCAAGTTAAAAAGATTGTAAACAGTCATATAAGGCCTGAGAGAAGATACTGGGGTTGTTTAAGAAACCGTGGGGCACTCGTGTCCATGTGTAGTGTACACCTCCCCCTATGTGAAAGCAAAGAGGTACTGACAGTCAGGGTGTTAGGGAACAGGGAAGAAAGCAGAACAGAGATTGGGTATCAGTTACATCAATTACCATTACCGGTTCTTCTCTAGTATCCCCAATTAACCTGACTGGCTGACTGTCTTCTTCTAAGACAGCATTCATGGTCATGTTGTTAGCAGGTGACTGTTGTGGGTGTCCCTCCTGTTGGTGCCTAGGGATTCCCTGACCTACTTTACAAAACCTACTTATGTGACCCTCCCTGTTACATCTAAAACACCTCTGTATGTGACGTGTGTTGAAAGGTTGTTGTGTGGGGGAAGAAGTATGAAAAGATTGAGGTTCAAAAGATTGAGGTTGAGTATGATGATATGAGTTTGGAGGTTGTTTGGGATGTGTGTATTTTGGCCGTGTGTGGTAGAAGCGTTGCGGGGGTTGTTGTATTACTTCTAGAGCTTGAATACTAACGGCCATTAGTTTCTCGCTCTGCATTTCTCTCTTCTTAAGGATGTTTTTGTCATGCTCAATTGCAGCTTCCCTGAGAGCGTCCTCAGTAATTCCCCTCCACCCAGGAAGTGAGGTCTGAACCCTGCTCTTAAGGACGTCTTTAAGACCGTCCATAAGTACTGTGACTGTCATTTCCCTGTAATGGGTGTTATCTTTAATATCTTTTATGCCTGTATATTGGGTAATAGTCTGCAGGGCTCGCTTAAAATAGTCTCCTGCAGACTCACTCTCCTTCTGTTTAATTGTAAAAATGTTACTCCAATTAACTACTACAGGGAAAAATATGGCTAATTTGTCTACAATATGAGTTATATTATTTTGAATGCCTTCATCAGTTATGGGAACATCTCCATTCAATACACAAGCTGTGATAAACTTTTTCACGTCGGTATTGTGTGGAAGACATGCCCATAATATCACTCGCCAATCCTTGTTAGTTGGCTCATGAGCATTACCCAAATCCTTTACAAATATTTGTCAATTTGTTAAATTCTTCCTAGGGTCTGGGAATTATACCATTATGGAATGTAACTCCACCCTGGTTCATGGACAATGCATTGCTACATCCCTTGTGACCACTACACCCTGTGCGTCCGGATTCACATTGGGAACAGTTATTGTCCGGATGGGGTGAATGCCTAATGCACCACTACCTGTGATTTTATTACCTTGTGTAGGGTTCAGCCCCTGACTACTACATATGGGATTAGCAGTTTCTATAGCAGCGGGAGTTACAACATGGGGAAGAGTGGACATTACAACAGGTTCGTTATCTGCATCATAAACATGTTCTTTATAGTTACTCAGAAGAGGGTACAGATTGCTTGTTACATTTTTATGATTTTTGTGATCGACTGTACCTACACCACTATCTGCATAGGGCAGCGGTGGTGCATGTGCGTTAACAGTACCTTTGGCAACGCTACTTTGCAGTGCGTGCTTGTTCACTGGTGTCACTTGCACAACGCTGTTTTGCATTGTGCCAACACTCCCTTGCGCCGTGCACGCAGCGCTGATTTGCGTCGCATGCACTCCGCTTTGCCACATATTCCCTTCTCGCTGCCATAACTTCAAACAATCACTGAACTTTACCCTTTTGTTTAGAGACCTCATCAAGCAAATACTGTCTCTAACATTGTTCAAGACTTCCATATCAAAGCTACCTATCTTGGGAAAAGGTTTTCTACATTTCTTGGTCATTTTGACCCATATGTTACAATACACCATAGCATAAGCACCATACTTTATAAACATTACATACCTTGCCGACCCCTGCGGCCCTTCCATCAGCAGTGCTTCATCGATCATTACTAGAGATTGCTTAGCGCCCATATTAAGAACAATGCTACGCAATTTCCAGAAAACGTCGACCTGTGAACAATTTTCAAAGAGCTACGTTCACGCACTCCCTCCCGCTATGCACAGCCAGCCCTTCTAAAGTTCACAGTCGGCTTTGCACAACAAGGAGCAGAATAAACACCTATTGTACTTACCCTACTTGTGGCTGTATTACCAATCTTCAACTGCTCAACCGCTTCTGCAAGCTTATACACCGGTTTCCCGCCCTTAGGGATCGTTTGTATAGCCAAAAAGTGAGGAAAGAAAACAACTTGCTTTGTGAGTTATTTATTTTTCCTCATGGTAAATCACCTCAAGCTTTACCACACCACTTCCTATTTCGAGTCTACTCCCATTGGTAGCATTTAGAAATTCCAATAACCCCTAACCTTGCCAACAGTTTCACTCCCACGACACCCACTTCAGAATCACAGTTTACACAAACTATGCAGTTCGATCGCTCTGCCCAAGGAACCTAACCGATCAATGGACTTTGCGATTAATGGGTGTTCGGACCGGGAAGACCTTGTTTCCCGAAACCACAATGTACCTGCTTTGTACACTGGCCCAGTAGTTTGCTCGGCCTCGTCAGGCACCTACTGAGTTTACACTTTGAGGTTTGACCAGACAGTAACCTCCGCTAGGCTTAACTAGACAGTAGCCTTAGCTTTTACGGGCTTTACCAGACAGTAGCCCCCACACACATGCACGCTTCAATCACTACCCTACTTCTGCGCAGAACAATAAAACCTTTTCCCAAAACACAGTAGTACAATTCAGAAGTTTGAACAGGTATTCACACTACAAAACACAATGACCTTTTTGAACATGCGGCAGCCATACAGAAAACATGCAGACGCTAATGTGCGACTTACCCCCTAACATACTATTTTAACACCGAAGGAAAACATGCTTTTCCTTCTTCGTCCCTGGTTCTAATCAGTGCTCCTTGATCTTAAACGGTAACGGTAGCGCTTTCTCAGCAACCAAGTGGTAGCAGGTTTTCGAAGGCAAAGCGTTCTTTCCCGCTTATGGCGCCTTTCCACCCTTTTGATGAGAGTTCGCTAACCGTGTGTTACCGTGTAAGTGGTAGCGTGATTTCACTCTGAGCCCCCAACTATGGAATCCTATTTAAAACCTCTATGCAATCCTGCCTATAACCTCTAAGGAATCCTGCCTATAACCTCTAAACCTTAGATGACGCTAATTAGCGTTATGAATAGTTGCACACAGCAATAAACACTTTCAGACTTTGGTTGTGGTTCCGAAGCACAAAAAGTTATTATTCAGCATAAAAGAAAAAGGTACTTAAACGCACATGATCTAGACAATACGTGCAAAGGTTACATTCAATATAGGTACAGTCACTATACATATGGCAGCACACCGGTCCCAGTTACAGTCATCAATCCAGAAGCCTGCGGTCATCCAAGAAGAAGAATGGCTCCTAACTGGGACCAGTATACAGGCTATATACCCGAACTGATCATCAGGGCTGCCATCAAAAACTGTGGGGCACGGGACTGACAAAATAGGCAGGGCCCCCCTAGCCCTGCCTCAAACCCCCCCTCCCCTTGACGTCACGCCATGCCGGCTCATAAGAAAAACTTTATTGCGGTGTATATATGTAGGAGGTGGAGTGGGAGGAAGGCCCTGGGCAGCTGAATGGGAAGTGACTTGACTCACCATATTGTGCTGCAGAAGGGGGTGGGGGGATAGTGAGGGACTAGCTGGTAACTGGAAGCAAACACAAGCAACTGGCCCTGGCTTTGCTATGTGTCCTTGTGTGCCCAGGGAATAAAGCCCAACACCCTGGTGGTCTAGGGTGGTAATGAGGAAGGGTTGTCCCACTGGGACCTTACCTGCTCTGCCGACCTTGGCGGGCACAGCGGAGTACCCTCTGTGCCAGCCCTTCCCCGCAAGGGTCAGCGCCGCTCCTCAGCTTGCCAAGCGCTGGATCCTCACTTGCCTCTGGGCGGTAGCTTGACTTCACCGTCTACTTGACTCCCGGCAGACTTAGCTTGGACAGCAAAGAAGCCTTTATAAAATATATGCCATCATAAAAATATATTGTCTTGTCCCTTCCTATATCTGTATGTATGTGCCTCCCCCTATATGTTCTGCCTTCCCTTCTCTATATCCCACTGTGCTCCACATCCTGCACTGTGCTCCCCTGTCCCTCATGTCACCCACACAGTGCTCCCCTGTCCCTCATGTCACCCACACAGTGCTCCCCTGTCCCTCATGTCACCCACACAGTGCTCCCCTGTCCCTCATGTCACCCACACAGTGCTCCCCTGTCCCTCATGTCACCCACACTGTGCTCTCCTGTCCCTCATGTCACCCACACTGTGCTCCCCTGTCCCTCATGTCACCCACACTAAGCTCCCCCTTCCCTCATGTCACCCACACTATGCTCCCTCATGTCACCCACACTGTGCTCCCCCTTCCCTCTTGTCACCCACACTGTGCCCCCCTTACCTCATCTCACCTACAAAATCTACACTGTGCCCCCTCCTTTCACCAACACTGTGCCCCACCTCCAACACTTACCTTTAACAACGCTGGCCAGTCCTGCTCCCTGGCAGTTTGCTCCTCTGCTGTGCTGCTATCATCATGATTCATGCCTGACGCTGCTCGGGGTCCCTGAACACACTGCAATGACTGGGGTGGGGGCGGAGCTTCCTAATGACTCATCGGCTCTCAGTCTCAGTGATCATTCTCCTCTCTGACTGATCTCCCGGCAGATGCTAATGCTGGCTCAAGGCAGGGCCTGCACGTGTGTACGGCCCAGCAGCCAGGCAGCCTCTTGGGGTAGTGGTGGGTGGCCGCAGCATGGTGGAAGGAGCGGGTCCCGGCAGGGCCTGTAACTTTTTTCCAAAGGCATGTGTGGGCCGGCCGCAGTGTAGGTAGGCAGAGCAGGAGGGCGGCCGGCACTCACTTTTACAGTGGTAGCAGGGGGGTAGGAGCGGGCCCCCCAAGTGTCCGGGCCCGGGACTCCAGTCCCGGCAGTCCCCCCCTGATGGCGGCCCTGCTGATCATGATAACAGCAATGTAGACAGACAAACATAATTCCATTGGTTCTTGGTCTTTGTAATACACTGTAGTTAATAGGGCAGTTCACTAGGGGTATGTCCCACTTCTTCAGATTGTATTGTCTTTCTTTAATTGATTTAAATTAACCACAGGCTCAGCATACAGAGTTTTATATTTCAACCAATAATTCACTATGGTCCATAACTCCCGAACGCCTGATCCGATTCCCTTTCCGATATAACCGGGTATCTGGAAATAGACAGGGTATCAGTACAGTACTAAACATGAAATGTCTACGATGTTCTATACCATTAATATCAAATACATACATTTCACAACATTGCTGATATAAATAAAACCCTGAATATTAACCTAAAATACTGCGGAACCTTTTAATGTAATTGTGTGTATATTTGCACGCATTGTGAATACACATGCAATTGTCTATGTGCATGCATGTATTTATCATGAATTAATATATATATTTCTCTATGCTTTACTTGGTTTTGATATTACTTGTCTGGACTACAAAAATGACAGGCAATGGGGGTTTAACACAGGTAATTAAAAGATGCCTGATGAGATCACAAAGGCAAGGCTAATGTGTTTAAGCATCAGACTCAAAGACAATGGCTTACCCAGAATACAATTAATTTCTCCTTAACCACATCACATTAGATACAAGGCCTACAATGGCTAACGATAGCTTAGATGTCTAACAATTGTTTCCCAATCCATTCCTTCTGAGTATATTAGTGTCTGTATTATACTTCAATTTTCATAGGCATACTGTTCTGTATGCAGAGCAAACGCTCACCATATCTTTGTGTATTCTCTAATTATTCATCACAGACAAATCAACAAAACCTGTCTTGTCACCACTGAATATTTAATGTAAGGATTTTTTTAGTTGTAGCTAAAATGGCATTTTGCGACCAGTCGCAAAATGGCGTCTTGCAGATCTTGAATTTAAAAAGATTCTGTCTCAGCCAATTATCCGGCTTCAACAGGGTTTTCTACATACATTCAAAACAATACTACCCTATATGTTGTTGTTTATTTTTTATATACAAAATTGGATATTGGTCTACTGAGGTGGTAGAAAAATGCACACTGATGTGTACGTAAATACATGTTTCTTATTTGAATAAAGGATCTTGATCTAGTATGCTACAGTGAATAGGTGAGTTTTGAGGGAATGTTTAAAGCAATAGAGGTTGGGGTGGAAACTTAATTGCTTATGGAGGAAATCATGTTATGATTCCGAATTTCTCACCTCCATATGGCTCTTTTTTCCCTCAATGTCATCTCCATTACCACTGCCATTTCATCAGTCTTCCCTCCTGCCAGGATTTCAGAGGTCCTCTCATTCATTTCATCCTTTTCTCCCACAATCTGTACACTCAACCCTGATCCCTCCCACCTCCTCCACTCTCTGTCCTAATGCTTGCACACACCTAGCCCACCTGCTAAAACTCTCTCTCTTTTTCTCTCTCTCTCCTGGCATCATCATTCCCATTGTAAAAAAAAGTCCAGACTCTGCATCTCTCCAGCTAAAGCCCCATTTTCCTTTCCACTCTAAAATTGATGAACTTTTAAGAAATGTTCTCACCAGTCACTCTCTTTGTCCCTTTTCCATCTGGCTACTGCCCTCTCAAGTCCACAGATACTGTTCTCGCCTGGTTGGCTAATAATCTGCTCAAGGTGAAGGGCCACTTCTCATTGCATCTTCTCCTTATTCTCTCTGCAGCATTTGACACAGTCAACCAATTCTCCTTATTGATACCTTTAACTCTTTTGGCCTTTGTGGCAACATCTTTCCCTGGCCCTACGTCAGACACATGTTCTCCTCCTCTTCTTCTCTCATTCAGATTTCCACAAAGATTCTGTTCTTGGCCTGTTTCTTTTCTTTTGTGGTCAACTCACTCTCTCTTCTCTTCTCTCTTGTGCCTCTCTGCCATCTCGACTTGGATATCTTTAGCTAAACATATCTAAAACTGAGCTGGTCACCTATCTTCCACCTAATGTCACGACACGTCCACCTGTCTCACTTACTATTGATAATGTCACCCTCACCTACACTCCTCATATTTAATACCTTACCCAGACCTGTCACCTCCTCCTTTGCAACATTGCAAAGCTTCGCCCTATCCTCTCCAAGTAAGTTGCAAAGGGTCTTGTCCATACACTTGTCTCCTGCCTTGATTACTGCATTAGTCTAATATTGTTATACGTTATGCTGATGCTTGTACCTTTTGATAATGTATGTTATTAATCTGGAAGAATGTGTAGCCATGAATGGGGCATGGCCATCCCTGTTGTAAATAATATTCACTGCAAAGGTTGGTGGCACACCTCAGGGGTGTTCCTCTGCCTACATGACTAGTCTGAGCTCCTTAGACAACCCCGGCCCTGGATAATCAGTATGAGACCAACCCTCCTCTCAGCGCCTCTGCCTATGGTCTCTCCAACACTAAGACAACTGCATGTAAAACATGTTTGTGTTTGACATGGCAAATGCATATACAACATAAATGTATAAGGACTTATTGAGCCTTTTGATGCATTTATTTCACTCATTACAGAACACATTAAAACCTAAATCTCAAAGTATGCCAGTATGTTTGTATTTGTAAAGGTACTTGTGGAAACGGGAACATGTTGACAAAACTTACAATTTGCAAACTACAGTTACACACAATATAGATGACACTACAAAAGAAAATGTATGATACAACTTTAGAAATGTAATAATATAATTACACCACAGAAATTAAAATTAAATATTTAGGCGTGTTATACAAATGCAATATCTTGTAAATGGAGTGACAGTGTTAACTGGTTTTGTAATATATAGAAACTTTATCCCACTAAGGAAATACATGTGGTCATGAATAAATATTGGTACAAGTTGAGTCTCCCATATCCAAATATTCCAAAATACGGAATATTTTTAGCATGACCGAGATAGTGAAACCTTTGCTTTTTGATGGCTCAATGTACAAAAACTTTGATTAGGGCACCAAATTATTAAAAATCTAGTATAAAATAACCTTCAGGCAGTGTGTATAATGTGTATATGAAACATAAATGAATTTCATGTATGTACACAAACTTTGTTTGAGCCACAAAATTATTAAAACTATTGTATAAAATTACCTGCAGGCTGTGTGTATAAGGTGCATACAAATCATAAATGCATTCTGTGTTTAGATTTGGATCCCATTCCCAAGATATGAGTATTTCATTATGGTATGCAAATATTCCAAAATACGGAATATTCAGATATCCAAAATACCCCTGGTCCCAAGCATTTTGGATATGGGAGATTCAACCTGTATAACAATACTTTAAAAGAAATAAAAGTGGTATGCCACACTTAAAATAAAAACATGAAAATATATTTAAACAAGATAAAAGGATGTCAATATTTTGTACATTTCAATATTATCTTATAAAACACTTAGGGGTAAATTTACTAAAGTGAGAGTGTTTAGAAGTGATGTTGCCCATAGCAACTAATCAGATTCTAGCTATTATCTTCTAGAAGGTGCTAGTTAAATGTTAAGTAGAATCTGATTGGTTGCTATGGGCAACATCACTTTTAAAACTCACTTCTAAAAATTCTCATTTTAGTAAATTTACCCCTTAAAATCAAATTAAACCTTCATAGCATATGCAAAATGCCACTTAAAAACATTTAACTGTAACTAATATGTTCGCACAGGCACTAATGTGCACTAACAAGTAGAGCAAAAAAAAACAAAAAACGTATTTTCACTTGAATGTTGTTTTGATCACTTGAATGTTGTTTTGATCTTAACACTCCTGAACCCATGCTTGTAGCAGATTCAAATGGCTAAGAGAGTGTAATAGCATCTTTGATTTATTGTATTTGTCTGTTCACTCCCATGTGTTTAATTCATGTTATTTATATTCCTCTTTAGGGAGAGTGGACTGCCCATCAGTTTCCTCCTTATAACAGAAAAGCCATTGAGGAAATTGTATTGTTCCTTTAATAAATCATAAAAAAAAACATTTATGGAGATTTATAGTTAGGTATTTTGTAAATGTATAATTGTCAAAAATGTGAGTCATACTTAAATCATATTTGTGTAATAATTTATGTTTATACATTGTGTGAATCCGTGCTGAAGATGGATTATAATAGCTGCTCCGTTTCTATTATAGAACAATTACAAATGAATTAATTATAAAGAGCGCTTGTATATGGTAGTGAATTTAAGAGAATGTATGTTAAAAAACACAATACCTAAAAAGAAAAAATGTTATATAACAGTAACAAATGTTTATAGCTCTTTGGTAAAGTAACTGTTGCGGTATCCGGAAAGATGTATTAGTGCTGGGTTCCTTAAATGCCGTTTTCAAAAGGACTGATGGCATGGTAGATACTGTGCTAAGCTTTCCCTATTGCTGCCTACCTTTTCCACAATGTCCTTCTTCGGCTGGTCCCCGCTGCACCGGATAGTATGTCTGGCCGGTGGTGCCTTGTTTGTGGATGAAGGACTGGATCTGGTATAGAGAGAATTTTCAAACTGAGCTCTTGTGTGGGTCCATGTATGTTGTCAGCACTCACAGCACTTTAAACATATGGATGACAAATGTTTTGGCTAGGGGCTTGGTAACATCACAGCCAGAGGCCCCCAGACAAAATGAAATAGCCTGTTTGCTGGTGCCATGACCGTGTTAACCCATAGGTAGAGAAACTTATGCCAAATTCTATGCGTTAACACAGTAAATTACCGGGCAAGTAAAAGGGGCTCTAATTGAATAGCACTGGGCGTCAAAGCCCGAGTATACCACACTTTTTCACCTGTGGTAAATTACTGCTGCAAATTGCATAGAGAAAAATGTCACCAAAAACTCTGTGTGGAGTTCACTGAAATAAAAATAACATGCAAATCTCCACTTCCCTTCAGTAGGTCATTATGCCTGACTGGAAAGATCTCCTCCAAGAGAGAAGGAAAGAGATGACAAATTTTCAACTGTCAAAATTGTAGCTCAATGGGAGTCTTTTAAAAATAGGCATGATTTTCAAGTCCTCTTACTACTTCCATACAGGATTACCTGATGTCAATGACCACATTTTCTCTGTGAAGCGCTGCTGAATATTTGTGTGCTATATAAATAACGGTTAATAAATAATCGAATAGGCCAAGTAACCACTGCTACACCATTAGTTAATCAGTAATTAGAGGTTTAATCACTGATACAGTGGGTCATTACAAAGGCTCCACTGTGATCCTTTATCCTACTAATGCAAGCAACTGTTTAAAAAATGACTGCAGTGTTTGTAATGCCTATTGAAGTGAGAGAGGACTGCAGTGCTGGATCAATCCTTCATGAGTCGTAGGTTGGGAAATATTAGGCTTAGATCTCAGACCTAGGGGTAAGTTTATTAACAATCGAGATGGTCCCGATTTTCAAAGTGATTTATCTTGCTGGAACTTGCCAAAATTTGGGTGATTTAATCCCTTTTATTTTACCAAATTTACCAACAGGCGATTTGAGGCTAAACGAGTTGGCCAGTGGTGAAGCAGAACGAGATATCTCTCCTGAGCAACTCGTTTTGCAGGAGATTACTCACCCAAGATTGCAGTATTTTCTCTCTGCAAATCTCTTCCAAGCTAGCAGCCAGCACATATCAGTGAGATATGTGCTTGCTGCTTGTGTGTTAAGCCTTATAAAAAATAGATAAATATTTTAAAAAATAATTGACTTGAGGTCCCCCCCAAAACACTAATCAGCCCCGGACATGCCAGCTAGTGCTGGTTCTTAACATTACAGGGAAAAAAATGTGTAGGTATCCACTGTAATTTAAGAACCAGCACAAGGCAGCAGGGACAGAGCTGGATTTAAATATACGGAGAAAAAAAATGACGTGAGGTCCCCCGTATATTTAAAACCAGCCCTGGAACCTTTCTAACAAGGGACTGATGCCACAGCCAGAGGTGCCCTTTCACCGGGCCCCCCAGCCACAGCATCAGCCCTGACCGTTAGGCCAGGGATCCCTGGGGAGTTGGTGACCCCCCCAATAAAGGGGTCACCCTCTCCAGGGCACCCCTGGCCTAGGCTGATAGCCCGGGATTATCCCCTCCACCCGTGGGTGGTGGGTTGATAGTGTAAGGTGTAGTGTAAAAATTAGATTTTTCATCATTGTCTTTACAGTGGAACTACAGGTCCCAGCAAGCCTCCCCCGCATGCTGGTACTTGGAGAACCACAAGTACCAGCATGCGGGGCATTAAGGGCCCACTGGTGCCTGTAGTTCACCTGTAAAGAAATGGTTAATAAAAAACACAACACACCATGAAAATAAAACTTTAATGCATCCATAAACACACTTACATATACTCACCTGTTTCCAGATGTTCCCGTCCCCTTGTCAACGTAAAGTATCCCATCGAATTACCTGTAAAAAGAGATCCAATACTCACCTTTATGTCCCTCGATGTTCTCCGCAAAATCCAATACGTGGGCCGGATACAGTGTAACAACATGCTTCTGCATGTTGTTACACTGCGCTAATGTCTGCTCGTGGGAACGAGTTCACTTCAGTCCCGAGCCGCCGGCCAATCAGTGGCGGCTAACATTAGCGGCCGCTCATTGGCTGGGACCCACGTGGGCTTAGCCAATGAGCGGCTCCTCCACATGGGTCCCAGCCAATGAGCAGCCGCTAATGTTAGCCGCCACTGATTGGCAGGCGGCCCGGGACTGAAGTGAACTCGTTCCCACGAGCAGACATTAGCGCAGTGTAACAACATGCAGAAGCTGTACACTGTATCCGGCCCACGTATTGGATTTCTGCGGAGAACATCAAGGGACATAAAGGTGAGTATTGGATCTTTTTTTACAGGTAATTCGATGGGATACTTTACGTTGACAAGGTGACGGGAACATCTGGAAACAGGTGAGTATGTGTAAGTGTGTTCATGGATGCATTAAAGCTTTATTTTCATGGTGTGTTGTGTGTTTTTGTTAACCATTTCTTTACAGGTGAACTACAGGTACCAGTGGGCCCTTAGTGCCCCGCATGCTGGTACTTGTGGTTCTCCATGTACCAGCATGCGGGGGAGGCTTGCTGGGACCTGTAGTTCCACTGTAAAGACAATGATGAAAAATCTAATTTTACACTACACCTTACAGTATCAACCCACCACCCAGGGGTGGCTGGGATAGCCCCGGGCTATCAGCCTAGGCCAGGGGTGCCCTGGAGAGGGTGACCCCTGTATTGGGGGGTCACCAACTCCCAAGTGATCCCTGGCCTGGCTGACTAACAGTCAGGGCTGATGCTGTGGCTGGGGGGCCCGGTGAAAGGGCACCCCTGGCTGTGGCATCAGTCCCCTGTTAGAAAGGGTCCAGAGCTGGTTTTAAATATACGGGGGACCTCACATCATTTTTTTTTCTCCATATAATTAAAACCAGCTCTGTCCCTGCTGCCTTGTGCTGGTTCTTAAATTACAGTGGATACCTACACATTTCATTCCCTGTAATGTTAAGAACCAGCACTAGCTGGCATGTCCGGGGCTGGTTAGTGTTTTGGGGGGGAACCTCGCGTCATTTTTTAAAGTAAATTAACCCTATTTTAACCATTTACAGAAAGAAACATACACAAATCACAATGATTTGTGTATGTTTCTGACCATCTCGCAGCTCAGGGGGTGAGAGTTTGAAAAGTGATTTTGACAGAGAATTTGCTCCTATCTCACCCGAGCTTGTCATCCCAATTTTTGTTAAATTTGAGAGATGTATGTTTTAGGTGAAAAGTACTTCCGATTTGGCCCGATGGTGATAAGATTAGAGATTGCTATCTCACTCAAGTTTTACGAGTAAGATGAGAGAAATCTCTCTCTAACTCACCCGACTTTGCCTTTAGTAAATTTGCAAGCAGGGAAATATCAATAATTCACCCGAGATGGTCATCTCGACCTATCTCGATTGTTAGTAAATTTACCCCCTATACTTATGCTGGCCACACACTAGACCAACTTACATCCAAACCATCCAACTAGTTGATTGGTTGGAATGAAAATCTGGTAATGTATGAAAGCAAGGGACAATCAATTAGCTCCGAAATGCCAGAAAATACTGTTGCTTGAACAAATTGTTTAGATCAAACATTTAACAAACTTGTCTGAACGTCCATTTCATCTGTTTTCTGGCATTTAGGAGCAAATTGCTGATCATCATTTACTCCCATACGTTTCCAGATTTTCATTTCAACCAGCCAACTAGTTGGATTGTTGGATGAAAGTTGGTCTAGTGTGTGGCCAGCTTTAGGGTCTGATTCATAACGGATCGCAACTGTGAATGCAATAGCGATTACGCACGCAGTTTCAACTGCGATAGTATGCTAATCCATTGCGAAAGCTATGCCGTCACAGGGATGCCCACCTTACATTACACACATACATAATGTTTAGCAAGACTGCAAAACCATCAATACAATCGAGTACAATCGCAGCCTCATGCACACTTGCACAATGTCTGACTTTACTCAGGAATTATCCACTGTGATGCCATACGCAGCTTGAAGACTCATAGGGCCTGATTCAGACCCACTCGCAAGCGGCTGTCCGCTCGCAAGTGGGTCAATGTTGTGCACTGCGCATGCGCATGATGGCGGGAGCTCCGTCGTGCGCATGCGCCAGACGCGATGAGCGAAGGACTTTCCTTCGCTCGTTGTGTCTGATCAAAGGGGGCGTGCTGTCGATGTTGATTGACAGCACGCCCCCTTTGGTGGGCGTGCCGGGGGCTTGCCTCCCTGACGGGGGCGTTCCCAAGGGAACGCCTACCATCAGAAGCCGGCCCACTGACATCACTAGTGATGTCAGTGGGAGTGATTTTGGCTCTGATAGAGCAAAAATCACTCCGGGCCTTGCGGTTGAAAAACTCAACCACAGGCTCCGGCTCGCAGTGGCGATGGTCGCGATGGTCAAGACCATCGCGGCCATCAACCTGCACGCTCGTACAGGCTGTGGGTGGTGACCCACAGCTATACGAGCATCCAGGAGGACGCTCCATAATTATGGAGGACGGCCCTCATTCAGAGCGTGCGCTCTGCTCAGAGCGTACGGCTCTGAATGAGGGCCATAGTGTGCTAACTTCATTGCACGCAGTGGATAATTTATGCACGCAATGCAACAGCATTCAAACGCACTGGCACGCCTGTGTTCCACCGACCACCCCCCATCACCACGCACAAACGGCACTTCCTGTCAATCACTCTGCGATGTGACTGCGTAGTCACTGTGATCGCAGTCCTGATTGCAGTTGGCTAGATTCTGCACAGCAATGCATACTGTGACACAGGTTAGGGGGTCCCTCTCCTGGGTAGAGGACTCCTTCCTTACACACACACACAGCAGCAGGGAAGCAGTACATCAGTCTGGATGCAAGTACAAGCTGGTCGGCACCAGTCTTTATTGTACAATGTCAGAAATAACACAAAGAAAACATAAACGTAAATCCTAGCCCTGTCGGGGCACTAACTTCACAGGTAGTTCCCTCACTACCAGAACCTGGCAGGGCCTAATGCCCTCACCAGCAACAAAAGCACAGCACAACACTTACAGTTACAGGTTTTCAAGTGTCTCTGAGCAAACTCCCTGTCTGCTCTCCCAGGTGAGACAATCAGCCCTCAACACACTAGGCTTATATTGGCCACCCTCAGGTGGGAACCCAATCAAGCCTGTTACCAGGCTGCGAGAACCAAAACCTGGAGTGGCCGTGGGTGGAGCCCTCCCTCTCCTCAAACCCACAACCCCCAGGTCCCAAACCGGCTTTTCAAAAAGCCGAAACTCAAGCCTGCTACACTGCAGACTTTCTCCTGGGGGTTTAAAACACAAAAGACAGGAATCTGGGACAAATGTACCTGCCACAGACCACTTTACCAGTGATCCTATCACATATCCCCCCCCTTTGTTTCGACCTGTGGGGCGGAACAACTGAAGCCCCCAAACAATGAACGCGTGACAACCCGTCAGCATTGGCCAGCTGGCTTCCTGGCCTGTGTTCCACTGAAAATTTAAAAGTTTGTAACGCCAAGAACCATCTTGTAATTCTCGCATTACTGTCCTTATTTTCAGACATCCACTTCAGAGGGGCATGGTCAGTGATCAATTTGAACTTTCTTCCGACCAAGTAGTACCTGAGAGCCTCTAACGCCCACTTTATGGCCAACGCCTCCTTCTCCACTGTGGCATAGTTTCTCTCATGTACATTCAACTTTCTGCTAAGATAGAAAATAGGGTGTTCCTCACCTTCCTTGTTCTGGGACAGGACCGCTCCTATACCTACTTCTGATGCATTGGTTTGTACTATGAATTCCCTTTCAAAATTAGGAGTCATCAGGACTGGTTGGGAACACAACGCTACTTTCAACTCCTGAAAAGCTTTCTCTGCCTCTGTCACACGCCGGCCTGGAGACCCCAGAATCAGACCCCGTCGCTTACCTGTGTGGGCGCTGACCCGCGCTGTCTTCCGGCTCCCGCGCTGTACGCTCCTTCCTCTTCTCCCAAGGCAGTCTCCGCTGTTGTCCTCTGGTGGGTCCCGCTGCTGTGCTGCTCCCACGCCGGCTCCTGCTGACCGCTGGTCCCCGCTGACTACCTCCAGGAAGCGCTGTCCTCCGGTCCATGGGCACGGCCATCTTGGATTGCCCATGTGACCCCACTACCACCAATGAGGAGCCTTCTTCTCTCTCAGCCTGTCAGTTCCCAGTGTCCACTATAAAAGGATCCCCAATGCTCACACAAGTTGCCAGTGCAACTAGTTTCTTAGTTTAGCTAAGCAAGCCTTCCCACTGCGCTCCAGCCGCTCCACGTAGCCACTCAGCTACCAACGTCTACCCACGGCTATCCAGCCGCTCCACGTAGCCACTCAGCTAACAACGTCTACCCACGGCTATCCAGCCGCTCCACGTAGCCACTCAGCTACCAACGTCTACCCACAGCTATCCAGCCGCTCCACGTAGCCACTCAGCTACCAACGTCTACCCACGGCTATCCAGCCGCTCCACGTAGCCACTCAGCTACCAACGTCTACCCACGGCTATCCAGCCGCTCCACGTAGCCACTCAGCTACCAACGTCTACCCACGGCTATCCAGTTGCTCCACGTAGCCACTCAGCTACCAACGTCTACCCACGGCTATCCAGCCGCTCCACGTAGCCACTCAGCTACCAACGTCTACCCACAGCTATCCAGCCGCTCCACGTAGCCACTCAGCTACCAATGTCTACCCACGGCTATCCAGCCGCTCCACGTAGCCACTCAGCTACCAACGTCTACCCACGGCTATCCAGCCGCTCCACGTAGCCACTCAGCTACCAACGTCTACCCACGGCTATCCAGCCGCTCCACGTAGCTTCCTAGCTACCACGTTACTGCCGTATTCCTCAAATTCCTGTCGGTTCGCTGCACCCTCTCATGCGGAGAAACTTCATTAAGCCAAGTCTCCTCCAGCGAGTGTCTGCGCTAAGTAATACAGATCCAAGGCCCAGTCCGGGAACACAGCTCCTAAATTCCATGTTTGTGACAGTTTGCACTGGCCAGATGGACTTGGCAAGTGGTCAAGGATCTGGGGTAGAAGCCTCGCAGGATGTACTATCCCGTCTGGAAAGACAGGAGACCTCTCAGGCTCAGCTGATCCAATTTATCCAAGATATGTCATCACGCCTGGACAACATTCAGTCCTTACTGGCTCATCCTGCTCCCGCTGGCTCCCAAGCCGCCTCTCCTCCTGTGGTGTCACCTGCTCCTCCGGTTCTACCTCCTGCTCGTCTTCAGCTCTCCCCTCTGAGCAAGTTCGATGGCAACCCCAAATTATGCAGGGGTTTTTTAAACCAATGTGAAATCCAATTTGAGCTACAATCTGCCAACTTTCCGGCGGCCAGAACCAGGGTGGCATATATCATCTCTCTACTCTCTGGCCAAGCTCTCGATTGGGTCTCGCCCCTTTGGGAGAAGTCAGATCCCCTGCTCTCCAACTACCCCGAATTTGTTGCTACATTTCGCAAAATCTTTGATGAACCCGGAAGAACCACTTCCGCATCAGCTGATATTCTACGCCTCCGTCAGGGCAGCAGGACCGTCGGCCAATACGTAGTCCAGTTCCAGACTCTGGCTTCAGAACTCAATTGGAACGAAGATGCCCTCATCGCTGCCTTCTGGAGTGGCCTTTCTGAAAGGCTCAAAGACGACCTAGCTTCCCGTGACCTTCCAACCAGTTTGGATGGGTTAATCTCTCTCTGCAACAAGGTGGATCTCCGTCACATGGAGCGCGCCTTGGAAAGAGGCAGATTTGATCGTGGAAGGCCACGTCCAGTTTCCCGCTTACCCTCTCCTCCTCTGGGTGAAGAACCCATGCAGGTCAACCGCTCTCATTTATCGGCTGAGGAGCGGCAGAAAAGGCAGAGGCAGAACCTCTGTATGTACTGCGGATCTCCTCAACATTTAGTTAAAACTTGTCCCATTCGTCCGGGAAACGCCTCCTCCTAACTTATGAAAGAGAGGTTAAGTTAGGAGTTGCCATTGAATCACAAAGGAAGTCTGATTCCACCATCCAGGCTCATTTAAAGTGTCCTCGAGGTTCCAAAGCTGTATTAGCTCTCCTGGATTCCGGAGCGGCAGAGAACTTTGTCACTACTGACTTTGTCCAGAAGCATCAAATCCCCATGGAAGCGTTGCCTCGAGTCATCACTTTAACCGCCATCGATGGTAGTCGCATTTCTAGTGGAACCATCACCCATCGTACAACACCACTTAAACTTACCATTGGGGTGCTCCATTCCGAACAACTATCCTTCCTAGTGATTCCAAAAGCCTCTCATTCTTTAGTCCTCGGATTACCCTGGCTACAGAGACATTCACCACAAATCGATTGGACCACCATGCAAATAACCTCCTGGGGTTCCAATTGCTTCAAAGGCTGCCTTCAGCGGGTAATACCTATCAGATCTTCCATTGTACAGGATTCTACAGACCTGCCCAAAGCCTACGATGGGTTTCAAGACGTCTTTAGCAAACAGAGCGCAGACCTGTTACCTCCCCATCGTGATTGGGACTGTCCCATAGATCTGATTCCCGGGAAGAATCCTCCTAGAGGCCGAACCTACCCTCTATCTCTCCCTGAGACTCAGGCCATGTCGGAGTACATTACGGAAAACTTAAGTAAAGGCTTCATTCGACCTTCCACGTCTCCAGCAGGGGCTGGATTTTTCTTCGTAAAAAAGAAAGATGGTGGCTTGCGCCCGTGTATTGACTACCAGGGTCTTAATGAAATAACTATTAAGAATCGCTACCCTCTTCCTCTCATTACTGAGTTATTTGATAGAGTCAAGGGATCCACAGTTTTTTCCAAACTCGACCTAAGAGGAGCCTATAATTTAATTCGTATCCGTCCAGGCGATGAATGGAAAACGGCCTTCAACACCAGGGATGGGCACTACGAGTATCTCGTTATGCCCTTCAGCCTCTGTAATGCTCCGCCCGTCTTCCAGTTTTTCGTCAATGAAATCTTCCGGGACCTCTTGTACAAGTGTGTGGTCGTTTACTTAGACATTTTGATTTTTTCTCAAGACCTCCAAACTCATCGAGACCAGGTCAAACAAGTCATTCTGAGGTTGCGGTCCAATCAACTGTTTTGCAAATTAGAGAAGTGTCTGTTTGAGGTCTCAAGTGTACCATTCCTGGGATACATCATCTCCGGAACAGGCCTTCAAATGGTTTCGTCAAAACTACAAGCCATTCTCGATCAGTCTCTTCCTTCTTCCGTAAAATCCATACAAAGATTCCTAGGATTTGCCAACTATTATCGCAAGTTTGTAAAAGGTTTCTCGACTCTGGTAGCCCCGATTACAGCCCTCACCCGCAAGGGAGCAGATCCAACTATATGGCCCGGCGAAGCTACCTCTGCATTTCAACTTCTTAAGCAAGCCTTCATCTCCGCTCCCATCTTAAAGCAACCAGACTCCACCCGGCCCTTTATCCTGGAGGTGGACGCATCCTCTGATGGTGTCGGTGCAGTGCTCTCCCAGCGATTTAAAGATGAAAAACTTCATCGCTGTGGTTTCTTTTCCCGGAAGTTTTTGCCTGCAGAAAAAAACTACACCATTGGAGATCAAGAGTTACTCGCCATGAAACTAGCCCTCGAAGAATGGCGATATCTTCTAGAAGGAGCTCATTACCCCATTACCATTTTTACTGACCATAAGAACCTCCTTTATCTTAAATCTGCAAATTGCTTGAACCCTCGTCAAGCCCGGTGGGCAATGTTTTTCTCCAGATTTAACTTCAAAGTCTCCTATCGCCCCGGTTCACAAAACCTCAAAGCCGACGCACTCTCCCGTTCCATGACGAGCGACCCTGATCTACCCATGGAACAGCCCCAACCAATCTTGAATTCAGCTTTCTTCGCCTCTACCCAATTATCTTCTATACCCCCGGTTGGGAAGACTTTCGTCGCTCCGGAACTCCGCAAGAGGTTACTGCATTGGGCTCATGCTTCCCGGTTCTCTGGTCACTTGGGTATGGATAAAACCCTAGAATTTATCCAGCGGTCCTATTGGTGGTCTTCAATGAAAAAGGACGTCAGGGCTTATGTGTCTTCATGCATCAAATGTGCCCAACACAAGATACCTCGGCGGGTTCCACACGGTCAACTCCAACCTCTTGCAATTCCATCTAAGCCATGGACTCACCTATCTATGGATTTTATCTCTGATCTTCCTCCATCTCGGGGCCACAACACAATTTGGGCTATCGTGGATCGTTTTTCTAAAATGGCTCATTTCGTACCACTTACTGGGCTTCCGTCTGCACCTCTACTCGCCCAGAGCTTTATAAAAGAGATCTTCAAGCTCCACGGCCTTCCTCAAGAGATCATCTCCGACAGGGGAGTACAGTTCATAGCGAAGTTCTGGAGGTCACTCTGCTCAGCCCTTCAGGTAAAACTCAAATTTTCTACCGCTTATCATCCGCAGACCAACGGTCAGACCGAAAGGGTCAATCAAGACCTGGAACAGTTCCTGCGCTCTTTTGTCTCATCCTCCCAAGATGACTGGATTGAACTTCTTCCTTGGGCCGAATTTGCCCACAATAATCATTATCACACGTCCACCAGCTCAACTCCTTTTTTACAGTTTTTGGTCAACATCCTCGAGTGCCAGATTTCCCTCTTCTTCCAACATTAGATGTGCCTGCGGCCAAAATGTCCCTTCAACGGTTCTCCAACATCTGGGAAAAGGTTCGTTCCTCTCTGACTAAAACGTCAGCCCGGTACAAGAGATTTGCTGACCGCCAAAGACGAGCGGTTCCAAATTTCCAACCTGGGGATATGGTCTGGCTCTCTACCCGAAACCTAAGACTCTGAGTACCCTCGATGAAATTTGCTCCGCGATTCATTGGTCCATTCCCAATCATCAAAGTCTTGAATCCTGTGGCTTACAAGTTAAAGCTTCCTCCATTTCTTCACATTCCAAGTTCTTTCCATATTTCTCTTTTAAAACCACTAGTCTTAAACCGATTTCAGAAGGTCCTGCCTAAAGCTTCTAGTGTTCAAACACAGCAGGGAGAGGAGTTCGAAGTTGACAGAATCTTAGATTCCCGTTGTCGATACAACCGACTGGAAGAATTATAGTCCGGAGGAACGAATCTGGATAAATGCCTCCGATGTCCATGCACCCCGTCTGGTCAAAGCGTTCCATATGAAATTTCCTCATAAACCAAGGAAGTGTCCGGTGGCCACTCTTGAAGAAGGGGGTACTGTCACACGCTGGCCTGGAGACCCCAGAATCAGACCCCGTCGCTTACCTGTGCGGGCGCTGACCCGCGCTGTCTTCCGGCTCCCACGCTGTATGCTCCTTCCTCTTCTCCCAAGGCAGTCTCCGCTGTTGTCCTCTGGTGGGTCCCACTGCTGTGCTGCTCCCACGCCGGCTCCTGCTGACCGCTGGTCCCCGCTGACTACCTCCAGGAAGCGCTGGCCATCTTGGATTGCCCATGTGACCCCACTACCACCAATGAGGAGCCTTCTCCTTCTCTCTCAGCCTGTCAGCTCCCAGTGTCCACTATAAAAGGATCCCCAATGCTCACACAAGTTGCCAGTGCAACTAGTTTCTTAGTTTAGCTAAGCAAGCCTTCCCACTGTGCTCCAGCCGCTCCACGTAGCCACTCAGCTACCAACGTCTACCCACGGCTATCCAGCCGCTCCACGTAGCCACTCAGCTACCAACGTCTACCCACGGCTATCCAGCCGCTCCACGTAGCCACTCAGCTACCAATGTCTACCCACGGCTATCCAGCCACTCCACGTAGCCACTCAGCTACCAACATCTACCCACGGCTATCCAGCCGCTCCATGTAGCCACTCAGCTACCAATGCCTACCCACGGCTATCCAGCCGCTCCACGTAGCCACTCAGCTACCAACGTCTACCCACGGCTATCCAGCCGCTCCACGTAGCCACTCAGCTACCAACGTCTACCCACGGCTATCCAGCCGCTCCACGTAGCCACTCAGCTACCAACGTCTACCCACGGCTATCCAGCCGCTCCATGTAGCTTCCTAGCTACCACGTTACTGCCGCATTCCTCAAATTCCTGTCGATTCGCTGCACCCTCTCATGCGGAGAAACTTCATTAAGCCAAGTCTCCTCCAGCGAGTGTCTGCGCCAAGTAATACAGATCCAAGGCCCAGTCCGGGAACACAGCTCCTAAATTCCACGTTTGTGACAGCCTCAGGACTCCATTCTACCATGACTTTTTGTTTGCCTTTGGTCAGGTCAGTCAGTGGGACTGCCATGGTGGCAAAGTTGGGTATAAACCTCCTGTAGTACCCCGTAATTCCCAAGAAGGCTTCTTATTCAGAGGCCGTGGCCAGTTTTGAATGGCATCAATTTTATTGAGCTGAGGCTTTATCAGGCCTCTGCCAATGGTGTATCCCAGATATTTTACTTCCTCCATGCCTAGACAACACTTTTTTGGGTTGGCTGTCAAACCTGCCTTATAGATGGAGTCCAACACTGCTTGTACCCTGGGTAAGTGAGACTGCCAATCAGGACTATGAACGACCACGTCATCCAGATAAGCAGCCGCATACCGTCTATGGGGCCTTAGAATCCTGTCCATCCTTTGGAAGGTAGCAGGTGCCCCATGTAGCCCGAAGGGCAATATCTTGTACTGAAACAAGCCCTCTGGCGCTGAAAAAGCTGTCTTTTGTTTGGCGCTCTCAGTTAACGGTACTTGCCAATACCCTTTGGTTAGGTCAAGAGTGGTTAAATACCTTGCCGTCCCTAGTCTCTCAATCAGTTCATCCACTCTTGGCATTGGGTAGGCATCGAATTTTGAAACACTGTTCAACTTTCGGAAGTCATTGCAGAAACGCACACTCCCGTCGGGCTTTGGAATCAGCACAATGGGACTTGACCATTCACTATGTGATTCTTCAATAACCCCTAACTCTAGCATATTTTTAATTTCTTTCGACACCGATTCTCTTTGTGCTTCTGGTAACCTATAGGGCTTTAGATTAACTTTAACCCCTGGGTTAGTGATGATGTCATGTTTAATGACCGAGGTTTTCCCAGGTACGTCAGAGAACAGCACCCTATTTCTAATCAGAAACTCCTTGACCTCTTGTTGTTGAATTGCCGACAGGGTTTTTGCCACTGTCACTTCGGGAACTAAGGGCCCTGGACTTACTGGAGGGTCTCGGACGGCCGACAGTACCGTTCTATCTTTCCAGGGCTTTAACAGATTTATATGGTATATCTGTTTCGGCTTTCTTTTCCCTGGATGGTAAACTTTGTAATTGACCTGCCCCACTCTTTCTAAGATTTCAAAGGGCCCTTGCCATTTAGCCAAAAGTTTATTTTCCACAGTGGGAACCAATACTAACACTCTGTCCCCAGGAGCAAAGCTGCGTAACCGAGCATTGCAGTTGTATACCCTCTGCTGTGCCTGTTGAGCCTGTTCCAGGTGCTCTCTCACTATCGGCACTACCGCAGCAATTCTCTCCTGCATTTGAGAAACATACTCAATCACCATTTTGTAAGGACTAGACTGCCCCTCCCATGTCTCTTTGGCAATGTCTAGTAACCCCCTTGGGTGTCTCCCATACAACAAGTCGAAGGGTGAAAACCCGGTGGAGGACTGGGGAACTTCTCTTATGGCCAACAATAAATACGGCAATAAGTAGTCCCAATGCCTACCATCCTTGTCGACCACTTTCCTAAGCATGTGTTTTAACGTCTTGTTAAACCTCTCGACCAGCCCATTGGTTTAGGGGTGATAAACCGAAGTTCTTAACTGTTCGATTTTGAACAGGCGGCATAACTCTTTCATGACTTTGGACATAAACGGTGTACCCTGGTCAGTTAGTATCTCCTTAGGTATACCCAGCCTGCTAAAGACATGAACTAGCTCTCTGGCAATCGTCTTGGTTGACGTATTGCACAACGGGATCGCTTCCGGGTACCTGGTAGTGTAATCCATTATGACCAGAATATACTGGTGTCCCCTGGCAGACTTCATTAAGGGTCCAACCAAATCCATCGCTATTCTTTCAAACGGCACCTCTATGATAGGCAATGGAACTAGTGGACCCTTAAAATGTGGCCTGGGAGCATGATACTGACACTCAGCGCAGGATGCGCAAAAGTCAGATACCTCTTTATGAAGCCCGGGCCAGAAAAACCTCTGCATTATTCGCTCAGTGGTTTTCTCTACCCCTAGATGGCCTGCCGTTATATGACCATGGGCCAGATCCAACACTGTTCTTCTGTAGGCTTTGGGAACTATTAGTTGTTCCACAACATCTTCCCCCTTCTTAGTCACCTGATATAACAAATCCTGACACATTGCCATGTGGGGATAGGACAAAGGACTATCAGGGTCTACGGGTTTACCATCAACTACTTTTACATTCTCCCTGGCTTTTACCAAAGTAGGGTCATTCAACTGCTCCACGGCAAAGACCTCTCTTCTGACCTCTAAATCAGGCAGACGATCACCTGGCCCAACAACACTTCCCACCTCAATGGGAGGCACATCAGTTGGCGGGCCACCGTCACATTCCGCATTCTCTAGTTTGCCAACCATAGTAGAAAAAGGGAATAACTCTGACTCAGAAGAAACTTCCTCCTCCACTACATCGACAACCTTCTCAAATGGATCGGGGTTGTTCACCTCTGGAACAAAACGGCTTTCCCACAACTTCCAGAAGTGAGCAAAGTCTCTCCCCAATATTGCATCGTACACCAGACCATGCACCAAACCCACAGAAACTATAGCAGAGCCACATGGTGTCTCGATGTTCACCTTGGCCATAACATAATATCGAGTATCCCCATGTATGCAGGTCACACCAACAGTTTTCCCTGTATGCCTCAAAGGGTTTACCAGCTCAGCTTTTATAAGTGTCACCAAGTTTTGTTTTAAATACCGAAAGACAATCAGCTACTAATTGCTTTGCTTGTGTTATTGTTTACTTACCTGTTACCTGATGTTTTTATTTTTTTATATTTTTTTTAGTATATGACCTTTGTTATATATTTAAGTATGTTTGTTCCAGTCCCTTTTAGCCAGTTGATAATGAAATTGACACACAATTTTTGATGTTTGGTTTTATTTTTTTCAAAAATTAAAATCAATTTTTTTTATTTTTTTTTTGTTTGGCTTTTTGTTCCGCAAAAAATGCAATTTTTTACATTCGGAAAAATACAAAGTAATTAAATAAAAATGTAATTAAATTTTAAAAAAAGGAGAGGGAGGTTTTGGGGTGCAAAAATATGGGGCAAACACAGAGATGGAATTTTGGGGAATTTGCCAGTGCTGTCAATGCCTTTTCCCCCGCTTGGCTTGATGTTGGAGGGAGCATGACTTTGTCTGTCTGGACGTGTGCCTGGCCTGGCCAGAGGTAGATGTTGTTTCCTCTGGCCTAGGCATAGGGCTAGGCACATTTGGAGGGATGGCTGGTGTTGCACCCTGATGTTCCGGCAGGAAGGGAGGCCGGCCCCAACATGCGCAGGCACACGAGCTGCTCCAGGGCATTAGCTATTCTGACATTGGCCGCAGCATTTTCCTCCAGGGCGTCCGCCACCCGTAGCAGATTGGCGTCCATCCACATCAGAATCTCGGTGTTCTTATCCATTTTTTTATTGAGATCTGAGAGAAGGGCCACTGCCTGCGAGGGGGAAGGCCATGGACTGTCCGCCACAGGGTCCCCAGCCAGATATACTGCTTCCTCCCCTGTGGAGACAGCAGACCTACTGCGGCCAAAACTCAGTTCTGGAGCAGACTTGTCCTCTTCTGTGCCTGTGTGAAAAAGATAGATAATACAAATCTTAGTACATTTGTAAATTTACTTAAACAAGTTTTTCAATCATTTACTAAATTACCTGCGGCAACATGTGGAGCCGCAAAGTCTGGCATGTCTGTGTCCATGTTGGACACGCCAAACACCTCCTCTTCCTGCACACACCCCTGTGCCAGCTCCTCCAAATCTGTTAGCTCCAATGACACAGTGGTTGGCCCACCACCTGTCCCCCCTGCATGCCTAGCCCTATCTGCCAATTTTTGTTTTAGCCGATATTTGAAGTCACTCCATCTGTTGTTTAAAAATGTATGGTTAGATTTGTTCATAATTGAATAAAAATTTGGAAATAGGTTACAGCATTTATGTACCAGCGTTTGACCTCTTTGGTTGAACGGACAAAGTTACCAACCCCATTGACAGCACTGGCTATTTCCTCCCACAGTTTCCATCTCTGGGTTGCACCCATATTTTGGGGTGCCTGTGCCAGGGTATCAATGCACTTTTGCACCAAAGCCTCCATCTCCTTTCTTGTGAATTGTGGCTGCCTTTTCCGTTTGGCCCTGGCCTGGGTATTAGGCCCCGCAGCCTCCTCATTCTCAGTCTCAACACCTTACAAAAAAATTAGAAAAAAACATTAATTTTTTTTTTTTTTTGGTGGTAACTTTAATTTTGGAGCTACTTACTGTGAGGTCCTGAATTTTGGCTTTGCTGTTCAGTTGACATGATTAAACCCTTGAATTCAGCAGACCCATTGTGGGCTCTCGTGACGTTTTTATAGATGCGTGTGCATTATACGGGCGCATCTATTGTGCGTCATTGATTTGAGCGGGAAAGTTCAGTCTATTTAAGGATTTTTTGTGGCCTTGTTTCAGGGTGGGTTGTTTGTAGTGGTTGTCGTTGGAGTTGTTGGCGTTTGAGAGTTAGTCGGAGTAGTGGTTGTTTGCGGAGAGTTTGGTGGTTTTTAGGCGAGTTTTCTGTTGTTTGTTTATATTCTTTTGCATTTTTGCGTATTTTTTCTTTCACAATTTTTTTTTTGTGAGGTAAGTTTTTGTGAACAAATTTTTAGTCGATTATAACTAGCAAATATTTTTATCATTTTTAATGTTAATACGTGTTTACTTTGCTTTTATTTAGGTTTTTTTTTTTACGTTTGGTGTTGTGGATCTCGTTTATTTTTTTTTGTAATACATTAGACCCTGTTATTTTTATTAATTTTTCATGTTTATTTAAGGAGTCACACTGTGCAGATAGGTGTACGTAAAAACATTTTTTTTTGGGAAATGTTTTTTTTTTCATGATAAATTCGAAATGTATTGCGTATAGTTTGTTCATCTCCTGTCTGTGGCTTAAGCGTACCATTAAGCGTTATTTTGTAACCTGTATTGCGTATATTTTGTTCATCTCCTGTCTGTGGCTTAAGCGTACCATTAAGCGTTATTTTGTAACCTGTATTGCGTATATTTTGTTCATCTCCTGTCTGTGGCTTAAGCGTACCATTAAGCGTTATTTTGTAACCTGTATTGCGTATATTTTGTTCATCTCCTGTCTGTGGCTTAAGCATACCATTAAGCATTATTTTGTAACCTGTATTGCATATATTTTGTTCATCTCCTATCTGTGGCTTAAGCGTACATTACAATTTTCATGTACAATCCTAGAATAACAACATCATCTGTATAGTGCATGCATTCTTTATATTTTAGCCTTAGCCTGTCTTTATTTTGTGTACATTTTTACATTATTTATATGGAAAATCTAATTCGTAGGTTTACTTCAAGATGTAACTGCCTAACCCTGTAAGATTCTACTTAATGTGTAAAAAAGATAAGTATATTTTCACATTGTTAAATTTCGAAAAAATAACTACATTGTCTAACATTTCAGATTGATGTTGGGCAAATTATAGTGGTGATGGTCCACGACCCCGACCAACCTGAACATCATCCTAGGCGTAGGCCTCGTAGGCGTGCAAGGCCCCAGATATTTAGAACACGTGTCACCCTTTTTGGAATGCCTGATGATGTGGTCATACGGCGTTATCACCAACCACCCCAAATCATCCTAGACTCTCTTTCATTAATAAAGAGTGATCTTGAAAGGCAAATTAACAATCCAACAGCAATTCCACCACTTACGCAGTTAATTCCGGTGTTACATTTTTGCGCCTCAGGATCCTTCCAGACCACAGTTGGCATCGTTGCGGGAATTTCCCAATCCTCCTTTTCAAGGATCCTGAAGGCGGTAGTGGATGCCCTATTTAAGCACCTCCATCATTTTATTAATATGCCATTGGATATGGGGTCCCTTAATGTGGTTAAGCAGAAATTTTTTTAAATTGCACGCTTCCCACACTTCATAGGGGTTGTGGACGGCACTCAGACACCACTTCAGCCTCCAGCAGCGCTGGAGGCAATATTTAGGAACCGAAAACATTTTCATTCAATGAATGTAATGGTGGTATGTGATGCCTCCTTCCAGATCCTGTCCCTGAATGCCAAATTTCCAGGAAGTGCACATGATTAATTTGTCATCCGGCAATCAGGGCTTTGGCACAAATTAAACAACCTACAAGCTGGTGATGCATGGCTTCTGGGTAAGTGGTACCCTTAATTTTTAAAACAAACACTGTTGACTTAGAAATGGTACTGAATGTTTTTTTATTTTTACAGGAGATAGTGGTTACCCCTGCATGCCCTGGCTGCTCACTCCTTATTTGGTTCCTACACCAGGGCCACAAAGTCAATATAATTCCGCACTTACTGCCACCAGGCAGGTGGTGGAGCATTGCATTGGCCTTTTAAAAGGCCGATTTTGATGCCTCCACCACTCTGGTGGCGACCTCGTGTATTTGCCGGCTATGGTTTCCAAAATTGTGGTCCTGTGTGGGATATTTCACAACATCGCCATAAGGAGTGTTGTCCCAATGCAGCCAGAGGATGCCTTGCCTGAGGATGGCCTCCCCGAGGTTGGTCAGAGGAGAGTGTCATGGGGGGCCATACGTGATGAGGTAGTTTCTTGTTTTTTCAGGTATTTTATTTTCCTTTTTTTAACATTTGTTTACATTGGGCAGAAGGTAAATTATGTGTGTTAACTATCCTATGTTTTGAATTGTAAAATGCTTCTTTTCTTGTTTTTTCCCAAACAAAACAACAACCTGCTTACTCCCTGAATTTGAACGACTGTGACAATAATGACTCAAAAATTAACTTAACACCTGGACAAATGTGTTTTTATCCTGAATTTGGACAACATGTTAGCATGCAACATCTTTAACCAGTTCTTGATTTTGTGATTTGTACTTTTGTGTGTATATTTCTTGTTTTTTGTGATGTGTAATAAAATTTGTAAAACTTTATTGTTTTTTTTTTAAAGTTTAAAATACACCAAAAACCTTTAACAAATGGACAGTACCTTTGAAATTTGTTTCCAAGTGTAAAGTGTTGTTTTTTTTGGGTTTTTAAATTTTTGTGACCAAAAATTAACAACATGTTTGCATAGTTTGGCAACCTTTTTTCTGCTTTCTTTTCCCATTTTTGGTTTGGCAATTTTTTTTGGAAAAAAATGCATTAACTACATAAGGGTATTCTAGCGAACCATTATGGAGTTAATGTCAATTTACCAAAGATTAGAAAATTTAAGTTATGTCTCCAATTTCTGGAAATCCACTCAGACTGTATGTTATATCATTTTTTAAATTTTTTTTTCAAGTTTTGGACCCTAAAATTGTCAAACTTTTTTGTCTGGAACATTGGTTGCATTTTCATAAGCAAAAACACAAAACAAATGAAGCAAAAAACATTTAACACATGCAAACAAATTGATTGTCCTTGGTAGCTAATGTTTGAGGCAATAAATTAGATTTTTGAAATGTAAAAATTTTTAATAACAAAATCAACAAAAAAACAATATTAATGGCGCAATAAGGACACCAAATGGTCCATGGCCATATGAATGTGGATCAAATGGCCACGCATTTTGTGGAGTTCAGCCAAAATAACATGGTCCCGCATCCTTGGCTCTGTTGAAAGAGAAATCTGTGTATTAATATTTATTTATTTATTTTTTTAAATAAAAAAATGGACAGTATGATTTACCAAGAAAAATAATTAACACACCATGCAAAATTTGTGAACAAAAAATAGTAGTTAATAGAAATCTCCTAAATTACCAATTGCCCCCCCCCCAAAAAAAACCAACAACATGAGAATAGTGGGTTGAACAATCACTTTGGCATCTGAAATAATCCTTACACAATTTGTATTTTGATATAATACAACAAATTAAAAAAAGCCACAGGAAACTTGTATTGGGCTGTGGCATATGTGGTCATGAAAAAATTAATTTGGTAAAGAAGAATGTAGAACACCCCAAAAAAAAAAAAATTTGGGGGACACCACAAAATAAAAAAAAAAAAAAAAAAGGAAGACATTGTAATGTTAAAAATGGACCTTAAATTTTACATTTAAACCAAATAAAAAAAAAACATGTGATGAATGTCCCCAAAAAACCCACATAATTGTTCAAATTGATAATGACCTTGTATTCCAGGATACCACAGTGTATGCATATAGGGCACCTTTTCACAAATTACTTGCACACATATAAAACAAATTACCTGCAGCTTCAGGGACAGGTTGGGCCAGATCCTCCTCCTCAGACGATGTCGGCCAATGGATGGAGGAATAAGGCGGGGTTATTTGAGATGGGGATAAAGGGGAGGGAGTTGAATAAAGAGTGGGTGGATCAGGGTAGGGTGTCGAAATGTGGATGGGGAGGACAGGGGAGGGAGGGGAAATTTGGGATTGGGGTCTAGGAGAGGGATTTGAAAGAGGGATGTCCAGGTGAGGGGAGGGTGGAGAAATTTGGGAGGAGTGGGCAGGGGAGGACATGGTGAGAGTTGGGGAGAGGGGTTCGGCAGGCCTCCGACGACGTCTCTGCCTCCGCTCCTGACCTAAATGATGTATAGTTTGGAATATTACCAAATATGTATTCCCAAAAAAATTTGAAATGTAAAACATTAACCAAAAAAACAAACAAAACAATACAATTACATTAACAAGGTCTCTTTTAGCAAAATAAAAATGCATACTGCACACATGCACACGCATTAATGCAAATTTACATTAGCAAAGACAAAAATAAAAATAAGATTGACATAGATATTTAAACATTCAAATATCCACTTACACCTACAGATCCGCATCTGAAGATGCGGGGACCTGCGCTGCAAATCGGACCAATGGCTCCAATTGTCCGATGGTCCGGCGATACCCCAAAGTATGCAGCCTCCGCCGCACCTCCGCATATGCCCGTCACTTTAGGATGTTGGTGACGGAGGGCAGCCTATCCGTTATCCGGCTATCCATGATTTCGGTGAGCACCAGCAGCTCACGCCGTGTAAAAGCACTGGCTCCCATGATGGCAATGGTTTTTTTTTTACACACATCAGTTTTATTGCAGGGACCCTTAAATTTTGATTGGCTAATGTACTTTCAGAAATAACATGAACAATCCTATTGGTTAATGTGTGAGTCATGTGAACAACCCATAAAAATATATTGTGACGTAGGATTGGCTTGATGCATTTTGGTGCGTTAGCAACAATCCGAACAAAAAATAAATAAAAGAACTTCTATATTATAAACCAAATAAAAAAAACCCAAAACAGATAAACAGTCTTTGGAATTAAAAGAAACAACAAGTTTGCCTTTAAAAGCGAACGGATTCTACGGAACAAATTGTACACAAAACAAACAATAACGTTTATTGACATTCAAAAAACAAACAAGATTGAAAACATTCGACCAACAATTAAGTAAATGAAGGTAATGATATGCACCAATCGATTCACGGATGTTTGCCGAATGAGAAACAAGGCAATGGACAAATGACAGGCCTACTTCCGGTAGTACTTGTGCGAGCGAAAACAACAACAAAAAATGAGTACAGCGCTCGCTATTTCGGATGCTCGTTAGCTAGAGGAGGGGTTGGGGAAATATGGGGCGGAAGACTCGCTACGAGCGACCACACGTGCGAGCACTTGATTTGACATTTTGACGGTCGTACCTACTGCGGGCGATCACAGTTTTGCATCCGGCTCTGAATCAGGCCCACAGACAGAGAAGCACTGAGGAAGTGCTTTTGTCTCACTTCATGGTACAACATGGAAGTACTGACTCCTGGAATTCCATTTTAAAGAGTTGTGAGTGTTGAAGCCGGATGATTGGCTGAGACCAGATCTCAAGTTAATATCGGGCGACGCCATTTTATGTTGCCCCTGACGACGCCATCTTGCGTCGTCAGCATGAAACCATTGTGTGCGATGCTAATATGCTATTATTAGCATCGTGCAACTACATTGCTACTGCATATTGTTAAGTCCTACCATACCCCATACGTACATTAAATCATACATATAATATATGACGCACAGCGCACAGTTGCACTGTTTATCAAAGCACTCTGCACATAAAATGCACCATGTATATTAGTGACTATACACAATGGCCCTCATTCAGAGCCGCTCATTAACAGCAGTACGCTCGTTGCGTTCCGATGTTGAGAAACCGCGCATGCGTCGGTGTAACACTGCGCATGTGCGTACGGCAGATTGCGAGCTTTTTTGGACTTGTTCGGCAAATTGCGAACAGGAAGTGACATGTCAAATGTGATTGACAGAACAGGCCGTTTTTGGGCGTTGACTGCGGTGGAGATGGGAAAACGCAGGCGTGGCGAGGCGTTTTTGGGGCGTACATAAATTAGCTCATGCGAACGTCAAATGTGTTCATATCAAGTCATACGTCACTGGCTGATCCTCTTTCCATTCAAACTGCTCGCACAGCTTGGGTTACTCGACCACAATGGCGATGGCCTTGTCCTCTGGCCCGGGCCTCCTCGATGTTTCATCGATTTATCACGGCTTGTCAGAAAAACAATCAACTTTGGATTGCAAACCAGCTTGTAATGTTTTTTTTTTTTTTTCTTTGGGATAGCACAAAACCGTACGCAGCTGAAAATCTCTGCTGCTAATTTCAGGATTACACAATCAATTAGCGTTTTTTTGAAGGAATGTATTTTACAATTTTGTTAGTGTTTTGTGATATTGTAACAATATTGTCATCATGTTTGTGTGTATTGTAACCTTTTGCATTGGGCTGGAGTTTTTTTTTTTTTTTTTTTAACAAAGTGTCCCTAAGATTTCGTTTTTTCCTTGTGCTACAGGATTAACTAGAAACCATTTTTCAAATAATGTCACAATACAGTTGAGAACAATTTGTAAGTTTTATTTTCACCACACATTTTTAAACAAATCATGTGCATTTTGACATCCAAATTTGGGGTCATTGTTACCCACTAATATTTTGTACATTTGTCTTTTATAAATTATAAATGTTGATCAAAAAATTCAAAAAAAAAAAAAAAAAACAATTCACAAGAAAGGAGAGGGAAGTTTTGGCCAGAAAGGAATATGGGGCAAGCACAGAAGGAGTGTGGGAAAAGTAGCCAGTGCTGTCATCGTTTCTTTCCCCGTTTGGCTGGGGTAGGGTGGGTGCCAGACCGGGTCCGGGATGTCCTCTGGCTGGCCTGTCCAGAGGCAGATGTTGTGGCCTCTGGACTAGGCACAGGGCTAGGCACATTTGGAGGAATGGCTGTTGTTGTGCCAGAGGTGGAGGATCCAGATGTTCCGGCAGGAAGGGAGGTCGGCTCCACCATGTGCTGGCGAACGAGCTGCTCCAGGGCATTGGCGATTCGGATGTTGGCCCTGGTATTTTCAGCCAGGGCCTGACCAATGGTCACGTTGGCCGCAGCATTTTGCTCCAGGGCCTCATCCACCCGTAGCAGACTGGCGTCCATCCTCTGCAGAATCTCCGTATGGGAATCCGATTTAAAATTGAGTTCTGTGAGGAGTGCCACTGCCTGCGAGGGGGATTGCCCAGGACTGGCTTCTGCAGGGTCCTCAGCCGGATGTACTGGTTCCTCCCCTGCAGAGCCAGCAGAAATTCTGCGGCCAAGGCTCCCCTCTGGAGCAGACTCATCCGCCTGTGTCTCTGTGAGAAAAAAGAGAAAAGAGGAACATCTACATATTGTCACAATAACATTTCAGAGTTGGTTACATCACAACATTTACCTGGGACAACATGAGGAGCCGCAAAGTCTGGCATGTCCGTATCCATGTTGGACACGCCAAACACCTCCACATCCTGCACACACCCCTGTGCCAGCTCTTCCAAATCATTAAACTCCAATGACACAGGGGTGGGACCCCCACCTGTCCCCCTTGCATGCCTAGCCCTGTCAGCCATTTTTTGCTTCAGGCAATATTTGAAGTCTTGCCATCTGTGGGTGAAAAAGTAGGCATTATTCCTGCATTATTTGACCCTTTTTTTTGTGGAGGTCAAGTTTTTACTTACCGCCGTTTGACATCCCGGGCTAGACAGACATAATCACCCACCCTATTGACAGCACTGGCTATCTCCTCCCACATTCTGCACTTCTGGCTTACACCCATATTCCTGTCTGCCTGTGGCAGGATGTCCACACACTTCTGAACCAAAACCTCCATCTCCTTTCTTGTGAATTGTGGCTGCCTTTTCTTTTTGCCAGCTTTGGCCGGAATACTGGGCCCAGCAGCCTCTTCCATGTCATCCTCAACACCTATTTACATTAAATTTTTAAAATTTTAGATGTCAAACTTTCACTATATTCTGGCTCAAAATAATCCTTGACTAGAAATGAGAAATACTTACCGGCCGCCTCTTGGCCATTGTTTGGCTGGTCTGTAGCCATTTTTCAGGTCAAAACAAGAAATACACCAGACCGTTTTTTTTTGGTCATGATATACATGTGTCCTTATTATTTGGCCGCATCATTGATTGTGCGTTCCTATGATCCGTCCTTAATTTGAGCGGGAAAAGAAACACTATTTATGGCTTTGGGCGACTCGAGTCTAGGTGGCGGGTGTTGTTTGTTGGAGGTTATGTTGGTCGGAGTGGATTGTTGGCGGGAGTTGTATTTGGCGGTGTTTTGTGATTTGTTATCTGCGTTATTTTTGTGTTTAACTTTCTGTTCGCATTTTTTGGTGTGGTTCTTTTAGTTGTGGTGTATTTTTTTTGTAAGTTTTTTACCGTCATCCTTTTGTAAAATATGGCTCTCCTTTTTTTTTTTTTTGGTACCAACAATTAATTTTTATTTTCCTTTTTTAGGTTTATTTTGGCTCTGCCCCAACGACCTTTTTGTTCTGTGACTTCTATATCGTGTATTGGTAAGTTTGGATTTTCACTTGTTTGTTAAATGTTCTGAACTTTTTTTTCGCATCTTTTGTGGACATTACTGATTTTTTCTGTGTTTTTGTGGATCATAAATTTGACAACTATTTAGCGCATTTTTGTAGGCTTGATTTCTCTAGTTAAATTGCGAACCATTTAGCACATTTTTGTAGGCTTGATTTCTCTAGTTAAATTGCGAACTATTTAGCGCATTTTTGTAGGCTTGATTTCTCTAGTTAAATTGCGAACTATTTAGCGCATTTTTGTAGGCTTGATTTCTCTAGTTAAATTGCGAACTATTTAGCGCATTTTTGTAGGCTTGATTTCTCTACTTAAATTGCGAGATATTTAGCTTTCACAATCTGGGTTGTTGTTTGGGGCCAAAATTGTGGAAGTCGGCGCAATGTCGGTTTGCTCTTTGTAGAAATGTGTTTATCCCCTTTTATTTTTTGTCTTTTACAAAATCAAGCTTACAAAATGGACAACCCAAATTTTGACCTTTTTATGGTCTGTTGAATTTTAGGTTTAGGAAATCATGACAATACCCCGGCATGTAAGCATCTTTGGATTGTATCGTAAAGATAAGTATTTTTCTGTCTTTTTTGGGGGAAACAAACCTTAACTTCAATTCTTGCCATTTCAGGTTGATCTTGGTCGGATTGTTGTGGCCATGCTCCCGGAAGCCGACCAACCTCAATCTCGTCCCAGGCGTAGGCATCGTAGGTGTGCAAGGCCCCAGATATATAGAACACGTGTCACCCTTTTTGGAATGCCCGATGATGAGGTGTTTTTAATTCCGCACTTACAGCCACCAGGCAAGTGGTGGAGCACTGTATCGGCCTTTTAAAAGGCCGATTCAGATGCCTCCACCACTCTGGTGGCGAGCTCATGTATTTGCCGGATATGGTTTCGAAAATTGTGGTCCTGTGTGGGATATTTCACAATATCGCCATAAGGAGTGGTGTCCCAATGCAGCCAGAGGATGCCTTGCCTGAGGATGGCCCCCCCGAGGTTGGTCGGAGGTCAGTATGTGGGGGGGCCATACGTGATGATGTGGTGGCCAGATTCTTTAGGCAATTATTGACACAAAATAAGTTATTTGACACAATGTAGAAAGGAAATTATTTTTCAATCAAATTAATCGTTTTTTTATTTCCCATCTTGTTTTATTTCATAATATTTTGGAATGAAACGATGACTACTTCCTGCTCCCAAAAAATGACTTCATGGGGCCACATTGGATATATATTCTGGACCCAATTTGGAAATGCAACATTTGTGGAATCATGTTGGCATGCTCATTCGTCAACCAGTTCTTGAATTTTAGCTTAATTTTTATTATGGTGTTTGCTGGTTTTTTCAGTTTGTTATCACTGTGTGTATTGTTTGTGACCCAACACTTTGTGTTTTTAATTTTTGGTGAATAAATTTTTGGTTATTTGAAACAAAACATTTCTTTTCAACATTACAAGCAAGTGTAAGCAGGTTCACCCAAGGAAAAGTTGCTTAATGGCTAATCCTGTAATGTGTCAATTTGCTCATTTTTTAACTATGCTTTGTGGGTAAAAACCAACACCAAAAGGTATTATGTAGAATCAGTATGTTTTTGAATCTCGGCCTAAGCAGGTTTACCTAAAAATGTAGAAATTTAAATTAAAACAAAAACCAAAAAAAAATCTGGTAACTCTCCAAACCTATTGTTAGTGTTAGGTGTTTCATGTGGCTGCTTTAAAAAATCAGCATAACACAATCTTATTTACATTAGTTTCAAATACTTGTTGCAATAGTCTACTTATGTAAGTTTAAACAATCTAAGATTTTCAGACAAGGAATGAGACTGTATTCAAAATTTTAATTTTTATTTTGGAAAAATAATTCTGGTGAAAACAAAAAAAATTAGTGGGACAGGATCCCCGACATCCTATCCAGGACCACCAGCAGGCCGATCACATGCCCCCGCATCATTTGGACACACCCGGCTAGGTTCGCCAAACGCCTCTGGTCCTCTGTGGGTTATAAAATTGTGGTGCTTACTAAAATGAATTCATAATTTATGAATCTAAAAAACTACTCAAGCAAAATAGACTTAGCAAAAAGTGACAATAGTGTTTCAAAAACCACAATAAAAAAAAAACCTTAAACAATAAAAAAAAGAAAAGAAAAAAAAAAGCTTAAAAATCTGGCTACCGTAAACATGAGATACAAGTTTGACTGTTTTGACATGTGGGATATGTGTATGGGGAAATCAGCTGTGAAATGTAAATACAGATATATAACCAACCTTTTAAATTAATAAAAAAAGGAAAAGGCACGACAAAGGATTACATCAACACATTTTCCTTAAAAAAAAAGGATAAAAGGGAAACATACCGTTGAGAATGACAGCTGGCCCCGAAACCACTCCATCGTCCTCCTCGGAGGTGGGCAAATTTCCCAAGGAGGTGGGGGGTGTAATGACTGACTCGGGAGATGGGGTGGTCAAGAGAGGGGTGGGTTGAGGGGAGGGGGAATTTGGATGGAGGGGAAATCTCCAAGAGGGATGGGCGACAGGGTCTGGGCAGGCTGGGGTGGAGGGGGAATTTTGGGAATTTGGGGGAGAGGAGGTTTGGCTGGGGGTTGGGGAGAGGGGACGAGGGCGACGTCTGCGCCGGCGATGACGCCGTAGTCTTCGCTCGGCCCCAAAATGATGGGAAACAAATTGAGGTTAGTTTAGAACATCACCTTGCTAAACGCTAATTGTTTAACAAACAAAAAGGAAAACATGCACACGCAGATATGTGTGAAAAAAAGAAACCGGCCAAACAAGAAAACATGCACACGCAGATATGAGTGAAAAAAAGAAAAAGGCCAAACAAGAAAACATGCACACGCAGATATGAGTGAAAAAAAGAAACAGGCCAAACAAGGAAACATGCACACGCAGATATGAGTGAAAAAAAGATAAAGGCCAAACAAGAAAACATGCACACGCAGATAGGGCCACAAAGATAAACATGAAAAACAAACAAAACATAACTTACTTTCCGCTATACGCCGGCGAAAACATGCCAGCAAGCGGGGCGTCCGCCGTTGAAGGTCGGACCACCTGTGCTCCAGCTGGCCGATCTGTCGGCGTGAGCCGAAGGAACGCAGGCGGCCGCGAACCTCCGCATAGGCGGCACGCTTCTCCCGATTGCTGATGGGGGGAGGCTGGCTGGTGATACGCCTGTCCATCACCTCTGTAAGAACCAGAAGCTCTCGCTTGGTGAATGCAGAGGCTCTCATGATGGCAATGGTGTATTTTTAATAAAACAGTTTTAATAAAGACCAGAAAATAATTTTGATTGGCTTATGTAAATTAACAGGAACCATTCTATTGGTTAGTGTATGAGTCATGTGTTCTACCGGCCAAAAAATCTATTGTGAGTTATGATAGGCTTGATGCAGTGACATGCGTAAGCTAATTTAAATAAAGAAATGAACCCAGTAAAATATGCGTGGGTAAAAACACAAAAAACAAATGGATAATTGGCTCAAACATGTATTTTGGCAAAAGAAAACCATTGTTTAAACCGTACGTATTCTGCGGGTAAACAAAAACACGGACAAGAGTAAAGTTTATTGAAAAACACACAAAAAAAAGGAACACATGTGAAGAGCAATTAAGCTAATTGATATATTGATTGGCATGATACGATTGAAGGAGGTAGGCAGAATGAACGAGCAGGTAATCGGAATCTGACAGGCCCACTTCCGGTTTGTACTTGTGCGTGCGTTCCCTGCAAGCCACATTGGGGATGTACGCTCGCTATTTGGCTCGCTCGTTAGCTAGAGGAGGGGTCGGTAGACTTTGGGGAGGAAGTTTAGCTGCGTTCGAAATTACGTGCGAGCGCTTAAATTAACATATTTCGGCACGTACGCCGAACGTACAAACGGCCACTTGCGTCCGGGTCTGAATCAGGGCCAATATCCCCACACTGACACATTGCATACTTACACAAAAAGGTTCCCTAGCATTAAGGTTAATATTAATGGTTTTATATGTTATCAAGTCTATTGTGAAACACACATATTTGGTATATAAGGTTTAGAATATGATAAGCAGACCATGTTTGGTGCATTCCAAACCACTGCTTATTTGCAGATTTCCGGTTCCATCTGCAAGGAAATCGCAACATGCGTCTGCGAATTATGGATCATAGAGAGGTAGGCATTGAAATGTACTCTGTAATGTAATGTTTATTAGCCAGTTTACACTTGTTCTTCGGTGGGAAAATGCACACAAAGAGCTTTTGGAGGGCTGAACTATTACAATACAAAGTGACCTATGAACTGTATCGTAACAGAAGAACCAGGAGGAAGAACCAATGGGATTATGCCAACTCATTCTATTGTATTGCCTATCTCTGCAACGGTACATATGCAAGCACTCTAGGGGCCTAATTCAGAGCCGGACGCTCTGACCAGAGCGCTCGCTCTGAATCAGGGCCCTCCTCCATGAAAATGGAGCGGCCTCCTGGCCACTCGTATAGCTGTGGGTGACCACCCACAGCATATGCAGGCGGCCAAAAAGATGGTCGCGATGGTCTTGACCATCGCGACCATCGTACTTGCGACGAAGACCCTGCGGTAGGGTCTCCCTGCCACAAGCCCTGGAGTGATTTTGGCTCTATCAGAGCCAAAATCACTCCCACTGACATCACTAGTCTAGTGATGTCAGTGGGGCTGGTTTCAGATGGTAGGCGTTCCCATGGGAACGCCTCCATCTGGCAGGCACGCCACGGCATGCCCACCAAAGGGGGCGTGCTGTCAATCAACATCGACAGCACGCCCCCTTTGGTGCGAGACCCGGAGCGATGGAAAGCCCGTCGCTCCCCGGGTCCCGCGCATGCGCACGACGGAGCTCCCTCCGTCGCGCGCATGCGCAGTGGGGAACATCGACCTGCTTGCGAGCGTACTGCTGCTCGCGAGCGGGTCTGAATGACCCACTAGATCTGGTCGTTAGTCATCTTTCTGTTGGCGGAGGTTTCATAGTTGATGCCGGGAAATCTGGATCCAGAGCGCATGTGTATGTATCGACTGTACCTTGTATTTTGTATAACCTTTGCGCTAATTGTGTTATAGATCAAGGCATGTAACTATATGCTTTTATGTGAATAATATCTTTTTTGTGCTTTGGAACCACAATCAAAGTCTGGAAAGCAATTATTTCTTATATGTACGCAACTCTAAATAGCGACTTTAGGGTATAGAGGTTAATAGGAATTCATATGAGATACTTACCTTGTTCTTTTCTTTTGATAATGTTTCTATTGTTAACATGGGTGCTCTGGGATACAGTTTATTGCTTTTCGGGTATTATTCTGTATTTTGATATCTAATCTAAGCAATGAAAAAAATTTGTAATAGCAATGATTATATAAGTGTATCTTGGTTGTACACTGTACATTGTTGTCTTATGTTGTATACCTGTCAATAAAAAATTATTGAAAAAAAAAAAAAGAATACCGGAATAACTGGATGAGTATTTAGAAAATCAAATTCTTGTTTGTTTAGTATCCCTGTTACATTATAAAGAGATTTAAGAGCATATATAGCATAAATAAAATATACACCAATCAGCCATGATGTTAAAACCACCTCCCTAATATTGTGCACTGTAGGTCACCCATTCGCTGCCAAAACAGCTCTGGCACGTCAAGGAATGGACTCCACAGGACCTCTGAAGGTGTCCTGGGGTATCTGGCAGCAAGATCAATTAAGTCCTGTAAGTTGCAAGGTGGGGCTTCCATGGCTGCACTTGTTTTTCCAGCACATCCTACAGATGCTCGATCAGATTGAGATGTGGGATATTTGGAGGCAAAGTCAACACCTTGAACTCTTTGTCATGTTTCTCAAACCATTCCTAAACTCTTTGCACTGTGGCAGGGCACATTATCCTGCTAAAAGAGGCCACTGCCATCAGGGAATACAGTTGCAATAAAGGGGTGTACTTGCTTTGCAACAATGTTTAGGTTGGTGGTAGATATCAAAGTAACATCCACATGTATGCAAGCACCCTGTTACGGTTTCCTAGGATACCCTTTGTAAACCCCTAGAACCCAAAGGACGAGGCCTTCCACCAATAAACAGCCACCCACTGTTCCCTTAGAACTGAGGGCCTGATTCAGACCCACTCGCTTGATGCATTCGCACACTGCCATCAGCTGCCAAAGTATGCAAATCCGTCGATCGCACGGCAAGACATCAGCATGCCCACTATGTCTTGGCGTGCGATCGCAGTGTGTATATAGACACCTACCAGCCTGTCATAAGACGTCCACTTTCCCTTTGCAATACACATCATCTCCAGGAAGCGTATGCAACAATCAGCAACATTGAGTAACATTGGACCCATACGCAGCACTTGTGGCTGAACATACCCTACTGAAAGCACTGCGAGTTCCTCAGTGTGTAATTCAGCCATGTCATGTATATTATGACGCTGCGTTTTAATTATGCACACCTCTGAAATGGCGTTAAGATGCACAGACATGCCTGTGTTTGCACCACCACAAACCCGTTTCCATCAACCATCCCCTGTCACCACCCACAAATGGCTTGTCTTGTCACTCATTCTAGTGAGGTGGCTATGTGCAGCATGCAAGCACTTCCCAATCGCATTGACTAATTCGCGCACTGCATCTTATATGCATGCGCACATTGCAAACATCGGCAGGCTATGTGTGATCGCAGCCTAGCGAATGGGTCATTAGACCCTGAGTATGTTCAGCAGTACTTAGGTGGCAGCCTGGACTTAAACTCGGAGTATTAGAGGTTTACACAGATCACCTAAGACCAAGGTTAAATGTGACACAAACGAGAGCCGGTGGTGGACAGGCGACTAGATCAGCTGGTGATGCGGCATGTACCGTTGGTGGTATTGATGTGGCTAATGTAGCCAGAGATATCGGATGAGGCCAATATAGCCAGTGGTTCGATGCAGCAAGTTCCGCTGGTGGTTAAATGCAGCTAGTGTCGCCGGAGGAATGAATTGATGCTGCCTTGTGGAGACCGTAGTGTGGCTTGGGTGGCCCGGGTGCGGCTATAACAGCCAGAGGACTTGATGAGTTGATATGGCCTTGTGAAGATCGTGGTGTGACTTAGCTGTGATGTGGCTATAACAGCCGGAGGAATTGATGAATTGCTGCGACCTTGTGAAGACTGTGGTGTGGCTTAGTTAGCTGTAATGCGATATTAACAGCCAGAGGAATTGATGCGGCCTTGGAGAGACCGCGGTGTAGATTGAAATAAAGCAGGAACAGGGTCCAGAAATTGGAACCAGAAGGGCACGTAAGGAGACGCTATAGTCAGCAAAGCCACGAGTAAGCTGTCAGGTATAAAAAGGGATAAAGTACAAATCAGAACCACAGAAGATCATCCCGTGTTCCCAGTAACACCTGGCATCATCCGGCATCCAGATTGCCTAGCAACCACTGATGCCATTCCCATACAGCAGGTGGAAGTGGTAGGAGCGATCAGCAAAGTGCTGGAGAGTGACAAGTCTTGCTGGAAACTTGTAACAGTACCCCTCCTTGACGAGGGGTTAAGGAACCCCTAGAACCTGGTTTGTAGGGAAAGTGTTCAAAGAATATCTTCTTCAACCTGGGAGCATGTAAAGAGTTCTCTGGAACCCAAGAGCTTTCTTCTGGGCCATAACCTTTCCTTGGACCAGAAACTGTAAACTTTAAACATCCTCATGAAAGTCTGGAATCCAGAATCTTCTCAACCACAAATTCTAGTTGTCCCCGAACCACAACTGGAGAGGGTCTAACTGAACACCTGGGCTTGAATTTAGAAGAAAAGAAAACTGGTTTTAACAAGGAGCAATGAAAGGTGTTGTTAATATGTAGCGATATAGGTAGTTGAGCCGGAAGGCGACAGGATTGACCCAAGCAATAATCTGAAAAGGACCAATGAACCTGTGGACCTAATTTCTGTGAAGGTTGGCGGAGTTTGATATTCATCGTAGCTATCCAAACCCAATCTCCAATCTTGAATTTACACGGCCTCCGATGTTTGTCAGCAAGGGTCTTGGATCGAATAGAAGTTTTATGGAGACACAGGTGAAACCTATTCCAAACAGAGGGCAGCAGGGAGACAAAGGATGGAGATGCAGACCATTGGTATTGGATTCAAAATCTGACCGTTGGACTGAGGGTGATAACCTGAGGAGAAGCTAAAGCTAATGCCTAATGGAGAACAGAAATCCTTCTTAAATTGGGTGACAAACTGTGTTCCCCTGTTGGACACAATATCCAAAGGTAAACCATGAAGTTGAAAAATATGCTGAAGAAATAATGTGGAAAGTTGCTTGGCAGTAGGAAGCTTGAGCAAAGGAATGAAATGTGCCATTTTACTGAAGTGATACACCACAGTCCAAATATCTGAACAATGAGAAGAAGTATTAAGGTCAACAATAAAATCCATGGCAATGTGCATCCCAGGTATGAACAAAGGTAAAATCAAGCCAGGCAGGGCAACCCGTGGAGTCTTATTCCAAGCACAGATGTCACAGGCCAGAACAAACTCATGAACATCTCTTGACATTGAAGGCCACCATACTGATCAGGAAAGTAACTCCATCGTTTTGAACACCAGGATGACCTATGACTTTGTGGGAGTGAAAATCCAAAATAACTGCTTGCCGGGGTTTCTCTGGAACAAATAATAGTCCCAGAAAGAAAAAGTACACGTGCACAACTCTAACATTACTAATTATATATATTACACTTTGCAATAAAATTTTGCAATAAATAAATAGAGGTTTTAGCATAGTCATGGCCACAGTTATGGGCCTACCCACCGCATCCAGGTAACCTCTGAGGGTAGGTCCCTAACGTACTGGGGCTGAAAATTCAGAGTGCCGGACACCCCCAAACCTGCCCAGCTGAGCCACCCCAGGGCATCACTCTAATGAGAAAAGGTGAAGTGTAGAAAGGTGTTAGATAGATAGGAGCAGCTACTGCTGCATGTATTAGAAGACAAGTAAGGTAAAAAATAAAGATGTGAAAATACATATATAATACACAAACAATAGATGTGCTAAAAGTGCAAAAAAGGAAAAATGTGTTATAATGTGATGCCCTGAAGCAGCCCAACCAAAGCAATCCAGGGGACCCACGCCCCAAAAATCAACCCATGCACTACAGTATATAAAGTTGTAGGACTTACCTAAATTGTGCCTTTTACTAAAGTGCAGTCAAAATGCCAGAATCCCTGCTTAAAAATGATTGGGGACAGTTGGGGAGGGGTGCTAGCCTAGGCTGAAGGAGTCCCATGCCTTCAGGTGTGCATAAGAGCACACTAAATAGGGTATGTGGAGAAGGGCCCTAGACTGCACTCCCTGAATATATATAATGGGAGGTGCTACCTGCTGAGACTATTGTTGCAAACACAGAAAGAAAAAGTACAAGTACAAGTGTACAACTCCAACATTACTAATTATATATATTACACTTTGGTTATTTATTTAATGTAAAATTTTATTGCAATCTAGGGCCCTTCTCTACAAATAATAGTCTGGCAGTTTTTTTAGATGGGGCTTCCGACGGACAAGCTTGAATGGAATCAGCCAAATTATGTGCAATGGCCAGATGAATACGAGAAGTAGGAATAATATGTTCATCAGGACCTATAGTCTGTTAAAAAACTTCTGGAAAACGCATCCGCTTTAACGTTTTTTGACCCTGGAAGGAAAGAGATGACATAATTGAAGCGGGTTAAAAATAAGGCCCAACGTGCCTGCATGGAATTCAGTCATTTGGCTGTTTCAATGTATGCTAAATTTTTATGATCAGTGAGAACAGTGACATGATATTTGTCCCCCTCTAGCCAATGCCTCCAATCCTCAAAAGCCCATTTTATCAGCAATAATTCACGATCGCCCATATTGTAATTTTTCTCAGCAGAGGCAAACTTTCGGGAGAAAAAAGCGCAAGGAACTTATTGTCCAGAGGGTTTGTTACGCTCGGGCACCTGTGTTGAGGTCGAGAACTGGGGGGTAAGGATAACCTGTGAGGTAAATGACAGGAAGATAATGACTAAGGAGCTCATTCAGACCCGCTCGCAAGATGCGATCGCTTGCTGGCAAAAAGGGGCCGGATATGTAAATTAACCGCTTGCACTGCGTCGCATGAGGATGCCCACTGTGTGTTAGCAAGCTACGGCAAAGTGCATTCGCAAGTGTCTGAAGATGACCCCTTGCCTCTTGCAACACACGTCATCTCCGGCAAATGTATAATTTATCGAGACCATCGTGAGCCATCTGAGCAGCTCGCAGCCCTTGGGGTTGCCTTTACCCGCCACAAGCACTGCGATCAGTGCGTGCTGAAATACATGCAGGTGACGTGTACAATGACGCTACTTTGCTAATTATGCATGCCCTATAAACTGCGTTTTGGGGGACACGCCTGCGTTCGCAACACCACTCCCCCATTCACAAGCAGCTTCCCCTGTTTCCACCCACAAACGGCACTGTCACTCAAAGGAGCGACCCGATAGTGGCTTGCGAGCTACCAAAATCAGATTGCAATGAATGGCTTGCGTACACACACTGCGAATTATATGCATGCGCAGATGGGCGAAATTCGCTCACAGCAAGTGATCGCGTCTTAACGAGCAGGTCTGAATCAGGTCCTAAGTCTTCTAATTGCAACCAAACACAGATTTGGCTAGACCTACCCAGAGGCGCGGAGTCTAACCCACTTGGTGGTCTTCTCCAGTGACTCCTCCAGTCGGAATTTGAGTTTCACTGCACCAAGTGGGCAGGCTGCAGCCCACTGGATAGGTACCTGGGAGTGGCAGAAGACTGGATCTATATTAAATGAATAGAGTATAAACTGTAGATGAGCTGAATACTTAAACACTGGTGATGAACAGAATACTTGAACACTGGTGAAGAACTTGAGAATGCTTGAACACTGGTGATGAACTTGAGAATGCATGAACACTGGTGATGAACTTGAGAATGCTTGAACACTGGTGATGAACTTGAGAATGCATGACCACTGGTGATGAACTTGAGAATGCTTGAACATTGGTGATGAACTTGACATTGCTTGAACACTGGTGATGAACAGAATACTTGAACACTGGTGAAGAACTTGAGAATGCTTGAACACTGGTGATGAACTTGAGAATGCATGAACACTGGTGATGAACTTGAGAATGCTTGAACACTGGTGATGAACTTGAGAATGCATGACCACTGGTGATGAACTTGAGAATGCTTGAACACTGGTGATGAACTTGACATTGCTTGAACACTGGTGATGAACTTGAGAATGTACTGGGAATAGTTAGAGGTCCAAGTGCTGATTTGCACAGAGAAACACAAAGGAAATGGACACAGGTATGTACTGGGAATAGCTAGAGCTTCAGCTGAAAGCTAACTAGCAATTAGCATGAAAGCTGACACCACATGAACACAGGGAGGTGATTAGAGAGCTCAGCTGCACACTAAAAAACAACACAGGGATTTACACATAACACTGGAGTTCTGTGAGAGCTGAATTAACTCACAGGGATTTAGCATGGAAGCTAATATAAGTAGCACTGGTGGTCAGCGTGAGGGCTGCAACAACAAACTGTAGGTTCTTCTTGGGAAACAACAGAGAGCACAGTAATCACAGGAACAGCAACTTCCTGTTGCAGGACCTAAATACCCCTAGGCAACTGGTCATTGGATCATGAGATCAGCTGGGAGACTAGCAGGGCTGCCATTGGAGGAAACTGATCAGGTGAGATGAACCAACATGGCTGCGCCCATGCCTGCTAACAAAGGAATCAGGACGGAGGCATGGAAGTCCAAATGAACCCCGGAGAAAATTCTCAGCCATAACCCACCACTACCACTGACATCTGAACGCCTCGGAGCCTAAAGACACCAGTTCAGCAGTGAGTAAAGGCCGATCCCAGGCTGGATCCTGACAGGGTCATTCTGCGACAGTATGGCTCCGGCTCCAACCTCCGAGGCATCCACCTCAACAATGAATGTCAGATCCAGATCTCGGTGATGAAGGACCGAGGCATTAGTAAAAGCAGCTTTCAGATCTTCAAAAGCCTGCACAGCCTCGAAGGACCAGATCCTTTTTTGTCAATTCAACAAATCGTTACCACGATAGAGGAAAATAAATTAATAAATCTCCAAAAGTAATTTGCAAATCTGAGGAAACGTTGGATGGCTTTAAGAGTAGTGGGCTGAACCCAATCCAGAATGGCTTTGACTTTGCCAGGATCTATGGATAAACCTTGGGATGAGATGGTATATCTCAGGAAGGAAAGCGCGGTCACCTAGAATTGACACTTCTCGAGTTTGGCATATAGATGATTTTCTCCCAATTTTTTAACACTTGCCGGACGTGTTGGCGTTCCTGATCCAAAGATTGGGAACAGATCAGAATATCGTCCAGCTACACTACAGCAAAGATAAAATTTGCGAAGAACATCATTAATAAGATCCTGGAAGCAGCAGGGGCATTGGATAGTCCAAAAAGCATAACCAGGTACTCGTAGTGTCCCGAATGAGTGTTGAAAGTTGTCTTCCACTCATCACCACTTTTAATCCAGATTAAATTGTAGGCGCCTCAGAGATCGACCTTAGAGAAGATGGTAGCTTCACGTTACTGGTCAAACAGAACAGAAATTAAAGGCAGAGGATAAGAATTTTTTACCGTAACATTGTTAAGCCCTCTGTAATCTATGCAGGGTCTAAGGGACCTGTCTTTTTTTTTACAACAAAGAACCCTGCCCTGACTGGAGACTTGGAAGGCCAGATGAATACCTTGGCCAATCCGTCCTTGATATATTCTTCCATGGCCTTATTCTCTGGGACCAACAGAGCATACAAGCGATGTTTGGGTAACTGCGCCATGGATGAGGTTAGTAGCACAGTCGTATGGTCGTTGAGGCGGAAGGACATCGGCCTCTTGTTTGGAGAATACATCCGAGAAATTGCCATATTGAGGAGGAATCTTTAAGGAAGGTTCCAAAGCGGAAGGTTGTAATATCTGGACCAGTATTGAGAGGCACTGAGAGTAACATCTGGAGCTCCACTTGGTGATTTCACTAGCCTCCCAGTCAATAACAGGATTGCGATCTCTGAGCCAGGGAAGACTCAAGATGATAGGCGCCAAGGGACATCGAATGAGAAGGAAATAGATTCTTTTGGAATGTAACAATCCTATGGACAGATGGGTCGCGTCTGAAAAGGGACGACACCACCAGGGAGGGTATGACCATCTAAACCGCAAATAGAAATGGAATGGTTCAGAGGAACAGCGGAAATAGCCAAGGTCTCAAAGAAGGAAAGGTCCATGAAATTACCAGCCGTAACACTATCAAGAAAATAAGAGTTATGGTATAACATACCTTTGTTAACTCTTTTTCTTTGAGGTCCATAGGATCCACAGAAAATACCTTGGGGTATGTGGTTGGAGCGATCCAGGCACCAAACAGTTAACAAGCTTTAGCTCCCAGGATGCACTGGGTCCTCCTCCATATATACCCCGCCCCTGGCTACAGACAGTTAGTTTGTTAACAAGCCCAAGCAGGAGAAGGAAAAACAGATAAGGACCTGTGTATTCCAGAAACACTCTCCCTAAGAGGGAATCATAGAAAATACAAAAGAAAAGATTACCCCATAACACCAGGTGTGTTAGGGTGGATGCTTTGTGGACCCTATGGACCTCGAAGAAAAAGTGTTAACAAAGGTATGTTATAGCATAACTCTTATTCTCTTCTTCGGGGTTCATAGAAAGTACCTTGAGGATGTCCCAAATCAGTTCCCTTTAAGGGTGGGGACACTCCTGTGCTTCAGTTGAAAGGAGAATCCTTTGCCCTAAGGAAGCATCCTTAACAATTGACAAAAGGTGTGGATGGAAGACCATGTGGCTGCCTTGCAAATTTGTTCAGCAGAGGCACCTCGACAAACTGCCCACGATGGTCCCACAGATCTCGTAGAATGTGCTGTTACTGTGTTTGGAACAAGATCAGCTTGTGTGTACGCTTGAGAGATTGTCATATGCAACCATCTTGCCAAAGTCTGTTTATTAGCTGGCCAGCCTCGCTTTTTAGAGCCATACAGCACAAATAAAGAATCTGAGTTTCTAATCGAGTTGGTGCGCTCTACATAGATACGTAGTGCACGGACAACATCTAGTGATGCTTCACCAGCTGAAAAGCTTGAAGCTTGCAAATCCGGAACCAAAATTTCTGCATTCACATGAAACCGGGATACCACCTTAGGAAGGTACCCAACCCTAGTACGAAGAACAGCTCTATCCTGATGAAATATCAAAAAAGGAGAGCAAAAAGACAGGGCTGCCAAATCAGAGTCTTTGCTGTCAACCACTTTAGGTCTACTGATTTCAGGGGTTCGAAAGGAGGAGCCTGCAAAGCCCTGAAAACCAATGTCAAATCCCATGGGGTTACCGGGGGGGACAAAGGGAGGCTGAACCCTCAGAACACCCTGAAAAAATATTCTAACATCAGGCAATGGGGCGATCCTTTGCTGAAACCAAACTGAAAATGCAGATGCCTGAACCCCCAGGGTGGCCAGGCGGAGACCCCTCTCTAAACCAGCCTGAAGAAAAGAAAGCACTCGAGAGACCCTAAACACCTTAGGGTCACATTTTCTCAGTTCACACCACTAAAAATATGAGTGCCAAATTCTGTAATAAATACAGACAGAGGAAGGTTTCCGTGCCCTCAACATGGTTTGAATGATAGAATTGGAAAAACCTTTTGCCTTTAAGACGGAGGTCTCAAGAGCCATGCTGTCAAAGACAGACGAGGAAGATCTGGATACAGGCAGGGAACTCGTATTAACAGGTCCGGCCTTAGAGAAAGAGGCCACGGAGTGTCTATGGAGAGACTCTGTAGGTCGGTGAACCAATGGCATCAGGTCCAAGCAGGAGCTATCAGTATTACTGTCCCGCCTTCCTGCTTGACCTTCCTGATGACCCTTGGAAGAAGGGAAAATGGAGGAAACAGATATGCCAGTCTGAAGTTCCACTTTACTGTCAGAGCATCCACAAACTCGGCTGCAGGATCCCTGGTTCTGGACCCGTACCTGGGAACTCTGTGGTTGTGATTTGAAGCCAGGAGGTCTACTTCTGGAAGACCCCATCTGTTCACAAGGCTCTGAAATACCTGTGGATGAAAAGCCCACTCTCCAGCGTGTATATCCTGCCAACTTAGGAAGTCCGCTTCCCAATTGAGGACTCCTGAAATGAACACCGCCGATATTGCCAGAAGGTGACATTCTGCCCAGACACCTACATCATGGCAGCCTGGCTCCGCATGCCTCCCTGATGGCTGAGGTAGGCTACTGCGGTGGCGTTGTCGGTTTGTACCTAGACAGGCCTGCCCTGTAATATTTCCTGAGCTTGAACAAGCGCTCTGAATACTGCCCTTAGCTCCAGGACATTTATTGATAGAAAGCTTTCCCTTGTCGTCCATTTTCCTTGAAACGTGTGTTGACCTGTTGCCCCATTCACTGAGGCTGGCATCGGTCGTGAGGAGAACCCAATCTGGAATCCAGAATGGACGACCCTTGTTGAGACAGTACATCTGTAACCACCATGACAGGGACAGTCACACTTCTGGCAGGAGATGGATCATCTGTGCCTTTATTGAGTGGTACTCCCCATTCCAACGTGAGAGGATTAACTGCTGTCAACACCATGGGTCCCAGAACCTGCATTGCTGCATGAACAGATACTGATCGGCTGTGAAGAAGCCTGCGTATCCGCAGCTGAAGGGCAATCTTGTTTTCTGACAGATAAATCCGTTGTGACAGAGAATCCCAACATGCCCCTAAATGCACCATCTGCTGTACTGGAAGAAGCGATGACTTCTTCCAATTTATGATCCATACATGTCTGTGTAGACAGGCAAATGTCAGTCTGAGATGATGCTGCAACTCTTGTGATGACTGAGCCAATATCAGGAGTTCGTCCAAGTATGGCAGGATCCAGACTCCCTGGCGCCTGAGGCAGACAGTCATTACTGCCATGATTTTGGTAAACACCCGAGGGGCCGTTGATAAACCAAAAAGCAGTGCCTGAAATTGGAAATGTTCCTGCAGCACTGCGAATCGCAGGAAACGTTGGTGGGACGGTGTAATTTTCATATGAAGATATGCATCCTGAATATCCCAGGACACCATGAAATCCCCTGGTTCCATTGCCAACACAAATCGACCGCAGGGTTTCCATACAAAACCTGGACACCTGGATAAATGTGTTGAGTTCCTTCAGGTTTAGAATAGGCTGGCGATACCCATTGGGTTTTTGAATCAAGAAGAGGTTGGAATAATGGGCCTGATTCAGAGCCGGACGCTATTTGCGCTCGCTCGTCAAGAAAATAGGGGTGGCTATTCAAATGAACCGTTCGCTGTTTGCGGTCTGTTCACGCCTCTAGGTCTGAACGAGCGTACAAAACTTGTGGTCGTTTTTTTGGAAACTACGCCCCCTGGCCGCTCGCATCCTACGTCATGTCCGCTATTTATTAGATTAATCAAGTACATCGACCAGGGTATGAACTGCTCGCTATTCTTGGGGTTGGTTTTTGCTACAACAATTTTGCGAGCAGTTCTGGCTATAAAATAACCCAGTGACGTGGTCAATGACACTGCTGTATTAATTATGCATACCCATAAAACGCCCGTTTTGACCTTTAAGCACGCCTGCGTTCGGATCTCCAATCCCCATTTTCAAGCACCTTCCCCTGTTACCACCCTCAAACGCCTCATTCTGTCACTCAAAATAGCAGGCATTCGCAATTTAGCGAACAAACGATTTTCAGCCGCACTGACTGGTTCGCGCATGCGTATTATGATCCGTACGCATGCGCAGTTGGGCAAACATCGCTCGGAGTGAACGAGCAGCCACTTGCGTCCGACTCTGAATCAGGCCCAATATCCCTTTCCTAGTTGATTTACTGGAACCGGGATTATTACCCCTGACACCAGCAGGGAGTGTAAAGCCTGCTGGAGGGCCAAGGCTTTTGCAGAATCCGCTGCCAGAGTTGTGCAAAAAAACCTTTGTGGGGGACTTCTCCAGAAAGTAAGGGCGTACTCCTGGGAGCCACCTCCCAAACCCAGGCATCCATTGTTATGAGTTTCCATGTGCCTGAAAACTGAAGAAGTCGGCCTCCTACCCTGGAATCCCCCAGAGGGAGGCCCGTCCCATCAGGCTGCAAGTTTATCTTTAGTCCTGGAAGTCAGATGTCTGTTTGGCCAGGATTTCTTAGACCGTGGTTTCCTTTGAGAACTTGTTCTAGAGGAAGATTGACCATTTGATTTTCCTTGCGGCCGAACGGACGACTGCTTAGGTCTAGAAGTAGATGCTGAAGGTAGACCAGCCGTTTTAGAGGCTGCCACTGTAGCCACAATCTTGTCTAAGTCTGTGCCAAACAAAATTCCTCCCATAAACGGAAGGGATTCCAGGGCTTTCTTAGACCCTGCATCTGCTTTCCAGTCTCTTAACCAAAGGGCTCTTCGAGCCACAACTGAGACAGCTGATGCTTTAGAGGATAATATACCAGCATCCAATGCTGCCTATCCCAAACAGGACGCTGCCTCCTTAAAATAGGAGATAATTGTCAGCTGTTCCTTGGAAGCTTAGAGTATCTTCCATTGTCTTCATCCATTCCTCAATGGCTTTGGAAACCCAGGCCATAGCCATGGCCGGGCGAGTAGCCGCTCCTGATAGAGTGAAGACTGCTATGAGACAGGCTTCAAGTCTCCTATCTGTGGAACATTTAAGAGAGGATACAGACGGTATGGGAAATGTGGTACTCCTAACCAGATGTGCCACATGAGCATCTACTACTGGCATAACTTCCCAATTGGCGCACTCATCCAATGGAAAGGGGTATAAGGCCTCAACCTTTCTAGTAATATGACATTTCCTGTCTCGAGAACTCCATGCTTCCCTCATGAGTTCTGATAGTTGCTCTGATTTGGGAAATTCAGCTTTCACAACTTTCTGGCATTTGAATACTGGAGCCTTTCTTTGCACCGGCTCATCATTTCTGTTTAGCAAAGCTTTGACCGCCCTAATCAGGGAGGGGACATCTGCTGTTGGAAAACGGTCTTCCTCTCCTGAGAGGGGCCCCATGTATCCCCATACTCATCAGAAGATGTACCAGAGTCTGAGGACTGGACGGCGTAGGCAGACAGTCTTCTGGTTTTTGGCTGTACTGGTGTAGCTGCTTGCTGCGGTTGCTGGAAAGCTGCTGAGGACAAACCCACATTCTGACCTGAGTGAGCATACATGTCCATCCAGGACGGATGCATAAGGGGCAAAAAACATAGTAGGTTGCAACTGCTGAGGGTACCCCATCATCGGGACCAACATAGGAGCTGCCAACCTGTCTGCAACCTGCGCCATGATCTGGGAAAAGGCAACCCAAGGAGGTTCCTGTCCAGAAGCTGGTAGGTTTGACTGCTGTTTTAAGGACTTGACAGTGGGACTGCGGAAGCAGTCCCAAACAAGGATATACTTGTTTGGGACTGCTGCTGCAGTCCCACTGTCAAGTCCTTAAAACAGTGACCACATAATCCATCTTGAATTCCTGTGGGGATAACCCCGCTTTGCAGGCCATACATGACACCAGCACAGGAGCTTCTCCACCTGCCTTTGTTTCTTTGGACATAACAATATCTCTCAAGTTACACAAAGTCTGAGTATAAATGTGACAATTGTTTCACACCTAATATATCCCACACACATGTAGTAGATGGTAAATGAGGAGAAACAGCAATGATAGGTTATAACTGAGTTATTCAGAAATAAAAAAGGCAGCATAACACAGCAGATTTCATTGAGTCACATGCAATGCACACAGATACAATCGAAATTACACACACATAGTGCATACATATATATATATATATATATTGTGACACAGTCAGATTAGGGGTTCCCTCTCCTGGGTAGAAGGACTCCTTTCTTACACACACCCACAGCAGCAGGGAAGCAGCACACCAGTCTGGATGCAAGTACAAGCTGGTCGGCGCCAGTCTTTATTGTACAATGTCAGAAATAACATAAAGAAAACATAAACATAAATCCTAGCCCTGTCGGGGCACTAACTTCACAGGTAGTTCCCTCACTACCAGAACCTGGCAGGGCCTAATGCCCTCACCAGCAACAAAAGCACAGCACAACACTTACAGTTAGGTTTTTCCAGTGTCTCTGAGCAAACTCACTGTCTGCTCTCCCAGGTGAGACAATCAGCCCTCAACACACTAGGCTTATATTGGCCACTCTCAGGTGGAAACCCTAACAAGCCTGTTACCAGGCTAAGAGAACCAAAACCTGGAGTGGCCGTGGGTGGAGCCCTCCCTCTCCTCTCACCCACAACCCCCAGGTCCCAAACCGGCCTTTCAAAAAGCCGAGACTCAAGCCTGCTACACTGCAGACTTTCTCCTGGGGATTTTAAACACATAGGACAGGAATCTGGGATAAATTTCCCTATCACAGACCACTTTACCAGTGATCCTATCACATATCCCCCCCCTTTGTTTCGACCTATGGGGCGGAACAACTGAAGCCCCCAAACAATGAACGCGTGACAACGCGTCCGCTTTAGACAACAGGCCCCCTGGCCTGTGTTCCACCGAAAATTTAAAAGTTTGTAACGCCCACTTTATGGCCAACGCCTCCTTCTCCACTGTGGCACCGGGCAGGCATCGAATTTTGAAACACTGTTCAACTTTCGGAAGTCCTTGCAGAAACGCACACTCCCGTCGGGCTTTGGAATCAACCCAATGGGACTTGACCATTCACTATGTGATTCTTCAATAACCCCTAACTCTAGCATATTTTTTTCTTTCGACACCGATTCTCTTTGTGCTAGTGGCAACCTATAGGGCTTTAGATTTACTGGAGGGGCTCGGTCGGCCGACAGTACCGTTCTATCTTTCCAGGGCTTTAACAGATTTATATGGTATATCTGTTCCGGCTTTCTTTTTCCCCGGCTGGTAAACTTTGTAATTTCTAAGATTTCAAAGGGCCCTTGCCATTTAGCCAAAAGTTTATTTTCTACAGTGGGAACCAACACTAACACTCTGTCCCCAGGAGCAAAGCTGCGTAACCGAGCATTGCGGTTGTATACCCTCTGCTGTGCCTGTTGAGCCTGTTCCAGGTGCTCTCTCACTATCGGCACCTCTATAATAGGCAATGCAACTAGTGGACCCTTAAAATGTGGTCTGGGAGCATAATACTGACACTCAGGGCAGGATGCGCAGAAGTCAGATACCTCTTTATGAAGCCTGGGCCAGAAAAACCTCAGCATTATTCGCTCAGTGGTTTTCTCTACCCCTAGATGGCCTGCCGTTATATGACCATGGGCCAGATCCAACACTGTTCTTCTGTAGGCTTTGGGAACTATTAGTTGTTCCACTATATCTTCCCACTTCTTAGTCACCTGATATAACAAATCCTGACACATTACCATGTGGGGATAGGACAAAGGACTATCAGGGCCTACGGGTTTACCATCAACTACTTTTACATTCTCCCTGGCTTTTACCAAAGTAGGGTCATTCAACTGCTCCACGGCCAAGACCTCTCTTCTGACCTCTAAATCAGGCAGACGATCCACTGGCCCAACAACACTTCCCACCTCAATGGGAGGCACATCAGTTGGCGGGCCGCCGTCATGCTCCGCATTCTCTAGTTCGCCAACCATAGTAGGAAAAGGGAATAACTCTGACTCAGAAGAAACTCCCTCCTCCACTATATCGACAACCTTCTCAAGTGGACCGGGGTTGTTCACTTCTGGAACAAAACGGCTTTCCCACAATTTCCAGAAGTGAGCAAAGTCTCTCCCCAATATTGCATCGTACATCAGACCAGGCACCAAACCCACAGAAACTATAGCCGAGCCACATGGTGTCTCGATGTTCACCTCGGCAGTAACATAATATCGATTATCCCCATGTATGCAGGTCACACCAACAGTTTTCCCCTTATGCCTCAAGGGGTTCACCAGCTCAGCTTTTATAAGTGTCACCAAGCTACCAGAGTCTAACAGTGCCTCTACTCGGTTGCCATCTACAGTGAGTACACACATGTGCTTATCAGTCTCAGCCTGCCGGTCAGCCGTACAGGCTGTCTGTGCAAAGAAAGACCCCCTGCGGTAGACATGAGCAGTATCACATTGCATAGGTTCAGTTGTAAGTGAACAATTAGCGGAAATATGGCCGAAGTCACCACACCGGAAACACTGAATCATATTAATATCTAGTCGTTTACGGGGCAAGAACCTTCCTGGCCTGGCAGGCCTGTCTCCAGGTTCTACACCCTCAGTCTTAGGTACATCCCACCGCCCAGCACCCTTCTCCCCTGGAACAGTCTTACCAGTGTCGCTGGGAGTTCGCCGGGGCGCCATCGGGGCTTGATGGGGCATACTCCTCAGCCGCCACGTACCTCTCCACTAGCTCGACCAACTGGTCCGCGGTCTTAGGGTCTGCATGGCTCACCCACTTGCGCAGAGTCGCGGGTAATGATCGCAGGTACCGGTCCATCACGACCCTTTCCACGATCTGTGGTCCTGTCAGCGTCTCGGGCTGTAGCCATTTTGAGGACAGATGGACGAGGTCATGCATCTGTGAACGTGGAGGCTTGTCCATATGGAACTCCCAGCGGTGGACCCGTTGGGCACGAAGAAAGGCGGTGACTCCTTAGCGAGTTAGGATCTCCTGTTTTAGTTTTTTATAGTCCTTGGCATCAGCCAGGCATAAGTCGAAATATGCTTTTTGTGGCTCCCCAGACAAAAAAGGTGCCACCAGACTTGCCCACTGCTCCTGGGGCCAACTCTCCCTTTCGGCCGTTCTTTCGAATGCGGCGAGATAGGCCTCCACATCATCGCCCGAAGTCATCTTTTGGAGGAAGTGACTGGCTCGTACGGAGTGAGTGGTGGTGGGAGGACCAGTATTAACATCCCAGGGCCGGGCGACCAGGTGCTATACCACCTCTCTTAAGGCCTGTTAGATTCCTGCTGAATTTTGTTTGTCTCCTGCTGAGCTGCTGTAGCTTGAAGCAAGGCCTTAATAATGTCCTCCATTTTGTCCTGGGGTGTAGGTTGGAAGCTGAACCTTGCCTCTCTGAGCATTGGCTGACGCCTCCTCTATGGGACTCCAAGGACACAGTGTTATTTCCCCACTCACAAATTGGGTGTCTGTCCCTTTAATTTTTAAACGTAAAGTTTTCCTCTCGCTGCAACTTCAGTGTGTGTGGGTGCCCGCATTCTCCACCATATTGTGACACAGTCAGATTAGGGGTTCCCTCTCCTGGGTAGAAGAACTCCTTTCTTACACACACCCACAGCAGCAGGGAAGCAGCACACCAGTCTGGATGCAAGTACAAGCTGGTCGGCGCCAGTCTTTATCGTACAATGTCAGAAATAACATAAAGAAAACATAAACATAAATCCTAGCCCTGTCGGGGCACTAACTTCACAGGTAGTTCCCTCACTACCAGAACCTGGCAGGGCCTAATGCCCTCACCAGCAACAAAAGCACAGCACAACACTTACAGTTAGGTTTTTCCAGTGTCTCTGAGCAAACTCCCTGTCTGCTCTCCCAGGTGAGACAATCAGCCCTCAACACACTAGGCTTATATTGGCCACTCTCAGGTGGAAACCCTAACAAGCCTGTTACCAGGCTAAGAGAACCAAAACCTGGAGTGGCCGTGGGTGGAGCCCTCCCTCTCCTCTCACCCACAACCCCCAGGTCCCAAACCGGCTTTTCAAAAAGCCGAGACTCAAGCCTGCTACACTGCAGACTTTCTCCTGGGGATTTTAAACACATAGGACAGAAATCTGGGATAAATGTCCCTGTCACAGACCACTTTACCAGTGATCCTATCACAATATATATATATATACAGTCAGGTCCATAAATATTGGGACCTGTTTAAACTGAGGATGTGTGGATTTAGTAGCAGGTTTGTCATAGTCTATTACCAATATGGATCTGACCGCCCGCATCAAAGCAGGGACATTAATACTTTATTTAGGCTCCACCTCTTGTAGAGGGGAATCAAAGTTAGTTGATGTCATCTGATGACGTATTAGACTCCGATAGTTGTGTAGCCTAGGATGACATCACAGGGTGCTTAGATGCCTTCTTAGGCCTTTCACTCTGCAACATTGTCAGAAAGGCAAGCTCTGTACTGAATTAGATAAAACATCCACCCAGGGTAGCTGTATAGCCTGTGGTAGTCCCTGAAAGGGAATGACAGACTGTTGTGGTACCGGAGGGGATTGCATGTACTGCTGTAATCCCTGGAAGGGAGTGACAGTCTGTGGTACAGGGGTAGGCTGCAAAAATTGCTGCACACCCTGAGAGGGAAGGATGGCCTGTTGAGGTAACCCCATTTGGGGAAAACGGCCAGGACCGCCAGGCGACCTGCAATAGAGGTCAGTACCTGAGAGGTCAACCAAGGGGGATCCTGCCCCATTTTTGGGGAGTTTGAGGGGCCTGGTAACTGATAGCACCTCACACATAACCCATCCTGAGTTAAATCCTCCCTACTCACACCTGCAGGATAGCAGAGTGGGTGCAGCATTGCATTCGATATCCTGGTCAGACATGTCTGACTGACAACAATATACACCTATAGATATACAGTCAGGTGCATAAATATTGGGACATTGACAGAATTTTCATATTTTGGCCTCTATTCACCACCACAATGGCTTTGAAATGAAACAAACAAGATGTGCTTTAACTGCAGACTTTCAGATTTAATTTGAGGGTAATTACATCCAAATCAGGTGAACGGTGTAGGAATTACAACGGTTTCTATATGTGCCTCCTACTTTTTAAGGGGCCAAAAGTAATGGGATAAACTAAACAATCCTAAATCTAACTTTCACTTTTTAATACTTTGTTGCAAATCCTTTGCAGGCAATTACAGCCTGAATTCTAGAACGCATAGACATCACCAGACGCTGGGTTTCATCCCTGGTGATGCTCTGCCAGGCCTCTATTGCAAATGTCTTCAGCTCCTGCTTGTTCTTGGGGCATTTTCCCTTCAGTTTTGTCTTCATCAAGTGAAATGCATGCTCAATCGGATTCAGGTCAGGGGATTGACTTGGCCATTGCATAACGTTCCACTTTTTAGCCTTAAAAAACTCTTTGGTTGCTTTTGCAGTATGCTTCGGGTCATTGTCCATCTGCATTGTGAAGCGCCGTCCAATGAGTTCTGAAGCATTTGACTGAATGAGCATATAATATTGCCCAAAACACTTCAGAATTCATTCTGCTGCTTTTGTCAGCAGTCACATCATCAATAAATACAAGGGAACCAGTTCCATTGGCAGCCATACATGCCCACGCCAAGACACTACCACCACCATGCTTCACTGATGAGGTGGTATGTTTTGGATCATGAGCAGTTCCTTTCCTTCTCCATACTCTTCTCTTCCCATCACTCTGGTACAAGTTGATCTTTGTCTCATCTGTCCATAGGATGTTGTTCCAGAATTGTAATGGCTTTTTTAGATGTTGTTTGGCAAACTCTTATCTGGTATTTCTAATTTTGTGGCTCACCAATGGTTTACATCTTGTGGTGAACCCTCTATATTCACTCTTGTGAAGTCTTCTCTTGATTGTTGACTTTGACACATATACACCTACCTCCTGGAGAGTGTTCTTGATTTAGCCAACAGTTGTGAAGGGGTTTTTCTTCACCAGGGAAATAATTCTTCTGTCATCCACCACAGTTGTTTTCCATGGTCTTTCAGGTCTTTAGGTGTTGCTGAGCTCTCCGATGCGTTCTTTCTTCTTAAGAATGTTCCAAACAGTTGATTTGGCCACAACTAATGTTTTTGCTATCTCTCTGATGAGTTTGTTTTGATTTTTCAGCCTAATGATGGCTTGCTTCACTGATAGTGACAGCTCTTTGGATCTTATATCAGTCGACAGCAACTGATTCCAAATGCAAATGTCACACCTAGAATCAAGTCCAGACCTTTTACCTGCTTAATTGATAATGAAATAACGAGGGAATAGCCCACACCTGTCCATGAAATAGCTTTTGAGTTGATAGTCCCATTACTTTTGGCCCCTTAAAAAGTGGGAGGCACATATAGAAACCGTTGTGATTCCTACACCGTTCACCTGATTTGGATGTAATTACCCTCAAATTAAATCTGAAAGTCTGCAGTTAAAGCACATCTTGTTTGTTTCATTTCAAAGCCATTGTGGTGGTGAATAGAGGCCAAAATATGAAAATTCTGTCAATGTCCCAAAATTTATGGACCTGACTGTATATATATATATATGCACTAAGCTCTTAAACAACTACCAACAGGCCAGGTAGGATATAGAGCTCTGTATGACCTGATCACCGCAGGAGTGGCATACAGGGAGACTGACCCAACCTCCAACGCACACAGCCGAGAGCACCTTTGGCCGACTCATATAAAGGGAGGCATGTCACTGGTGTTGCGGCACCGGAAGATAGAGTGGCGACACGGGTGTCTTTCCAGATGCTTAACTGCTTCAGGTTCTCCCCTCACTCAGCACGCGCCACTGCTCAGAAAAAAAAAAACTTGTTTGGGACTGCTACCGCAGTCCAACTGTCAGTGAGGTGCCATCTCGCACCAAACAAAAAACTAACTGCCTGTAGCCAGGGGCGGGGTATATATGGAGGAGGACCCAGTGCATCCTGGGAGCTAAAGCTTGTTAACTGTTTGGTGCCTGGATTACTCCAACCACATACCTCAAGGTATTTTCTGTGGACCGTATGGACCTCGAAGAAGAAATGTGGTGGTAAAAAATTTCTTACTGGAAATCTGCAGAACTGCAGGGACCAGAACAGATTTTTGTTGGGAAACAGAAGAAAGGCCTACATGTAATTTCCTCTAAACACTTAGGCCTTCCCTTTTACTGGTTTGATTGGGCAGTTGTTAACGGAGTGTTCTGTCACTACAGTACATGCAAAGACTTAATCAGCGCCTCCTGTGCTTCTACTCAGGAGGCAGATGAAAGGCTCCTATCTGCATAGGTTCTTCTAAATCAGGAGGAGGACCCCAGGAAGGAACCCTAGGATATCTAGTGGGCAGATTCCTCTCATGTGTGCGTTCACGAAGATGACGGTCGATGCGGATAATTAGGTGCATAAGGTCCCCCAGAGACTCTAAGATATTTTTGTTCAACATCCTGTATCAAATAGACTCAGAAAGACCTAGGCGGAACTGGCTACGAAGAGCCCATCCAGAGTCAACTGCCCATCTACGAAACTATGTGCAGTGGTCTTCTGTTGCCCTCAGTCCTTGCTTAAGAGATCGTAGATTAGCCTCTGCCAATGTGGTCTTATCCAGGTCATCATAAAGGAGGTCTAACGCCTTGAAAAAAGCGTACACGGAAAGAAGGGACTATGGCCCTGATTCAGAGCCGGACGCTGACAGAGCGCTCGCTCTGAATCAGGGCCGTCCCTCTGAATTTTTAGAGTGGGCCTCCTGGTCGCTCGTATAGCTGTGGGTGACCACCCACAGCTATAGCGAGCGGCCAGGAAGATGATCGCGATGGTCAAGACCATCGCGACCATCGGGCTTGCGACGAGACCCTTGTGGTAGGGTCTCATTGCCACAAGCCCTGGAGTGCTTTTGGCTCTGAGCCGAAAGCACTCCCACTGACATCACTTGTGATGTCAGTGGGGTCGGCCCCAGACGGTAGGCGTTCCGATGTGGACGCCGCCATCACGCCAGCCACGCCCCCGGCACGCCCACCAAAGGGGGCATGCTGTCACTCACCATCGACAGCACGCCCCCTTTGTAGCAAGACCCATAGCGACGGCTTGCCCGTCACTATCCGGGTCTCGTGCATGCGCACTGGGCTAACATCGACCCGCTTGCGAGCCGGCCTGCATTAGGCCCTATGAGTGGAGGGTAGTCCAAAAGCCCAGGTCTGAGGATCTCCTTGAAGTAGCGAAATAACTAGCCCAACACTTGCCTCGGTTCCGGAGGAAATTGGGCGTCATTTAAAATAGAGCTTACAACTCTCTCGAAAATTGAGAAACTCCTTGCGATCACCCGAGAATTGGTCAGGGAGATGCATTTTGGGTTCCTTGACACTCATCTGAGTTGAAGTGGAATGAACATTTTCCACCCTGAGGTAGAGCTCCTGCACCTTCTGAGTAAGGATTTGAATGTGGCCCGCCAGAATCTGAACTGGATTTTGTGAAGGCTCCATCCGTGTCACTGCTGTACTGGCCGGCTATAATGTTGTTTCCTTGGATACTCTGTTTAAACCCCTAGAACCCAATGGACGAGGCCTTCCGCCAATAACAGCCACCCACTGGAGTACGTTCACCGTTACTTAGGTGGCTGTCTGGACTTAAACTCAGAGTAGTAGCGGTTTACACAGATCACCTAAGACCAAGTTTAAATGTGACACAAATGAGAGCCGGCGGTAGAGAGGCGACTAGCTCAGCTTGTGATGTGGCAAGTACCGCTGGTGGTATGCATCGCTGGTGGCATTGATGCGGCTAATGTAGCTGGAGATATTAGAAGAGGCCAATTTAGCTGGTGGTTCGATGTGGCAAGTTCCGCTGGTGGTTAAATGCGGCTAGTGTCGCCAGAGGAATGAATTGATGCGGCCTTGTGAAGACTGTAGTGTGGCTTGGGTGGCCGTGTTGAGACTATAACAGCCGAAGGAATTGATGAGTTGATGCGGCCCTGGAGAGACCGTGATGCGGCTTGGTTAACTGTGATGTGGCTATAACAGCCGGAGGAATTGATGAATTGATGTGGCCTTGGAGAGACCGTGATGCAGCTATATCAGCTGGAGGAATTGATGCGGCCTTGAAGAGACCGTGGTGCGGCTTGAAATAAAGCAGGAAGAGTCCAAAAATCGGAACCGGAAGGGCACGTACGGAGACGCTATAGGCGGCAAAGCCACGAGGAAGCTGTCAGGTATAAAAAGGGATAAAGTACCAATCAGAACCACGGAAGGTCATCCAGTGTTCCCAGTAACACCTGGCGTCGTCCGGCGTCCAGATCACCTAGCAACCGATGAAGCCGTTCCCGTATGGCAGGTAGAAGTGGTAGGAGCGATCAGCGAAGTGCTGGAGAGTGACAAGTCACGCTGGTGACTTGTAACAGACCAAAGGTTTCCCTGCAGAACATTGCCCAGAGCATCACACTGCCTACGCCAGCTTGCCTTCCTCACATTTTGGTGCCATCTCTTCCCCAGGTAAACAATGTATATGCACCCGGCCAAGCACATGATGCAAAAGAAAACGTGATTCATCTTCCATTGTACAGTTCTGAGGCTCACGGGCCCATTGCAGATGCTTTCGGCGGTGGAAAGGGTCAGCATGGGTTCTCTGATCGGTATGCGCCTATGCAGACGCAGCAATCTGCACTGTGTTCTAACACATTTCAATCATAGCCAGTGTTAACTTTTTTAGCAATTTGGGCTACAGTAACTCTCCTGTGGGATCGAACCAGACGGCTAACCTTCGCTCCCCATGCGATTCAATGAGGCTTATGCACCAATGACCCTGTGCCAGTTAATTGGTTGTCCTTCCTTGTACCACTTTTGGTCGTTCCTAACCACTGCATACGGGGAACACCCAACAAGATCTTGTTTTTTTTAGATGCGCTGTCTCAGTCGTCTAGCCATCACAATTTGGCCCCTGTCAAAGTCGCTTAAATCCTAACATTTGCCAATTTTGTCTGCGTCCAACACATCAACTTCAAGAAAGGAGTGTTCCCTTGCCGTTTAATATATCCTACCTTGACAGGTGGCATTGTAACAAAATAATTTAGGTTATTCACTTCACCTGTCAGTGGTATGTACCAAAAATCATAGCAGCTATTATAATAGAAACAATGTTATGTTAATGGTTTGATATTTATTCGAATAATTTATTACGTGTTGTCTGTTGTGCATTTTAGTCAAGTTTTAAAATATAATTATTTTCCTAATAATTACTTAACATGTACGGATTTCAAAATTAATGTTATTAAAAAAAATACAAATACAAACAGCTCCTACAGAGAACATATTTGTATTTTGCTTCACTTTCATCTCATTATTGCATCTGGCGAGACTCTATAAAAGGTCCAGATTAATACACCATTGGACTATTTACAATCTCAATGCTAACATCTAGCTAGGTCCTCATTTTTATTTATTTTAAACATTGGAATAACTATAGTGGGTTGTTTCAGCCCTAATTAATGGTCAGCTATATCAAAGGACAGTCCCGCTTAAAAGGGAAGAATTATTTACATAATTGGTGACCCAATTTAGATACACTAATCTGTGTTGGACAGAACTTGGCCAGATCTGTCATTCTGTGAAATTGGGCATTTCGGGGCAGAAACTGAGCGAATATGCGATTACATGTAACCACCCTGATTTGTGACAGTATCATGGGCATATATCATAAACTCTATGCGACCGAGTTGTGTGTATGGCACAGGGAAGCCTGTTTCTGACGGATCTCTGCATCTAGCACGGGACAGGTGCAAGAGCAGATACTAACATCTCCACTTCTAAAAACTCTCACTTTAGTAAATTTACCCCTAAGTGTTATATATGGTGGAGTCTTCCACTCCATTCTGCAAAGAAATACAGTGAGGTTGCTTTATGCCATTTTCCCTCCATTCTGACTGTTCACACAAACTTTGTAGATAGTTGAAGATTGTAATCTTTGGTTGATACTCCATGTATTGAAGGCTCACTAATACATTCAATTGTTCCATAGATTTTAAAACTGCATGTTTACTACACTAGTTATATAGATATATTTGGTCAATACTTACACAGAATACATAAAATACTTTGGGATGTCATAACAAATCTGTTAAAAATATATTTCTCACCACATAAAAACAGCATTTTTAAACTTTGATCAATGACAATAAGATGCAAAAATATAATTTCTTTGTTCAAATGTTCATTGTCAAAGGAGTTACATTGCTCAGCAATGCAAATTAGGTATATTCAGATGAATGTCACATTAGTTGTTCCAACTATAACATATAAGCATGGGGATAACATTTTGTTTCTCTTTTTAAGGCGCATGCCATTTTATTTGTTACTATTGCCAAATAATGCACATCCATACCTTACGTTTATGTTAATATATTTACACGCATGTAAATAATATGATATATGGTAAGAACTTACCCTTGTTATCTCTATTTCTACGAAGTCCATAGGGTTCCACAGGATACCTTGGGGTATAGGCGATGGCGGCAGACATCCAGGCACCAGTTACATTTTCAGCCTCCCAGGATGCACTGGGGTCCCTCTCCTATACCCCGCCCCCGAGCCTCAGGTCACTCAGTTTCGTAACAAGCCATAGGCCGGAGCAGGAGCAAAAAAGAGAGAGAAGACAGTCTGGAACACAGAAGAATCACATTCTCACCAGGAGACGGAGAAACCGGTGACCAGATCAAAGCCCATCTGCAGTACAGATGCGACAGGGCGGGAGTCCTGTGGAACCCTATGGACTTCGTAGAAATAGAGATAACAAGGGTAAGTTCTTACCATATCTCATATTTTCTACTGCAGGGTCCATAGGGTATCCACAGGATACCTTGGGGATGTCCCAAAGCAGTATCCTTTAAGGGTGGGGACGCTCCTGTGCTGTAAGGAGAATCCGCCGCCCGAAGGAAGCATCCTGAGAGGCGAAGGTATCAAAAACATAATACCATACAAAAATATGGACAGATGACCACGTGGCTGCCAATCACCGCTGAACCGCCACGTAGAGCCGCCCACGAAGGACCCACAGACCTAGTTTAAGAGCTTTAATAGAGGATGGAACAGGAAGACCTGTGAATCCATCCTGCCAAAGTTAGCACAGTGGCAGGCCAACCCTTTTTATGGCAACCAGAAAGGACAAAACCGAGAGTCTGATTTCCTAAATGGACTGGTACGGTCAACTTAAATTCTTAGAGCCCGTACCACATCCGAAGAGGCCTCACCAGCAGAAAGGATTGGAGAAGTAAAGGCAGGTACTATAATTTCCTCATTGATGTGGAAACTAGACACCACCGTAGGTAAAAAACCAGGGCAAGTGCGAAGCACTGCCCAGTTCCTAGGAAAGATGAGAAAAAGTGAGGTCTACATGACACAGCCCCCCCATTCTGAGATCCTACCGGCCAAATCAATGGCCAGAAGGAATACATTCCTAGCTGTAAGCCATTTGAAATCCACTGAGCCCAGTGGATCAAATGGCGGTCCTCAGAAAGCCCTAAAGACCACAGCCAAATCCCAAGGAGCCACAGGTGGAACAAAGGGATGCTGAATATAACGTACACCCTGCACAAAGGTTCAGACATCAGGAAGAGTAGCAATCCTACGATGAAACCAACAGGGCAGAAACCTGCACCTTCAGGTAAGCAAGGTGAAGACCGGTATCTAAGCCCACCTGTAGGAAAGCCAACACCCTGGATATCCGGAATACCCGAGGAGCATAGCCTGTAGGGCGACACAACTGAAAGAAAGTATGCCATACCTGATGGTAAATTCTTGCAGATAAAATCTTCCGAGCTCTTAGCATGGACATAGGCCCTGTTAACTATAGAGCTGGAAAAACTCCTAGACCTTAAGAGGGCAGTCTCCACTGCCACACCGTCAAGGACAGACAACCCAAGTCTGGGTATCAGCCAGGATCCTGAGACAACAGGTCCGGTCGTAGAGGTAACAGCTTCGGAGTGTTAACTGAAACACTCCAAAGATCTGAGTAATAGTGCCGTCTGGTCCACGCACGAGCTCAGCAGGAGCGCGCCTCCTTCTTGCTATTATTGGAGGAAGATGGGATAACGGAGGGACGAGGTACACAATTTGGAAGGTCCACTGGACCAACATACGTCTACCATAAGAGTCTCATCTCTGAAAAGCTCCACTTGTTCACCAGAAGATTAAACACCTCCTGATGAAGAGGACATTTTCCTGAATGCACGTCCTGATGGCTGGGAAAGCCTGCTTTCCATCTGAGGATTCCTGAATGAACACTGCCGATGACGGCAGGGATATAGACTTCCACCCAAGCCAGAATTCGGGACACCACTGTTAGTGTCGCCCGACTTCGGGAACCTCCTAGGTGGTGTACATAAGCCATCATGATGGCATTGTCAGACAGTATCTGCACGGTATTTCCGTGGAGGACCTGTCCTGTATGCTGGAGAACCTTGAATACTGCTCTGATTTCTCAGATGTTTATGGGAAGCGCAAAAACTACTGGAGTCCACCTGCCCTGGAACAAGTGTGGACCCGTCACTGCTTCCCAGCCACGGATACTGGCGTCCGTCGTCAGAAGGACCCTGTCCGCAATCCCAAAGGGGGTGCCCCTTGTTTAGGTGAGCTTTCCGCAGCCACCAGGCCAGAGAGAGACAAACCTCCGGGGAAAGCACTATTGACTTTATCCTATGGGGCAACCCATCCCATCCGGACAGGATCAATTTTTCTAGAGGTTCAGAGTGACACTGGGTACTCTCCACCATGTCGAACAGCGACACCCTGGAACCCAGGAACCACATTGCCGAGTGAATAGACACTCGGCGACTCTGCAGGCAACTGCTTACCTTTGCCTGTAATGCAGAGATCTTTTCCTCAATCACAAAGATCCTCAGATGTTGGGATATGGAGCATCCTCTGTGAAGAATCAGAGAGGACCATTTCCAGTGTATCAGTTAGCCCTAACGTAGCAACACAGATATTGTCCGTTGCAGATGGCACTGAAGTATCTCTGGAGACTCTGGTAACACCAGGAGGTCGCCCGGATTGGGTAACAAGCGGACCCCCTGCATCCGCAGGTGGGCTGCCATAACTGCCATGACCCTGGTAAAACTGGAAATGCTTATCGACCACTGCAAACCTGAGGAAAAACACTGGTGGTCTAAGAAAATAGGGACATTCAGGTAGTCACCCTGAATATATCCAACGACACCACAAAATTCCCTGGCTCCATTGAATGATGGAATGCAGGGTCCCCCTCCTGAACCGAGGAACCCTTAAGAATTTGTTGAAGGATTCGAGGTTGAGGATGTCCAGGTAAGACCCATTGGGTTTCTGAACCAGAAAGAGGATGGAGTAATACCTCGTTCCCCTTTGGGGCAACGGAATAGGTACTATAACTCCTGCCTGGAGCATAGAGTGTAACACCCTCAAAAAATTACAAGGCCTTGTCTTGAATTGACAGAAGACCTGTAACGAAAAAAACGTCTGGGAGGCGGTTACAGGGAGGAGAGGACATACCTTCAAGTAAATACTTCTCTTACCCCAGTGGCCATGGAGGTCAGACACCAGCACTGGGCGAACTGGAGAAGCCGGCCTCCAACTCTGGGGTCCCCCGAGAGGAGGCCCTTCCTGTGAGGCTGAAGGCTTATAGTCCAACTTGGGAGTAGGACATCTTGTACTCCAAGCCTGTTCTTATGGTTGAGCAGATTTCCTGGCTACTGACTGTCTTGGAAAGCTATATTTTAGACTTACCATGGCCTCACAGGGCCGAAAAGACGAAGCCCCAGACCCCGATGGGACTGTAGCCGATAGCAGAGATGCAGACGTAGCTGCTGCCTGCGGGGCCACAATTGTGTCCAGATGAGGGCCAAACAGGACCTATCCCGTAAAAGGCAAAGCATTCCAAATGGAATCTGCATCCGCTTTCCAAGAGCGCAACCACAGGGAGTGGCGAGCCGCTACTGCTGCCAAGGAGAATCTGGAAAGGAGAAGGCTATATGTAAGACTGTCTCATTATGAACGTGGCTAAGTCTCTGAGAATTTGCCACTATCCACCTGCTCTGCTGGAGAGTCAGTGTGCAGAGATCCAGTTACCTACCCCTCCATGGCTCTGGCCCCCCAGCACACGGCCATAGCCGGCCTGGAAGCCCCTCCAGCAAGGGAATAATTTGGATTTTAGATATATTTGCACCTTGCAATGTGTAACCTCCTGCAAGGAGGGCATGGGCAACGTAGCACTCCTCACTAGGCGTGTAACATGAGAATCTATCCGTAAAGGTAACTCCCATTCGGAAAAATAATTATCCGCAAAGGGGTATGCAAAAGGTCAACTGTTTTTGAGGCTGGAACCGCTTACCCGGATTTTCCACGCCTCCTCTAAATGATCCACCTGACCAGATAGAGGAATTACAGTGGCAACACCCTTATCCTTAAAGAAGGCATAATTGGATTTAGCCACGGGGGATATGTAATAACCAAAGCCGCACGGACTGCCCGTATAAGGCCAGTTATATAGACTTTAGACCCAGACTACGCCTCCTTTGCACTAAGGGGCTCGTGTCTGAAAAAGTCAATAATGTCACCGTCATCAGACGTCATGTCCTTACCCGTCTGAGTCTCAAAAGGCCGTTTAGAAGGCCGAAATGGTGACTCCCCCTGTAAAACGTCCATCAGCTGCTATACCATTTGGACAATAAATTCACCCACACAGGCTCCTGCGAGACCTGGGGGGGGCGAAAAACAGGATACACTGGGGTACCATCAACTGTCCAGGGACCCCTGCATGTGATGAGACCACCACTCGCTGCGATAACCCCTATGGGGAAACGCAGGGGGCGTTGCCCACAAGGGCTGTAAGCATCTTAGCCAGCCGAGGGCGGTCCCCTTTTTGTGCAGGCAGTGACAGAAATGGGGCGTGATATGTAATACAACATGCCCTCCATAAACCCTCAGTGTCTACATATCCCTCCGCTAACTGCACATGATATCAGTACATTATAGCTGGAAGAGGATATCTTCGTTCACTTTCAGACATGAGGAGTGTGAACGGAGCGTATGTGACCTCCCACACAGAAAAAGAACGTTTACTGTGAGGTAATAAACACCCTGCAACACTGCACCGCAAGGGCTGTAGCAGAAGAACAGGGATAGGAAAAAGGCTGACAGTCAGAAATGAAAGTACAGGCAAACAGCGCTAGCATTTAAGTCACATACAATGCACAGATAACATCCTGCATTACAAGCACTGCGATCAACTACACAGACCAGAGCCTGGTAGGAAACAGTGCTGCATACACTGACCTTAATTGAAGGAGAGGTAAGCGGGGGAACCAGACCGCAATGGCACCTGTAACAGCTTCCAGCAGCGTTTGTCATTCCCAGCACATGTAGTGAGAAAATGGCCACCGAGGAGCAGAGAGGAGGCGGGCCTGGGGGAGGAGCGCTGACACAGCCCGCTCAGACCGCTGTGGAATGGCACTGTGCAGCGGGGGAGACGCCGGCCGTGAGACAGGGAAGGCGTTCTCCCCTGGCCTGCTATTAACCCCTGGGACGCCGAGCTGTACCGCACATGCAGCGGCCCGCTGTCCCTGGTGGTCTAGTGGAAGGCGCAGGATCAGTACCTGGCCCCACGCGCAGCCGGTCCCCAGGGAGCCCCCTGCCTGGGGACCAAAAAGGACTGTGAACCCAGCTACCAACCAGCATCCCCGGATCGGTACCGGCGTTCTGGTACCGGCGGGGTGTAGGAGTGACAGCATGGACGTCAATACTGACTGTCCTATGCTGGAGCACTCTAGTTGTGCAGCCACAGCTGCGAAGAAATCTTCAGGGGCCTTGAAAAGACCCCCCTCTGTACGGTGCGACTGGTCCGGCCAGGCACCGATGAAAACTGAGTGGCCTGAGGCTCGGGGGCTGGGTATAGGAGAGGGACCCCAGTGCATCCTGGGAGGCTGAAAATTTAACTCTGTGGTGCCTGGATGTCTGCCGCCATCGCCTATACCCCAAGGTATCCTGTGGATACCCTAAGGACCCTGCAGTAATAATCTGCATGAACAGACAGTTCGGATGGCACCACTTAATTCTTCCATATGAAAACTATTACAGTATGTCAGAGGTTACTACTTTTATCTTTGACCTGTTTAAAAGCTCACCTCCTCATACTTTTATATGGTCACATTAGGGAATGAACTAACCCATACATAATATTCAGACACAGATAATGCTCATGTAGAGCAGGGGTTCCCAACCACGGTCCTCAAGGCACACTAATAGTCCAGGTTTTAAGGATAGCCATACTTGAGCACAGGTGTCTTAATTAGTACCTGTTCTTTTGATTTAACCGTCTGTGCTCAAGCATAGATATCACTAAAACCTGGACTGTTAGTGTGCCTTAAGGACCGAGGTTGGGAAACACTGACGTAGAGAATCATCTTACGCATTTTTCTTTTTCTCAACTAGCCAGTGTAAAGATTTAAAAATATTGTTTGCACATTATTTATAATGGACTTTTATTCATTGACTATATTTATGAACAGACATCAATAAATTAATCTGCATGTTATCTCAACAACTTAATAAAAAAAAATTCAGTCCTACAGAATTGAATAAGTTAAGTTCTTTTGTTGTTACAATCCTCTACATTTTGTCATCTCATTGTCATTTCCACTGCACATGTGGTCCTATCCTAAAATGAAGCCCCGATTTAGTTCACTGGTTGTAGCTGAAGGCTCTGAAGCAAGTTCTACGGGTCACATAGCTTGCTCAAGATTTCAGACCCATTTTATCCATCATCTGTTCATATACTGTCCATGCCATTGCTGCCACAAGAGTCCGGCGTAAGGCTCTAGGTAATCCTCCATGAAAAAATCCGCTAAAACCATGATTCTAAGGGAATAAAATACAATAGTTACCTACAGTATTTTACATAATTAAGGTAAAACATTTTAATTACCTTCTATTTTACAATCATATTAGCCTAATACTAATATGGCCAAAGACTAATCCTTTTTAGTGGTTAGGTATGGATACAAACAATGATGACAAACTTTTTGCTGAAGATGAAATGAGGAAGAAATTGTTTCCAAAAATAATGCCTTCAACAGAGCCTACAGTTTTGCGATTTGTTTGTTGACAACTTTTTTTTTTAATAGCTTTCAAGTTATTATTATAATACAATAGAAAATAAATACAAATAAACATACGCCATTTCCACTGAAAAAGCAGAGCATCAAATAAAGAGGGCAATCAAATTAGGAAACTATTTTAAGTGTGCACCTTGCGCAACTTGCTTCTGACCCCAAAACACGTAGGGATCTTAAAAAACTTATCAACTGCAAAACCTGTGAAAAAAAAGCACAGGTAAAATATGCATTATTCGCATATTTTTGCTCACCACTCCAAAGTTGGTGAAAACTTTATTAAATTATTCATTTCAATCTGGAAATCTCATAATATAATACATCAGGTAAACCCTACTGGTTTTTACAATTTAACATGTAAAAGCCAAATAACAAATGAAAAATATTAACAATTGTTACCAAACATTAAGGCCCATATCCTAATAGACATGGAAACGTTTTCGCATGTGCAAACTTTTTGCACTATTCGCCCAAATGTGTCACTTTTCGCCGCTATCACGTATGCAGGTTTTTGGGCAATCCTATTACAAAAGACACAAAGCGGCATTCGTAATCTTTAGTAATACCTTAGTGCTCAACCTTTTTGTAATACAATGTTGCAAATGAATTAATAGTTTGTGTTTCTTATTGAACCTTTATGTAATATAATGTTATAAATAAATTAAATCTGTATATCATTAAAACCGTTTATTTTTCCAATTCATGATATCAACGTGATTGATAAGTTAATAATAGCAGGTTTGACCTAATGATTACTTAATAATTAATAGCTTAGATACAAATGTTGTTAAAAAAATACAATAAGAATCAGGTAATTGAGCCAATTCTTAGGAACAATAAATTATTAATAAATGTAACTAAATAATTTTAGAAACAATTATGCTTGTGTGCTGAGAAACAGCCAGCTGGCAGTATGTAAATATAAGACTTCCACATATAACAACAGTACGTTTAGATCACAAACTGACATAGGAAGGGGGTGAGTGTGTATGAATGTGTGGTTTAGACAAATACAATAGTGCTTTGTGCAGTGGTTAAGGATAGTGGGAAACGGGAAGGGGATCAGGTGATGGATAATGTCCCGGTGTAATCCAATTGATTTGTCCAAATACTGTCCTGCAGAAATGACCCTGGAAGCCCGCTGATGGTAATATGTATGAGTCTCAGGAAGCCAGGAAGGGTAAGTCACCCACGGGGCTACAGCGGCCGGATCCCACCGGCTATCGTCATATTCCATAACGCACAGAGGGCCTGATTCAGACCCTGTCGCAAGCGCTGAGTGCTCGCAACCGGGTCAATGTTTGGCCACTGGGCATGCGCACGACGGAACCGTTTGGTAGGTGTGGCCTGCCGTTTGTGGGCGGCCCCACTGACATCACCAGTGATGTCAGTGGGAGAGCTTCCGGCGTTGTTAGAGCCAGAAGCTCTCTGGGGCTTGTGGCCACGAGACCCTACCACAAGGGTCTCGTCGCAAGCCCGATGGTCGTGATGGTCTTGACCAACGCGAGCATCAACCTGGCCGCTCGCTATAGCTGTGGGTGGTCAGGAGGCCGCTCCAAAAATAAAAACAAACCGCCCTGATTCAGAGCGAGCGCTCTGAAAGAGCGTCCGGCTCTGAATCAGGCCCAGAGAGAGACCGGCGTCTCAGCGAGCCAAGAAGTATGCTATGAGGTATTTGTGAAACAAGAGAGCCAGCACAAATATTAGCAAGTAAAGTGCAAGTTCTTATAGTGAGCAAACAGAGGCCCTAATTCAGAGCCGGACGCTCTGACAGAGCGCTCGCTCTGAATCAGGGCCGTCCTTCTTAATTTTTAGAGCGGCCTCCTGGCCACTCGTATAGCTGTGGGTGACCACCCACAGCTATAGCGAGCGGCCAGGAAGATGGTCGCGATGGTCTTGACCATCGCGACCATCTTCCTGGCCACTCGTATAGCTGTGGGTGACCACCCACAGCTATAGCGAGCGGCCAGGAAGATGGTCGCGATGGTCAAGACCATCGCGACCATCGGGCTTGCGACGAGACCCTTGTGGTAGGGTGTTGTTGCTGCAAGCCCTGGAGTGCTTTTGGCTCTATCAGAGCCGAAGGCACTCCCACTGACATCACTTGCGATGTCAGTGGGGCCGGCCCCAGACGGTAGGTGTTCCCATGGGAATGCCTCCGTCGGGGCAGCCACGCCCACGGCACGCCCACCAAAGGGGGCGTGCTGTCACTCACCATCGACAGCACGCCCCCTTTGGTACGAGACCCGGAGCGACGGCTTGCCCGTCGCTATCTGGGTCTCGCGCATGTGCACTGGGCCAACATCGACCCGCTTGCGAGTGCTCAGCGCTCGCGAGCGGGTCTGAATCAGGCACAGAATCCAGTGATGAATGTCCTGGTATGCAGACAGCAGCTGCTTGTAGTAAAGAGATTGACAGGTACACATGCTCTCACATAATCCTGGTGAATAACCGCCGTTTATCCACCAAACAATAGTCTGTCTAGAGGCTGGCCAGCTTCTATTCTGAGACTCATCCAAAAAAAAAGAGATCATTAGTCTGGCGAATCTCTTTTGTTCTATTAACATAAATACAGAAAGTCCTAACAACATCTAAAAGATGCATAGTACTTCCCTTAGCAGAAGAAACCTCACTGAAAAAAGCAGGAACCACAATCTCCTGATTTTAAAAGGAACCTCAAAGTACCTTGGGCTGGAAAGATGATTTTGTCCTCAAAACTGACTTATTCTTATGAACTAAAAAGAAATACAACCTCCAGGATAGAACACCTAGTTCAGACACTCTGCCAGCTAAAGAGATGACCAGTAAAAACACTGCTTTCCAAGTCAGAAATCTACATTTTCTAATGAACTGTATTAAGCAAGTGACCACAGGATCAACTAATGGAAAACTAATGAGGAACTCCCTGAAAGATGGTATCGACCTTTGCAACATATCCTATTTTTTTCTGGAGGAATACTGACGCAGCATATATCTGTACCTTTAAAGATCCTAAACAAGGGGGTTCCCAAACTCGATCTGCAAGGCATCCTAACAGTCCAGGTTTTAAGGATGCTTGTGCATAGATGGTATAATCAAAATGACTGAGGCACTAATTAAGTCACATATGCTTAAATATGGATAACCTGAAAACCTGGACTTTTGGGGTGCCTCAAGAACCACATTTGGGAATCATTGTCCTAAACCATCTTGTAAAAAGAGAAGAAACCTTGCAAGTCTGAAAGATAATTCCTGGCTGAGACAGATTTCCTTGCACTCAGCATCATCTTAACCACACCCTCAGAAAAGCCCTTGGACTTTAAGACAAAAAACTCCAGTAGCCAAGCCGTCAAAATCAGCCATGGTAAAGATGTGTGATGGAAGGGACCCTGGCTTAACAGGATGTTTCTCAAAGGTAGAAGCCATGTGTCGAAGCCGGATAATTGGCTGAGACAGGATCGGTTTAAAATTAAATCTACACAACGCCATTTTGCGAATGACGATGAGACGTCATTTTGCGAATGGCCACCCAGCGCCCTTTTAGTGAATCTCGCCCATTATAAGTACATACAGCGATGCTATTATTTAGCGTCGTGCGATTCCCATGCAATAGAAAGAATTTAAAAGTCTTCATCATATAAATACAGACAGTCACTAAAACATATAAAATGATCAGCCCTGCAACACACGTACCATGGTGTACTCCACAAACACGTAGTCGCACAACACTAACTAGCGTCTTTTCCCAAAACCCCAATACTTACACACTGCACACTGCCATAAAAGGTTCCCTAGCATTAAAGTGTAATATTCAATGTTTATTCAGTATTAATAATGTTGTGAAATAAATTTAATTTGATATCTAAGGTTTAGTACATGGTAAGCAGACCGTGTTTGGTGTTGTACTCATCCACTGTGTCTTTGCAGATTTCTGGTACCATCGGTGAGAAGATCGCAACATGTGTCTGCAAACTATGGACCATAGAGAGTTAAACATTAAAATGTACTCTGTAATGTAACCAGCTTAGATTTATTATGCAGCGGGAAAAAAGGACACAAAGGGCTGTTGGAGGCTGGATTGCGTCCATTCGAATTGACCTATAAACTATACTGTAACAGAAGAACCATGAAGAACCAATGGAATCATGCCAAACTGTTCTATTGTATTGCCCATCTCTGTAAGAGTATATATGTGGGCTCTCTAAACCTGGATGCCAGTCTGCTTGCTTTGCTGTTGATGGAGGTTTCTACTTGATGCCGGTATCTGGGTCCACATGCGTATGTAACAACTGTACCTTGGGTCTGCATGATTTATTTGCGCTAATTGTATTTAGATCACCATCTGTTTTTATATTGAATAATAACTTTTTGTGCTTTGGAACCACACTCAAAGTCTGAAAGCATTTATTTCTTGTGCTACTCATAACGCTAAATAGCGACACTTTTAGAAGATATAGGTAGGTAGGAATCGATAGGTAGGAATTGATAGTTGGGGGCTCGCAGTGTGAATCACGCTACCGGTAACTTGGTAACACTCGGTCAGCAATCTATCAGCAAAAGGGTGGAGGTGCCATAGCAGGAGAACGCATTGTGCCTTTGAAAATCTGCTACTACTTTGTTGCTAAGAGTCCACTACCCATTATTACTGTGGCTTAAGGAGTGCTGAATAGAATCCAGGGACAAAGGAGGAAAAAGTTTGTTTTCCTTCATTGATAGATTTTTATGTTAAAAAGGGGGAAGTCGCAAAATAGCATAAGGGTAATGATACATTTTGTGTAGTAGTCGCAATATTGTGTATGCGACTAGTCGCACAATAGCGTATACGTATTTCCTGTATTGCTGCCACGTGTTTTGAACAAAGCCATTGAGAGTGCATTGTGATATTGATAGATAGCATTGTTGTGAATACCTTGATCAGTGTTACCAGTCTGGGAAAACATGTATTTTTCTGCTCAGAAAAAGGGTGTGTAACAGTGAATATTTGTTGGTAGGGGTAACTTGTTCCCTAGTTTAGGGTATCGTAGGACCCTTAAGTGCTAGGCGCCTGGTGTCGGCCTAGTGGCTCTGCAGTAGATACCACAGTCTATACACATAAGCAGGTGTAGTTGTTGTCTTTGTTGTAGTTTCGGCTCTCAGTGTGATTACAGTATTCAGTGATCAGTTAGGGTTATTTGAGAATTGTAATTGAACTGCACAGCTTTGGATTAATTGTGATTGTGAACTGAGTAGAGGGTGGACGAAATCACTGAAAAGGGTAGGTGTTATTGGAATGCCTACATGCTAGCAGTTGAAAGGTAGTCAAAAAGGGATTAGGTGTGTGGAAGCAGCCTGGTTATTCTTCCATAGGTGTGTGGGCGCATCCTGTTAATATCGTCCACAGGTAAAGTGAAAGTATCTTGACTATCTTTCACCAGTCTAAATCTCTATTGAAAAGCTTAGGGTTCTCCCAGAATGGGAGCCAAGCAAACGGTAGAGATGTTAGATGATGTGCTGCTGTTGGAAGCGCCGCTTGGGTCGGCACGGCATATTATGCAAACTAGGTACGGTGCTTATGCGACTAAGTACTGTGATGTATGGTTTAAAATGACGATGAAGAGTGTTAAGACTTTTCCCCAGAATTGGCAGCTTTGATAAGGAGGTATTGAACAATGTCCGAGATAGCATCTGTATGAGGCGCTCTCAAATGAAAAAGGTAAAATATAACGAGAGTTTAAAGTTGTGGCAGGGTGAGGGGGATGCGTGGCTTAAAGGTGTGCACGCGACGCAAACTAGCGTCGCGAGCACGTTACAGGAGTGCACACGCAGCGCTAAACTGCGGTGCGTGTGCGTCGCGAGATAGCGCGCACGTGCAGCAAGGTAGCATTGCGGAAGGTATTGACAGTGATTCACGCGCAATACCACCGCCCTATGCGGATGGGGGTGCAGGTACAGTAATTGTAAAAACCCATAAAAACGTAACAAGTAACTTGTACCCTCTCTTGAGTAATCACAAAGAAAATGTTTATGATGCGGATGATGAACCTATTGTTATGTCTGCCATTTCCCATGCTGTACACTTGTTAGATGCTCCATCACAACAAGCAAAAGTGGTGGCGCCATCTTCATTAGTGATAGTACAGGAAGTGTTAACATCCACTGCACCCGTAGAGGAAGTTGTTAACCGCAGTAATAAACTCAATCCCCAGCCAGGTAACAAGGTCAAAAGTAGCAGTGCTGTCGGTCGGCATCCCATCTGGACAATAACTGTTCCGAATGGGAATGCAGATGCGAACGGTGTAGTGCCCACAAGGAAGGTAGCAATGCATTGTCCTTGGACAAGAGTGGAGCTAAATTCCATAATGAATGATTTCTCTGATCCTAAAAAGGAATTAGCCAAATGCCAAAGATTTTTGAAAAATATGGGTAGTGCTCACGAGCCAACCAATAAAGATTAGCGAGTGGTGTTAAGGGCTTGTCTTCCACTCAATACTGACGTGAAAACGTTTATCACGGATTGCGTATTGGATGCAGATGGTCCCTTAACAGACGAAAGTAACCAAGGTAACATTACCCGCATAATAACTCAATTGGGTGTATATTTTCCAGTAGTAGTTAGCTGGAGTAAAATTTTCACCATAAAACAAAAAGAGAGTGAATCTGCAGAGGATTATTGTACCCGAGCTCTGCAGGCTATCACCCAGTACACTGGGATAGAGGATATTAAAGATAGCACTCATCACAGGGGAATGATCATTACGGTACTTATGGGTGGTCTAAAAGACAATCTAAAAACCCGTGTTCAGACCTCACTACCTGGCTGGAGAGGAGTTACTGTAGACACACTCACAGAATCCACCATTGAACATGATAAAAACATCCTCAAAAAGAGACCCAGAGCGAGAAGCTAATGGCTGTTAGTATTCAAGCTCTAGAAGGAATGACTGTAACATCACAGCCACCAGACACACATGCACCTGCACAGCTACACGTCCTCACCAATCCTGCACCACCACAAACAGCCCTACCCCACTTATCACACAAAATCCATATTATCCACAACCACCATATTACCCTCAAAATCTTTATCCATATCCACAATCTTTCCCTACCGCTCAACCCACACAGCAACCCTTTGACCAACCTCACTCACGAAGGTGCTTCAACTGCAACCAAGTGGGACATATAAGTAGGAACTGTAAGATGAAGGTAGGACCCCCTAACCAGGGAGTACCTGGATATCCTCATAAGGGATATACACAGAGTACAGGAAATTTCCAACAGTCATCAGCTCCAATTGTGGCTTAAATGCTGTATTGGAGTGAGAGTCAACGCTAGGGGTCAGGTCATACCTGTAGTCTACAGATAGTCATGTTAACGGGAAGTACTAGGGAAGGACCGGTAATGATGGTTGATGTAGCTGGTACTAAATATCCTTCTCTTGTAGACACAGGGGTGACCAGATCAGTGATAAAATCTCCGGCTAATTTACAGGTGACCAGCGAGACAGTACCAGCAATGGGTGTAACGGGTAAAGTGCAACATTATCCTTTAACCAAATCCACAGAGGTCACTATCGGGCATTTGCCTACCAGGCATTCTTTCCTACTGGCAGCAGCGGCTCCTACTAACCTACTGGGAAGGGGTTTGCTATGTAAGATGGGATGTGTCATATATTGTACCCCTGATGGTATATTTCTAGATATCCCAGAGAGAGTTGTGCACGAGGTGAGGGATATGTTGGACATGCCCCAAAGGAAAATGTATCACTCTACCGGTTCAGGTAAAAATCCATCTCCGGTAGATCAAATGTTATCCCAAATTCCAGGTTCACTTTGGACCAAGGATGGACAGGACACTGGACTAATGGCAAATGTAGTTTCCGTAATGGTAAATCTAAAAACCGGTAGGCAAGCTCCAAAAATTCCCCAGTACCCATTAAAACAGGAGGTAGAATTAGGGGTTTATCCCATAATTGAGCGATTATTACAGCAGGGAATTTTAGTCCGTATAGCAAGTGTAGTCAACAGTCCCATCTTCCCTGTGAAGAAGAGTGGTGGGAGGGGTTATAGGCTGGTACAAGACCTTAGAGGGGTTAATAAGGTAGTAGAGAGCCAATTTCCCATAGTGCCAAATCCAGCTGTCATTCTTATGCAGATCCCACCAAATGCAACCCATTTCACTGTCATTGACCTCTGTTCTGCTTTCTTCTCTGTACCTCTTCATCCTGACTGTCAGTACCTATTCGCTTTTACATACAGGGGTGTACAATACACATGGACACGATTGCCCCAGGGTTTCATAGACAGCCCCAGTATCTTCTCCCAGGCCTTACACGACTGTTTACAATCTTTTCAACCTGCCAATGGATCTGTTCTAATACAATATGTGGACGATCTATTGTTATGTTCTGATTCGTTTATGTCATGTTTAAATTATACTAAACTTTTATTGCTTCATCTCTCGCAAACAGGACACAAGGTTGCAAAGGACAAACTACAGCCATGCCAGTCCAGGGTTAAATACTTGGGACATTACCTAACCCAGGAGTTACGACATCTGACAAATGACAGAATCCAAGCCATACAGAACATGACACTTCCGCAGAATCAACAGCAAATTCGTACCTTCTTGAGAATGTGTGGATACTGCAGAATGTGGATCCCAGGTTTTTCTATTTTGGCCTTGCCATTACAGGACTTAGGCCCTCATTCAGAGCCGTACGCTCTGAGCAGAGTGCACGCTCTGAATGAGGGCCGGGCTCCATGAAAATGGAGCGTCCTTCTGGACGCTCGTATAGCTGTGGGTCACCACCCACAGGCTATACGAGCGTGCATTTTGATGGCCGCGATGGTCGAGACCATCGCGACCATCGAAACTGCGAGCCGGAGCCTGCGGTTGAGGTTTTCAACCGCAAGCTCCGGAGTGATTTTGGCTCTATCAGAGCCAAAATCACTCCCACTGACATCACTAGTGATGTCAGTGGGCCGGCTTCTGACGGGAGGCGTTCCCGTGGGAACGCCCCCATCAGGGAGGCACACCCCCGACACGCCTATCAAAGGGGGCGTGCTGTCAATCAACATTGACAGCACGCCCCCTTTGATCGGACACAACGAGCGAAGGACTTTCCTTCGCTCGTCGCGTCTGGCGCATGCGCACGACGGAGCTCCCTCCGTCGTGCGCATGCTCAGTCCAGAACATCGACCCACTTGCGAGCGGACAGCCGCTCGCGAGTGGGTCTGAATCAGGCCCTTAGTCTCTTCATCAAAACCCGATCGTGTCATACACAGAGGAATCAGAACAGGCTTTCCTTAATCTTAAGGATAGTCTGACAAGAGCACCTACATTGGGAATACCTGATTATGAAAAACCTTTTGATTTGTATTGTACAGAAGTTGACGGTTGTGCAGCAGGTGTCCTCACACAAAAACATGGTGATGCCAGTAGGCCCGTAGCATACTACAGTGCACAATTGGACACTGTGGCAAGATCACTTCCAACGTGTTTAAGAAGTGTAGCAGCAACTGCTCTATTCGTCAGTAAGAGTGAGGATGTGGTACTAGGCCATGATGATTGTCTATACTCCCCATGCTGTATCTGCTCTGCTAAACTCTGTCCAAACCAGACATGTCTCCTCAGCAAGGTTTACAAAATGAGAACTAGCCTTAATAGCACCTGCAAACATCACCATCAAAAGGTGCAGTACGTTAAATCCAGCTATGTATTTACCATATGTGCAACATGATGCACAAAGGGTGGAGAGGTAAGTCGCTGGCGAAAGGTGAGTTCTGCAGGTATACTGATGTATTAGGCACAATTCTAGGTAAGTCCTACAAGTTATATACTGTAGTGTAATTTTGGTTCATTTTTGGGGCGTGGGTCCCCCTGGATTGCATTGGTTGGTCTGTCTCAGGGCACTGCATTATAACACATTTTCCTTTAACACATTTTAACCCTTCACTGTGTGTCTAATATATATGTACTTCACTTTTTATTTTCATTCTTTATATGCAGCAGCAGCTGCTCCTAACTATCTCTTTACACTGCACTTTTCTTACTATGGTGGTGCCCTGGGGCGGCTTAGCCTGGCCGTTTTGGGGGGTCCTGCGCTCTGGATTTGAACCTTAGTATGTTAGGGACCTACCCGAAAGAGGTTACCTGGATATGGTGGGTAGGCCCATAAGCTTGGCCATGATTATGCTAAAAACCTCTATTGATTGCAAAATTTTATTGCATTTATATATTATTGATGATTTGGAGTTGTGCACCTGTGATTTTGTCTGTTGCAGGTATACTGATGTACATGATAGTATGGAATATCTGAATCAAACCTTTACTGCACGACCTGACATACAGGATTCACCTTTAGAAAATGTAGTTCTGAAATTTTACACGGATGGGAGTTGTCATAGACAAACTAACACTGGAGAGTTATGTACAGGTTATGCTGTGGCAAATGACTAGGTCATTATAGAGGCCGAACCTTTAGGCAAACCAAACTCGGCCCAAGTGGCGGAACTGGTGGCACTAAAGAGAGAGTGTGAATTAGCGGAAGGTAAATCTGCTAATATCTACACTGACTCTAGGTACGCCTTAGGGTAGTACACGATTTTGGTGCTCTATGGCATCTGAGAAAGATTATGACAGCAGCAGGCACGCCAATTGCACATTCCAGACATATAAAAGGACTACTGACAGCAATCCAATTGCCTTAGACAGTGGTGGTAATTAAGTGAAAAGCTCATACATGCGAGGATGATCCGGTGGCACTGGGCAACAACAGGGCAGACGAAGCTGCAAAATGGGCAGCAGGGTTAAAAATGAATGTACCAATTGAACAAATGATGACTTTTCAAACAATTGATATGCTGAAATTAATTGAGATGCAAAATTTGTGTTCCATTCAGGAAAAGGCAGTCTGGAGCTCCAAGGGATGTGGGCAAGAGTCTTATGGACTCTGGAGAGATGGACAGGGTAAACCAATGGCTCCCAAGGCATACTACCCCAGCCTGGCTGAGGCAGTGCACGGTCTGACTCATCTGCAAGGTATGTGCAAACTGGTGAGAGCATACTGGTGCGCACTGGGGTTTTCTTCTCAAGCGGAGAAGACAGCAATGTCCTGTCTGACCTGCTTGAGGAAAAACATTGGGAAAATTATCGCTACCGAACCATCCCACATTCCTCCGACTGACGGACCTTTTCAGGTAATACAAATTGATTTCATCCAATTACCACCCTGCAGGAATCTCAAGTATGTATTAGTGTGCACTGATGTGTTTTCTAATTGGGTTGAGGCATACCCAGCTTCCACTAATACTGCTGCGTTTACTGCCAAGAAAATTGTTCAGGAGTTTGTATGCAGATACGGTATCCCTAAAATTATTGAGAGTGATAGGGGCGACTCAATTCACAGGTGATGTTTTCCAAAATATGTGTAAGCTGATGGGTATTAATAGTCGACTTCATACCCCTACTGACCGCAAGCCAGTGCCAAGGTGGAGAGGATGAACGGGACTATTAAAAACAAATTAAGTAAAATTATGTCGGAAACTGGACTAGGTTGGCCAGAAGCACTACCACGTCCTTCATAGTATCAGGACAACTCCTAGGCCTCCTCTCAATCTGTACCACTTTGAAATACTGTTTGGTAGACAACCTCATTTGATTATAAGTCCGCAGGAAGATTTGAAAGGTAACAACAAGGTAACTGTAAGGTATCTTAAACAATGAGTAAACAGTTAAAACAGCAACAGCAGAAACTGAAATTGTTGTCACATGATATGCCTGAAAGAAACTGTCATGATGTTGAACCTGGAGAATTTGTTATGATCAGAAATTTCTTGTGTTCAGGTTGTTTGATCGATGGGAAGGTCCGTATCAGGTGTTGCTGACGAGTACAACCTCATTGAAGGTGGCGGAGATACCTGGGTACATTCCACTCACTGTAAGAAGGTCAACCAACCGGTGCAGATACAAGGCGGAGACGAGGCAGATAACGTGAACCTGTCGATCGCGAGCTTGTTCTGGGAGGGTTAAAAGGTTGCAGTGAGATATCTGAACTAAAGAAATTTGTAGATCCGTGCTACGGCAATGGACTGGTCTGCTGTGTTCATTTTTGTATTCTCTTCCAGAGTTTCCATCATCCTGGTTTGTTCAGGGATTTCTGGTTTTTGTGACGGAGGACCGATAGAGGAGATGGGAGCTAATGGCAGTATTGATGGAGTGGAGTCGAGAGGAGGAGTGCTAATCCAATCATGGGAGTGTCTGACCAATCTTAGTACAGTAATTGTTAAGAGATCTGCTTTTCTGGATTCTCGGAGACAGTGTGAAGGTCTATCATCTGAGGATTATTGTATGTGCAAGTTCTGTGGGTCCGTAATTGATGAGAGATGCATCCAATGGTGTCAATCTAAGTATAACCAGTATTGGGGTGGATATCCTTTAGAGGATTATCACACCATGGTGGGCAAAATTTTAAACCAAACCGACTGTTGGGTGTGTTCTCACGTGCCCCAAGGACAGCATAATGTAGGATTAGTGCCATTCCCATTAAATGTCTCTGAGGTTTTAGAATCACAAAGAGGGAATGTAGTAGCTGGAAAATTTCTTAAGTCCAAACCACCTCATTTTAAACTCCACCAGTACCAAGTAGATAAATCACTTTTAGGCTTAAACAGCACCAACTCCAATGAACCAGGAAGTTGGGAGGTGACTGGGAATAACCAGACGATGACCTTCTCACTAAGAGCTGATCGTGAGCCTACGAATTATGATCTGTTACGCAGGTGGAAGACACTTTCGGTATAAATATACACTAATTTCCACCAAAGAAATGATTGGTAGGGTACCAGAAGGGTATTGTGCCAAGATACTACAACGGGAAACTTGTATGAGTGAAATGGGAGAACCTGAAGTAGGATCACTTTCTAGGGAAATGTGTGGGAAATTATGTTCTCCCTGATGATGTATATTTTATATGTGGAAGGAAAGCATATAAGTGGCTCTCTCTGAGTTCCAAAGGTTTATGTTATCTGGGAAGAGTAGTTCCAGAAGTTATGACCCTTACACATGGTGAAATGCTTGGTATTCATAAAAACACTCCATCGCCATATCTTCACCCACAGTATGAACACAAAGACAAAAGAAATATGATAACTGGTGACGTGCATAATTCCACACAGTTAATTAGTGAGACAACTGGCTTTCAAGTTTTGGTAGCATTGGATCCCACTAGGATCGCTCGGGGTACACTAAATTTTAGATATATCCAAAATCTTGCTAAATTAATAGATAATATCACTGAGATGTATGATGACATGTTTAGGTATACAGGTAGGGAGTTGCAAGCTTACAAGAAAGAACTGGTGCAACACAGCTTAGTCTTAAACTATTTAACAGCTGTCACTGGAGGGTATTGCGTAACTTTGGCCACCCAATTTGGAGTAAAGTGTTGCACTTACATTACAAACAATACAAGTGACCCCAAGGAGGTGATAGACCGGAAGATGGATGAAATTCTGCAGTTAAAATGGGAATTTCAAAAGAACCATAATGCTTCAGTGGCTGAAGTAGAGGAAAAGGTAGAGGAATGGGTTTCATGGTTGAACCCAGTGAAATGGTTCTCAGGTCTAAGAGGGTGGGTCCAGGAAATGATGGCGAGTATAGGTAAACTCCTGATCCTCATACTAGTTGTCATCATAGTAATTGGCTTATGTGTCAGGTGTGTTCCTACTGTGTTGAAATGTGGAAAATGTAAAGATAAGGTGAACCGAAAGAATGAAATTATGATGGTGGTCAGTTGTAACAATATGAATACTGAGGTAAATGTAGGACTGCATTACAACCCTGAACTAGAAGGTACCATCATATGATGTATAAGATTTAGACATGCATAAAATGTGTTATTAAAATGTTATTTTAAAACATCTTAAATAATGTAAGTCCCTATTCCCCCTCAAGACCTCCTTTATAGGATTGGTGCATCCCCACATTTTTCCCATGATCTCCCAAGATCCGCGGTGTACGTATAAGGGTAGTTTTATGTCCCCTCCTAGAGACACATTATTGATGGATTAAGAACCACCTTGTGCCATCCCATAATATAACATTAAATAATGTCATAATGTAAGCCTAATTAATTTTAAAATCAGAGTATGATAGCATGTTGTTTGCTATCAAAGGGTGGACTGTCGAAGCTGGATAATTGGCTGAGACAGGATCGGTTTGAAATTAAATCGGGACGACGCCATTTGGCGAATGGTGATGAGACACCATTTTGCAAATGGCCACCCAGCGCCATTTTAGTGAATCTCGCCCATTATAAGTACATACGGCGATGCTATTATTTAGCGTCGTGCAATTCCCACGCAATTGAAAGAAGTTAAAAGTCCTCATCATATAAATACAGACACTAAAACATATAAAATGATCAACCCTGCAAAACACGTACCATGGTGTACTCCACAAACATGTAGTCGCACAACACTAACTAGCGTCTTTTCCCAAAACCCCGATACTTACACACTGCACACTTACATAAAAGGTTCCCTACCATTAAAGTGTAATATTCAAGGTTTATTCAGTATTATTAATGTGGTGAAATAAATGTAATTTGATATCTAAGGTTTAGTACATGGTAAGCAGACCGTGTTTGGTGTTATACTCATCCACTGTGTCTTTTCAGATTTCCGGTACCATCGGTGAGAAGATCGCAACATGTGTCTGCAAACTATGGACCATAGAGAGTTAAACATTAAAATGTACTCTGTAATGTAACCAGCTTAGATTTATTATGCAGCGGGAAAAAAGGACACAAAGGGCTGTTGGAGGCTGGATTGTGTCCATTCGAATTGACCTATAAACTATACTGTAGCAGAAGAACCATCCATACCAAACTGTTCTATTGTATTGCCTATCTCTGTAAGAGTATATATGTGGGCTCTTTAAACCTGGATGCCAGTCTGCTTGCTTTGCTGTTAACAGAGGTTTCTACTTAATGCCGGTATCTGGGTCCAGAGTGCGTGCGTATGTAACAACTGTACCTTGGGTCTGTATGATTTATTTGCGCTAATTTTATTTAGATCACAGCGTGTAACCATCTGTTTTTATATTGAATAATAACTTTTTGTGCTTTGGAACCACACTCAAAGTCTGAAAGCATTTATTTCTTGTGAGACTCATAATGCTAAATAGCGACAATTTTTGAAGGTATAGGTAGGTAGGAATCGATAGGTAGGAATTGATAGTATGGAAGAGCTGGGAGCATGCTCAGAAGATCTTAGTACCATGACCTTCTGGGCACAGCTGGAGCTACAAGAATGATCATGGACCTTTTAAATTTCTTTACAATCCCTGGTAACATGGTTACCAGAGGAAAAAGATAAATCAGAGGATAAACCAAATAAACCACCATGACACCTACCTTTGATGCACCAGGATCCTTTGTCCTGGTACAAGAATTCCTTAGTTTGTGATTCAACCTGGATGCCATCATGTTGATGTTCATTTGAACCTCAACTCCTGAAAAACTTCTGATTATCTAACTGTCCCTTACTGCACTTCCCTTAGAAATTTCTAGCTATCTTTAACACTGCCCATAATTCCAACACATTTATTGGAAGTGTAGACTCCATGTGTCACTTTTCTGAAACCAAGGTTGACCAAACACAGCCACCAGCCCTTGAGGATGGCATCTGTGGACATCAGTTTCCCATATGGTAAACAGTCGACCCTTGCTGAGAGTGCTGCTTAACCTCCACCATAGAATTGATCAGCTGTCCTGAGGCAACAGTTTGGTGATTTGGAATGCTAGCTGCAGGTGAGACTTGTTCCACTTCGATATCAACTCTATTTGAAACAATCATGAAAGGAACGGAGCATACTGGACACACTTAAACATGGACACACCCGAATACCCTCATGAAATGAGGAATTGAAAGTAGTGTTCTTACTAATTAAAGTTCTGATTAAAGACTGTATGTAATGCATTTCATTTTGTCCACCAGGAAGAATACCTGTTGTTGTTTGGTGTTGAACATCCCAAGGAACAACCTTCTCTGCACTGGAAGCAAACTGGTGTAAATGATTATCTTGGAAAAGGTGAAAATACCTAGCGCTAGTGAACCGATTTATCCAAGAGGTCTATAACAATTTATTCATCTGCAGCAATTGTTTTGAAGTGATAATTTGCTAACCCCACAAAAAACTTGCAAACTGATAAGAGAATGTGCTGGGGAATAAATGCACTCCTCATAAAAATCTATTTATAGGCCATAAAAAGTAGGTAGACCTATAAAATCAATACATGTAACATACAAAAGCACTGCAATCAATACAATAATATAAAAATGTCCCAATAATAATTAAGATTGCTACGAATATATTTTTGGACTGTATTTAAAAGCCCCAGAAATATTGTAGCAGTTTATATTGGTAATTGTAGCAGCATACAAAGGCTCATTAAATAGATGCAATTATCAAAGTCCAGAAAGAATAAGGACTCAAAATCTATGAACTATGGCCCTCATTCAGAGCCGTACGCTCTGAGCAGAGCGCACGCTCTGAATGAGGGCCGGGCTCCATTTTCATGGAGCGTCCTCCTGGACGCTCGTATAGCTGTGGGTCACCACCCACAGGCTATACGAGCGTGAATTTTGATGGCCGCGATGGTCGTGACCATCGCGACCATCGAAATTGCGAGCCGGAGCCTGCGGTTGAGGTTTTCAACCGCAAGCTCCGGAGTGATTTTGGATCTATCAGAGCCAAAATCACTCCCACTGACATCACTAGTGATGTCAGTGGGCCGGCTTCTGACGGGAGGCGTTCCCGTGGGAACGCCCCCGTCAGGGAGGCACGCCCCCGGCACGCCCACCAAAGGGGGCGTGCTGTCAATCAACATTGACAGCACGCCCCCTTTGATCGGACACAACGAGCGAAGGAAAGTCCTTCGCTCGTCGTGTCTGGCGCATGCGCACGACGGAGCTCCCTCCGTCGTGCGCATGCTCAGTGCAGACCATCGACCCACTTGCGAGCGGACAGCCGCTCGCGAGTGGGTCTGAATCAGGCCCTATGTTAAGTACAAACGGGCTCCTAATAGAAAATTGGGGCAGATACTTCAAATAGACCAGCGGGCATAGGGCCTGATTCATTATGGATCGCAACTGTAACAACGTACGGAGATCAGCCGATGGTGCGTACTGCACATGCACCACAGTGCACATGAGTGGGTTAGGATTGCTATCGCACTGCGATCACCTACTCAGAAAGAAATCCATCGCAGAGTGAGTAATAGGCTGTGAGCGTTTGGGGGTGGTGATAGGGAGTTGGTTGGAAAAATGCAGGCGTGTCTGTTCATTTGAACACCGTTGCATGGGCATGTATAAATTAGCCACTGCAACGGCATACGTCGCTTGAGTACTCACTGCATGCAACAAGGTTAGCAATTTCTGAGTAAGGTCTGACCTGTTGTAATTGCGCCTTAGGGGGTGATGTTACTCGGTGTTCCTAATGTATACACAGGACTGCAAGGTATGTGAGATAGCGTTAGTGGCAGTCTCTTTGCTGTCATTGCAATAGCATTCATTAGCATATTTTTGCAGCGGTCTGCGCACGTAATCGCAGCTGCGATCACAATAACAATCCGTCGTGAATCAGGGCCATAGTTCAATCTACAGTGTGTAAAGCAGCAAGTGGATCTCTCGGGCACATTCCAAGGTAATCTAACAGCAAGATCAACTGGAACTTTGTAACAAGCAGATTACTATGTTGCCTTACATCTATTTAATGAGCCTTTGTATGTTGTTACAATTACCAATTTAAAGTCCTACAATATTTATGGGGCTTTTAAGTACAATCTAACAATACATTCAAGCAGACTTAAATATTGGGACATTTTTTGTATATTGTATTGGTTGCAATGCTTTTGAATGTTACATTTATTGATTTTATGTGTGTCTACTTTTTATGGCCAATATATAGATTTTTATGAGGAATGCAGTGTAGTGCATTTATTGACCAGCGCATTCGCTTATCAGTTTGCTAAATGATTTTCCACCCATGAGACTCTAGAACCTCTTCTGTCTTACATGATCTAGCAAGAGTGGTTTTGATAAAAAGATCGTCCAGATAGAGGCTGACATTTACCCTCTATATAGGTTATCGCAATTATGGCCATAGGCCCTCATTCAGAGCCGTACGCTCTGAGCAGAGCGCACGCTCTGAATGAGGGCCGGGCTCCATGAAAATGGAGCGTCCTCCTGGACGCTCGTATAGCTGTGGGTCACCACCCACAGGCTATACGAGCGTGCATTTTGATGGCCGCGATGGTCGTGTCCATCGCGACCATCGAAATTGCGAGCCGGAGCCTGCGGTTGAGGTTTTCAACCGCAAGCTCCGGAGTGATTTTGGCTCTATCAGAGCCAAAATCACTCCCACTGACATCACTAGTGATGTCAGTGGGCCGGCTTCTGACGGGAGGCGTTCCCGTGGGAACGCCCCCATCAGGGAGGCACGCCCCTGGAACGCCTACCAAAGGGGGCGTGCTGTCAATCAACATTGACAGCACGCCCCCTTTGATCGGACACAACGAGCGAAGGACTTTCCTTCGCCCGTCGCGTCTGGCGCATGCGCACGACGGAGCTCCCTCCGTCGTGCGCATGCTCAGTCCATAACATCGACCCACTTGCGAGCGGACAGCAGCTCGCGAGTGGGTCTGAATCAGGCCCATAATTCACAGGTCCTGACGGGGATCTTTAAAAGTGACTGATGTAATTCCCAAATAGGGACATGTAAATAGACATCTTTCTATTGAAGCCATGAATTCCCCTAGTTCAATTTGGTTTACCACAGCCCTGAAAGACCCCATTTTAAATTGTGTACTCTTAGAGACTATAAATTGGAGAGGAGTCTGAATGACCAGTCTGGTTTTTGAACCAGAAAAAGGTTGGAACAGAGGGCCTGATTCAGAGCCAGACGCTCTGACCAGAGCGCTCGCTCTGAATCAGGGCCCTCCTACCTAAAATTGGAGCGGCCTCTTGGACACTCGCATAGCTGCGGGTTACCACCCACAGCTTATGCGAGCGTCCATGATGATGGTCGCGATGGTCAAGACCATCGCGACCATCGGGCTTGCGACGAGACCCTGCGGTAGGGTCTCGGTGACCGCAAGCCTTGGAGTGATTTTGGCTCTATCAGAGCCAAAATCACTCCCACTGACATCACTAGTGATGTCAGTGGGGCTGGACCCAGACGGAAGGCGTTCCCATGGGATGTGCTATCACTCACCATCGACAGCACGCCCCCTTTGGTGCGAGACCCAGAGCGACGGCTTCCCCGTCGCTCGGCGGGTCTCGCGCATGAGCATGACGGAGCTCCCTCCGTCGTGCGCATTTGGGTACTATCGACCCGCTTGCGAGCGTCCTGCGCTCGCGAGCGGGTCTGAATGAGACCCAGAATCCCAACCTTCTCTAGTTCACTGGAACAGGTAAAACTTCCCCTGCTGAGAGCAAAGAGCGAATTTGCACTTCTAGGTAGACCTGTTAAACCTTTTTGGGGCTGGACCTGCTAGGTCTATATTGTATTCTCTTGAAATTATAACAGTCACCCAAGCATCCAATGTGGACTATAGTCACCTGCTCTTGTAGGACACCCATTTAGGGAGACATGACTGTCATGCTGGCCTTTTGTCTAACTGACTTTGCAGCTGTTTGTGGCGCCCAAGCCTGATTCTTTCCCCGATCACCCTGGGAAAATTACCTCTGGATAACATCTACCATCTTCCTGCTCTCTGTGTTCTGAAGGAATGAAAAGGACAAAATTAACGTGCTTTTTGCCTTAAGTTAGATGAGAGAAGAAACAAAAACACTTTTCTCTCAACCAGAAACCAAACAATTAATTTGTCCAGTACAGGCCTGAACACCTAACCAGTAAAGGGGAAATATTCTAGAGTCATTTTAGACTGTGGATCCACCTGCCATGACGGAGTCAAAAGGCCCCAGCATGCAATAACAGCCACAGCTCAAATCTACACCTAAACCAGCCAGGCCTTAGTGTAGCCTCCACCAAATAAACCTACGCTTCTCTAACATACTCCACTAAAGAAAGTAAACACCCTTTAGGATTCAAGGCCCTACCTTGAGTTGATCTACCCAGCGTTCCACGGCCTTTGTCAACCCAGGCATATTCCAAGATCGGCCTCAATGAAGCTCTTGATGCCTTAGAAATAGTTTAAGAACTTCTGGTTCTGGTTACATGGAGTGAGCATCCTCCCTGCTCAGCACCCCAGCGATCCTGGCACAATAACCTTTTAAAGGCTTTGATATAGCCTCTACACCAGGGATACCAGTAGCCGCAGTCGCTTCAGCAGCCCATGAATCTTTTTTATCCTGCAGACCCTCCGCTGAACCACAGCCGAGTCAGGCGAAAAATGCCGGGCAGACCCTGTCATGGTGCCAGACAATGATTGGAAGTCATATCTCCCGCAGCTAAGAAAGCTGCAGCAGAGCAGGAGGATGCAGACTCCCCCAGGTGAGAAGATTCACAGACTCACCAATTTCGTATGGGGACGTTGTAGAAGCTATTAAATCAACAATGGGCCCCTTATTGAAATAGGATATGAGTAATATTACTACACAGCTTTAACAGCTGAATCAACGTGTCTGTTACTGAATACAAGATTGGAGGGTAATGTCATGATATGGCTGACCTGCAGTGCACAGAGGAAAAGCTTAAGAAAATTTTTTCCAACTAAGGAACAAGCTCAATGATATAGAAAATCAATCATGAAGAAATAACAATTGATTGGGAGAGCTTCTGGAATCGGTTAAGGGGTCAGCATTGGAGAATTTTGTTTGTAAATCTCTTCCCTCCTTACTGGGTATTGAAGACATATGCAAAGATCTAGTTGTGGAGCGTGTCCTTTGAGTGGGTTCTACTCTAAGATCCTCCAATTCCCAACCCAGGGTAACTCTCTTCAGATGACTGAATTATTTATATAAGCTTGCCATATGGACAGCTTCCAGAAAGATATCTAATTATCTCAAATGGGAGGGGAAAAGCTTTATATCTTTCAGGATTTTTCTATGGACATTTCCTCCTATATGTTCACAGCTGGTAAAGGAGAAGAAATTTGCTTTACTTTACTCGGCCAGGCTCAGACTGTATGAGAATGATTCATTGAAGGATTTTCACTTCTCCAGATGACGCCCAAACGTAGTTACTGGAGGAAAGACAAAACCGTGAATCAGACATCACTGATCTGCCTACTTCACAACCTAAATCCTCCTTGGGGACAGGCGTTGATTTTTGGTCAATGTCTCTTCTGTCTCCGTACACTTGAGGATGCTGGACACTGAATCTCACAGTTGATGGAAACGCTTGAGATTTGATACCTTTTCTAAGGCTTAACCATTCAGGTGCTTTTAGAAATATTTGTTATAGAATATTATTTAATGTTTCTATAGTTGGTTCTCCATGATTTTCATATATCTTTCACCATTTGCTGGTTTTATAGGGACCTCTATGGTCCATTAGTTGATTTCAATATTTACAATAGTTTAGCTGGAATGTTGTTACTTTACATATACTGTATATGTCTTTTCATAACTTTATTTTCCCTGGTAATCTAATTGCTTCTGCTGGGTGAAGAGTTGGAGTTCCTCACAAAAATAACTACACCTCTATTGTCTTATTTTCAACCTTTTATTTTAAATTAAACAATAACACCAGAAGTCAGCAATGCATTTGCTTTGTACGTTCATATTAACAGGTTTACTCCTGTGGTTGTTTTATCTCCCCTCCCTTGTAGGTCTTGTTTATCTTCTATCCCTGTGTATTTTCCCTTCCACCTCTTTAGTTCATGGTAATGATTTGCAAGTAAGGTACAACTTTGATTTTATATATCACACTATTCTTATCATAGCATGTCCAAGGTGATCATAGGATCCTGTAATATTGGAGGGATATACTCACCTGCCAAATGGCATAAGATGTTAATGTATCTCTCAAAACAACAAATTGATATATCATTTGTTCAAGAAACACATCTGGTATCTAAAGAAATGGTGAAGCTACAAATGCTAAATTGGTCATTAGTAGATCTGCACCTTATACCTCCAAAGCGTGGGGGGTTGCGATTTTAGCATAGCATTTTTAGTCTCTAGAAGTTATTTCCTCATAAGCCAACCCTGAAGGTGATTTTGTTATAGCTAATGTTACCTTTCATGGAAAATCTTATGTACTAGCTAATATATATGCTCCTAATGTCTACTCTATTTTTTCCAAAGGTTGATAGTGGACTTATCAGTGTTTTAAAAAAACTAATTTTTATAAAAACATTTTTTAAAATCATTTTGGATAAGTTCAAATACATGTTCTTCAACACTCAAAAAAACCCCTATAATTTCTGAGTGGTTTTTAGAGAAACAAAATTGTCAGTTAAGTGGTTGACATGGCACTTGTGAACCATGAAAGAAAAATCTTCCCATATTACATGGAGGTTTCCTTGAAATTTAAAAATAGGTTAGAGGCACTTTGGGAGGAATACAAACACACTAGAATATATCTTATGCTGAATCTAATGCCCCAATTTTTTGGCAATCTGCTAAATACAGTTATTGTTGCTGAGCTAAACAATACTCAATCTTATTTAAATCATCAAAAGACAGTGACGCAGGCTTATAAAATTTTTTAAACTTGACCCAACTCCCTCCAATAGGCACATGTATAAATCTGCAAATATCCACTTTGAAGAATTCATTCAATCAATAGGAGATAGATTTCTATTTTCGGTTAATTACAGTTTCCATACTTTGAAAACAAAACAGGAAAATTGTTGACTAATCTGCTAAATGGCACTCGCACACCAATGCTAGTCCATCCTTTAAAAACCCCTTCAGGCTCCCTTACCAATTCCAACTCTCAAATTGCGACCATTAATAAAACATTTTATTCTCCCCCCATATCTCCAGTCTCTACAGGTTCAACAACTTCTTCCTCCAGAGTCGGAATGGATCACAAACTCTTATCCACAACTCCCTACAGAACTATTATTGTCTCTGACAGAGCCGGTCACGCCGGATGAAGTAACAAAAGCAAGAAAAGAACTTAAGCCATCCAAGGCACCTGACCCAGATGGCATGGGCAATGATTTTTATAAATTAATGTTGCCTAGAATTGGAGATACTTTAGAGATTGTTTTCAATCACATATTGTCTCACAATTCTCTACCTTTCAATTTCAATTCTGCTATTATATAAATTCTCCCTAAACCAGGCAGAGATCTTTCTTTACCTGGTTCATATAGACAAATATCATTATTAATCTCCAATTACAAGTTACTCACATAAATTCTTGCAGATAGACTGAAATCTCTGCTCCCCCATATTGTACATCTGGATCAAACCAGATTGATAAGGGGTCACCACTCAGTCCATAATGTGAGGAGAGTGATATCTGCAATACAATTTATGCAATCTTTTCCAGTTGCATACTCCAGCGAGAACCAGAGGTTCCCAAACACAGTCCTCAAGGCTCCCTACAGGTGGTTAAATCAAATTGACTGAGGTACTAATTAAGCCACCTGTGCTCAAACATGGATCTCTCTAAAAACTGAACTGTTGGGAGCCTTGAGGACTGGTTTTTGGAACCTCTGCCTTAGACCCCCCCCCGCAAAAGGCTTTTAACCATTGGTACCATTTATTACATATGCTTAAAAAATTTGTATTCCCACCAAAATGTATTACCATATTACAAACATTATATAGTAATCCCCTTTCTCAAGTTTCCTGAAATGGTTTTTCTATCTGACCCTTTTATGATACAAGGAGGAACACATTAGGGATGTCCTTTATCCCCCTTATTGTTTGCGATAGCTACAGAACCACTAGTCATTGCCCTGCACATAGCTCCTCTGGAATCTCATTTGCTAACATAGAATTAGCTGGAAGACGAGGAGCATGTCGTCTGCAAATAATGCATCTGTTGTTTCGGTACCAGAAATAATGAACATTATACAAACCTTTAGTTTATATTCTGGGTACAGGATCAATGTGGATAAATCTGAGATTATACTGATTATAGGAGATGTTAATTGACTTAAAACTATACCTGTATTGGCAGTCTTTCAATTTAACGATTCACAAATCAAGTATCTAGGCATCAAGATCACACCTGCACCTTTATTTGGCAAATTTTACACCTGTCATCACCAAAATCTCATAACTACAGAAATGGAAATTGTTACCGGTATCACTGTTGGGAAAATTGGCTAATTTTAAAAAGTGTAATTTTTCCAAAAAAATGTATTGTATGCAGATGCTTCCCATCTCTATTTTGAGCACGAAATTAAACATCTAAAACAAATAATATCAGTTTTTCTATGGCAATGCAAAAACCTAGGATTTCATTTCCTAAATTAATTATAACAGACAAAGAAAAATAGTAACAGGTATAATGGCGCTTGTGAATAGAAAAGAATAATAGAACAAATGTACTCCCCTGCTATTGAGGAACTCTTTCTTTAATGGAGTACTTTGAGTATTACATGTAAAAAGAAAATAACAATCAATCGTGTAATCCTGTATTGTGCATAAAACATATAGTACATCGAGTCTCTTAAAATAACCTTGCGGTTTTAACCAAAGTTCTAAGTATTGGGTATGATCATAAGACTCAAAGCCTTAAGCTACACACGTAAAGATTTTCTGTCCAACCATCCAACTAGTTGATTGGTTGGAATGAAAATCTGGTAACATATGGGAGTAAATGATGATCAGCAATTTATTCCTAAATGCCAGAAAACAGATGAAAATGGTCGTCATACAAGTTTGTTAAATGTTTGATCTAAACAATTTGTTCAAACAGTTTTTGTCCATTTGCCGGTGTTTTGGAGCAAATTGCTGATTGTCATTTGCTTTCATACTTTACCAGATTTTCATTCCAACCAATCAATTAGTTGGATGGTTGGACAGAAAATCTTTTCGTGTGTATGCAGCTTTTGACTTGTGTGCAGACATGTAGCAGTATCTTTAATGTGGATTTGTAGACCGCCATCTCATGTAATTAATAACTCGAGGTTGCCCCCTAAACATCTCACTCACTGATTCCCTCTGAATAGCAGGCACATCAGGGTATCTTTAGATGAACACACCAGACCACTTTCTTATTTCTCAGGAACCCAAAACAGAATATATCTTCAATTAAAAACTGTTTACTAGAACTTCCATCCAATCCAGAACAACTAAAATGTCCTATCCAGAATAAGGGATGTAGTTGTCCACAAGGTACAAAGATGTTAGGGATCCCTTCTTGTGGAAAAAAGTCCCTCCTTTTAGTGAGTAGGTGATCTAAAGTGCAGTCACGTATCCCCACCAACGCGTTTCAACCCACCACAAGGGATCTTTTTCAATGTATGAGGGATAAGTGGGCAAATAACCTTTATATAGCCCTACCAATAACTAATTGACCACAATTATCCAATGATAATTATCAATGAATGTTAACCCCGATCCCCACATGATGTATAACTTAAACTAGACATCTAGTCTTCTTTACACCGCTGTTAGCAAATCCAGATTCCTCAGTTCCTATTCGCCACTGATGACCAGAATTGATATCCTTTATGGCCGCGTGCCATCTGCTTACTTCCGGTTGATGATGTTGCACCGGAAGTGATGTATCGGCTGTCCTAATTGGAGTTTCTGCCTCTATCAGGTCGTTACAATGCCTCACGGTCGTTGTAGATATTTGTCCCAATTATGTCACCATTTTGTTGTAAGCAATATAAACATATGCCATATCAAATTTGTTGAACTTTAAAACAAGCCAAGAAAAAAGGAACAATGTTAAACCCACATCAGTAATATGAAATACAGTACATATGATAAGTGCATATGACATAGTATTAAAACTATAAAATACATTGCAAAATGGGCCATAACAACACACATAAAAAACATTTATAAAAGTCCATATAATTAAGTGCATATGACAAAGAATGAATACTTTTTATAAATAGTTTTTATGTGTGCTAGTTGGCCTATTACAGTGTATTTTATAAACCATTTGACCTCAAAATCATTACTGAGGCCATTTGGTATCAAGGTGTTAAACATACACCAATTTATGAGTGGTCCAAAAAGCGCAAAAGTTCTTATCCTTGATTGTTTTAACTCTTCTAAATGTCTCAGAAGGAAAGAAGAACAAAATAATCCATTAAGTTCATATGTTGTTATTTCTATTTTTTGTATATCAATGTCCCTGTATAAACTCACCTAGCAGCGGTGAGATGCATACACATAAAGGTTTCTTTATTTCCTCTCTAGTTAGATAGACCTCTGCTTACATAAGGGTATACACATAGACCAATGTATCCCCCCCTTAGTTGAATGCTCACCTGGGAACAGGTGTAAACATACACCAAAAGGTTTCCTTACACTGGGTATGGAAACCTCCAACTCAGAACCATAAAAATCGAGATACTCAATACTCAAAAAAAGGCCATTTAGTCCAATAATGGATATTTATTCCAAAAAGTTAAAAATCACAATAAATATACTTGCCATCAGCAAGATAACTGCAAGCATGAAAAAAGAACTCAAAACAACACGACAGATCCACGACAGATCCATGCCTGGCTGAAAGAGTGTGGTGTTCTTGTTAGTTTACAGACTGTGCGCTATCATGCATTTGAGAGACCGCGGACCAGATATAGATTTCCTTCTAAATGCACATGGTAGGTACTTTACATCAACCTTTTTTTATTACAGTATACTGTATGTTGCTAGATTGGTACTGTATTGTGTTCCAATTTCAACACTAACTGTCCAATAATTGCTATATGCTCTGTATGTGTTCTACCGTAGGAGCGTCAAAAAGATTGTGCACAAATTGACTTGGGAGGATGATGAGCGTACAGCTTTACAAATCAAACGTATTCTAAAAGCAGAATGTGACCTGGACATCTCCTGTTCCAGCATCAAACGGATGCGTAAGGAACTGGGATGGACTTTTGGCCCTACAAGGTACTGTACATACTGTAAAATATATATACTGTATATTAATAATGCACTGATTTTACATGACAGTAAACTAAAACTTGTTTTTATTTCACAGGATAAATCCCATAAGGGATAAAGTAAAGAGAGTTGAACAAGCACGACGGTGGATAGATAGTGGAGAGAATTTTAATGACGTCATTTTCACATATGAAACTTCGGTTTCTCTCGAGAGGTTCTCAAGACTGTCCTTCCGACACCGTGCACATCTCTCACTTAAACCACGTCCGAAGCATCCGTTAAAAGTCCATGTATGGGGAGGTATATCTCATTGGGGTGCAGGACCGATCTATATTGTTGAAGGTGCAGTACAGTAATGCTTGTTCTAAAAATTATTTACAGTCCTGTACAGTGTACGCTTGTTACTGACAATTTCTCATCTCTTTAGGCATCATGGATAAGACCTTCTTCCAAGAAAAAATAGTAGATTGCTGTAAGGTGCCATTTGTGAGAAAATGCTTCCCATCAGGACATTGATTATTCCAGGATAATGATCCCAAACATTCGGCTTCAGCAAAATTCATGGAAGAGAGAGGGATAAATTGGGAACGCACACCACCAGAGTGAGTATTGTCCTATAGTACTGTATTAACTTGTTTATTGTACCAAAAAGTATGTACAGTACCAAGCAGTAATTATTCTAGTACACTTTTTACTAAAGTACAGTACTGTGACTGAATATTTTTTTTTTACTTACCTGTAGGTCACCGGACATGAATCCCATTGAAATGGTCTGGGCCCAGTTGAAGAGGTTCATCAGGTCTGATGTGAAACCAACAACTAAACAGGAACTTTTGGATGGGATAATGAAGTTTTGGAGAACAGTATTGACACGTGCCCAGTGTAACAATTATATTGATCATCTCCATAGTCTTACCAGTTGTCATCGAAAGAAACGGTCAAGCAACTGCTATGTAGCTTATACTGTACTGTATATAATTTGAAATGTGGAGGAGGGGTTTAACTTCCTCTTTTCAGTTTGTGATCCGGACTGCTAAGTACTGTACACTGTGTCCATACTGTACTGTATGTACAGTATTGTGGTTGTGCTTTCTGTCCCTACATTATACAGTATTCTCCTAATTTATTTTATAAGCTCTTTGTCTACAATAACTTTCCCTTACTGTACCTTATGTACTGTACTTCATACTTTTCCTCTTTTCCTTACACCTACATTGACCCCTGTTCCAAGGCACACATTGGCATCGTCACAGATTGTGCTGCAGCTGCCACTTTCTGCTACTGCGCTTGATGTTGCCATTTGTAATGCAGATGTTTCAAGTTTTCAGGTTCCTTTAGTTCATATACAGTACAGTAGTAGTGGCTGCTTCAACATCCACATCCATAGTTGCAGACATACAGTAGTGGGTGCACCGTGAATTGAGAGACAGGCTTCTACTGTACATCTACTGTATGGTTAAAGCGGCGGTCCCTTCGACATCAGGATAAGGTGAGATTTTTGGTAATGTTAGTGCTCTGTTATCGTATTCAGACAGCTGGTGTTCACCTCCATGTGGGGCACCCAAATACTGTCTTGTTTCATGTATTTTTTTTTTTTATCGTTATATTATGGGCTGTGGGCCTAGGGGCACTGCTTACAGTATTTCACCACCAGGCTTAATTACAGTATAATACAAATTACTGTAGTTATTAATAAAATTGTTAGTCTGGTTAGTTAGGGCATATATTAATGTGGAGAAGTGGATTAGTGTGACACTGTTAGAGCAGGGAAGGGCCCTGCACAGCGGATTCTCTCTCCTATAGTACAGGGTGTGTGGGATCAAGCAGGATGAAGAACAAGAGCATCTCTGGTGAGAACCTGTGTGTCTGTGTTTTACTGTCTGTTTGTCTCTGCCTATCCTCCTTTCTTCAGGGCGTACAGTGGACCTTGCACTCTGATGCACGGTAGAGTCTGCACCTGGTATAGGTGAAACTCTGAATCTGAGGCCAAAAGTGCCAGTGATGATTTTAAATTAAAAGCCAACTCTTTTTGTGTAGTCCTCGGTCCAGTATGGCGTATCGGTCGGCATTGAGGAAGGACTGTTCTCACGTCATCTCCTTCCTCCTACTGTAGGTACTGTACAGTAGTCATGTTCGTGTCCAGCTTGGAACTCCAGGACATGCCAGCGGCAGAAGAAAGAAGCGTGTGACAGTAGAGGACTACAGGAGTGGAAAGCTAAACAAGTTTCCCCGCCCCCCCCCTCTGTAAAGCATGTTACTGTAGGTTAAATAAAAATTGTCATTAATTTATACAATTGGTGTTTGTACTGTATGTAATTCAGTCTTTAAGTGCGCCTGAGACCCAACACGTGCATCTGTCATTAAAAAGGTACTGTACAAAAAGTCAATAACACACAGATGCAGGGGTGTATCGTCCTATTTGCCAGGATTTCACTCACCAGGGGCGCGCCGGCCGATGGGGGTTGACGCCCACAGTCATACACTGTACAGTATCCCTGTTGCCCATCACAGTGATTTCACAGCTGCCCGGCCCTTACAGTAGAATACAGTACAGTAGACATACAGTACTGTATACACTGAGGGACGTTTTCAATTTAGGGGTGGTCTATTTACTTTTTTTAGCCGATCTGGTATTTTCACTCCAAGGGGGTCTATTTACTGTACTAAGCAGTGTTAGACAGTGAGAAGTAATAAAAAAGTGATAAGGTGTCGGTCAATCAGCTCCCAACTGTCATTTTTCAAACACAGCCTGTGAGATGACAGTTGGGAGAACATTGGTTGGCACTTTTTCACCCATTGGAGCAAAAACACGGGATTGGCTAAAAACAGTTTGGGAGATTACATCATTTTGCCAGGCGTAAAATTATCGCTGTATTCAATTTGAAAGCTTTTCTGCCTACTGTAGGCGGGAAGTCAATGCAATGTACAGTAAGACAGTATGTTAAAAAGTTTCGCCTACTGTATGAATAGCAGGCGGAAAAATTTGGTGAATTGGGGTGCAATGTTGCGGGAAGCCTTCAACATCCCCTAAAAGGTACTGTAAACTGCGTAACTTTTTTTAAAAAAGTCAGAACACACTAAAAATTCACTTTCATTTTGGGGGGCGGGAGAAAAAAAATTGGGGGAAAAAAGTGAAACTTGTAGGGGTAAATTTACTAAGATGGGAGTTCTATTTAAAAAGTTACTGTACTGTATGTTGCCCATAGCATCCAATCAGATTCTACTGTACTTAGCATCTACAGCAGGCGGCTGTAGTGTTATGGTAAATAATCAAACCAATACATTACGCTGCCTGTACAACCCTTTTGCGGGTTCGAAGCTTGAAAGGTTACACTTTTTATTTTTTATTAACAAGGTTAGACTTTTTGGTCAAAGTACTGTGGCATAGAAATACCAGAATTTCTGGATAATGTACTGTATTAGTGAAGATTTAAAACAAAATAAAATTACCGTATACAGTATGTACTTTAAAGGTCTCGAACCAGCGGGACAAGAAAATGGTAGATGCAGTAGGGCTAGGCATTAGCCCCCTAGACTACTGCATCTACTGTACTGTAGTTCCTAGAGTCAGGGAATCACTACAATGTCTACCGTATTGTACTTACAACTACAGTTATAAGTACCGTATAATACAGACAACTGGGCATGCGCAGTGCTATGAGACTCAATACGCCACAGTGTAGCGCGCAACTAGCAATGCGGTATACTGTATGGCGTACCGTATGGAGCAACAAACTACAGTACTGTAGCTGGGCACATCTACAACAAGACTGAACTACAGTACTATAGTGAACATTAAAAAAATAAATTATAAAGGTCTCGAACATAAGGAGAGAAGTGTAAGCAAGACGGATCACCTAAGCCCTTGCTCACAAGTCTCTCCTAGTCCTCTACAGTACTTTATGTGACATCTACTGTACAGTACCATACGATGAAGTACAGTACTCAGGCGTCTGTAGCGTAGAGGTAAGAAATCGAACTTCTACATTGCAGACGTCTGTACAACCCGGGTTCGAAACCAGGAAGCTTAATAATGAAGCTTTTCATTATTATTAGACAGTCAAGGTTACACTTTTTATTTTTAATATTATTATTACACAGTCAGTGTAATAATAACACACTTTCACTGTGTGTGAATCATGACCCGGTAGTGTACAGTATGATATTCCATACTGTACGCCATGGCATACAGTACATAGCCATAGCGCTACAAGGGTATGGCTATGGCGCAGCACCACTGGCAATGCATTGCAACCCCGCCACTGGGCACAAGCCAGAGATCCTATTTGTACCGTAACCCATCAGAACTGGCTATAAGTTACCACAACGCAAACTGTGCTGACATTGACGCAATTTTGCGGTTTAAACGCCAAGTCAGTTTGTACTATAGAGACCCCTCTCTTATACACAGTCAACTATCAGTTACTAAACATATTAAATTACTAATGTTACCAAGTCTAGGACAGCATTTTCATTGACGCAAGTTTGCGCTCTGCATCTGCCCTACAAACTGCTGTTAGTCCACTACTGTAGCACCTTATGTAGTAATGAATTTACTATTGTGTATACTGTGCGGTACTGCAAGTCTCGGACAGTGCAGAATGGCACTAGTGTGAAAATTCAACAGTACTGTTAGCAATACAGACAACTGGGCATGCGCCATAAAATAGCGCTACTTAATGTATGGCTTGGCTCCACTGGACATGGGGCACACATTCCATTGTGATTAAAATCCGACCACTGGGCACGCGCAGACATTGACGCAATTTTGCGGTTTAAATGCGCAGTCAGTTTGATATACAGAAACCAGTCTCTTTAACAGGGCCCATTGCCACTTGATGGTCATAATAAATCACTATAATGTCCGCGTTCATGTCAGCGCCGGCATTGATGCAAGTTTGCGTTCTAAGGTACAGTACTGTATGTACAATAATAAAAATCCTAGTTTCGCTGTTTGACTCCTGAAGCACTGGGCAGACATGCGCTCCACATGTACTGTATTGAATACTGAATATTTTAAGTGAAGATTTTAAAAATAAAATTAAAAAAACATACTGTATTTTCAAGGTCTCGAACCCACGGAACAAGGAGAAGCAGTGAGACTAGGCATTAGACCGCTAGGCCACACGCTTCACCCATTACTAGAGTTCTGTAGTTTGTAAAGTCTAATGTCTAAGCTTCTGTCAAACAATCATCGGCCGGTGATACAGAACATACCGTACGGTACATTGGAAAGTGACACCTGGTGGGCAAAATGTTGTATTACACGTAATGAAATCACACGCATGCGCTATGTAGTTTAGGAAAAGTGACATCTGGTGGGCAAAATGTTGTATTACACGTAATTACTTTTTTCACTAATAAACTTTCTTTGTGGCGCGACTCATGGCGTAGTGTCTGGCGCGCCATGCATGGCGTGAGAGATAGTGCTGTGATGCCACGTTATAGCTGGGCACATCAGTATCTCTGTTTGTACGAAGTCCATAAGGTCCACAGGGTTGACCTTGGGGTATAGGTTGAGAACCAAATCCGGGCACCAAGCAGTTAAAGCTTTCAGCTTCCAGGATGCACTGGGTCCACTCTCCCTATAACCCCGCCCCCAAGCCAGAGGCACCTCAGTTTGTAAGTAGCCAAAGGCCGGAGGAGGAATGAGAGAGAAAACTGGAACACTCAAAAACCATACTCACAGAGGAGACAGGAAACCGGTGACCAGTAACAGTGCATATGAAGCCAGGTGCGTCAGGGCGGACGCCCTGTGGACCCTATGGACTTCGCAGAAACAGATAACAAAGGTAAGTTCTTACCATATCTCTTGTTTTCTACTTCAGGGTCCACTGGGTTGACCTTGGGGATGTCCCAAAGCAGTCCTTATAAGGGCGGGGACGCTCCTGTGCTGAGAGGAGAATCCGTCGCCCAAAGGAAGTATCCTGAGAGGCAAAGGAAACCAATGCATAGAACCTTAAAAAGGTGTGGACAGAAGACCACGTGGCCACCTAGCAAGGCAGAACAGCTGAGGCGCCACAGTGAGCCGCCCACGAGGGGCCCACAGCCCGAGTAGAAGTATCAACCAAAACAGAAAGGCCTAGCCTGTGTGTAGGCCCCTGAAATAGTCATACGAAGTCATCTAGTCAATGTCAATTTATTGGCCGGCCATCCTTTCCTGTGAAATCCAAAGACCACAACTAAGGAGTCTGATTTCCTGAAGGAACTTTAACGGATCACATAAATCCGGAGGCCGGACCCCAGTCAAGGAGGCCACGCCAGCAGAGAGGACTGGTGACTGAAATGTCAGTACCATAAGTTCCGGAATAATATGGAAAACTTAAAAATCACTATAGGAAGAGACACAGGGCGAGAGCAACTCACAACCTTGACATGGTGGATTAACAAGAGGGAGCCACCTGAGAACGCTTCCAATTCCGACACTCTCCTGGCGGATGCAAATTCCATAAGAGAGAGAGAGAGCCTAAGCAACAGACCAAGTAATGGCCATCACAGCCAGTGGTTCAACTGAATGTCCCAGGAGGGCATGAAGAACCACTACTAAATCCCAAGGAGCCCCTAGGGGGGAGAAAGGGAGGCATAATCCAGAAAACACCCTGAAGGATGAACCAGATACCAGAGAGTGGAGCAATTCCACATCCGTACCACACTGACAGTGTAGAGATCCGCACTGTCAGGAGGGTGAGACCCAAGCTAGCTGGAAGGAATGCCAGAATTTCTGGAAATCTTAAACACCGAAGGATCAAAGCGACAGGTATGATACCATAACAATTATGTATGCCACAGTCTGTGGTAGATTCTAGCAAAAGCTGGTCTATCTGCTCTTAAACATCTCAATGATGACAGAGCCAGGGAAGCCTTAGGACCACAGCCAAAGACGAACTATCCAGGTCCAGGGCAAAACAAGGACCCTGAGACAACAGGTCCAGATAGTGAAGCAGCAGGAACGGAGTATCGATGGGGAGACTCCGAAAATCTAAGTACCCGTGATGTCTGGGGAAATCAGGAGCCACCAGCAGGACAGCACCTCAATTTCGATTGGCAAACTTCCAAAGACCTCGAGGAAGAAGGGAGACCGGAGGACACAGGTACACAAAGTGGAAGGACCACTTCACTGACAATGTGTCACCGAAGGCTGCTTCAGTACCTTAAGAACTGTACTCTAACACCGGCAGTGTGTGATAGAGGCAGAAGGCCATGAGGGCCCCCTCTGCTCACTAGGAGTTGAAACCTCTCGGAGAAGAGACCAGTCCTCAGGATGCACGTTGTGACGGGTGAGGAAGTCCGCTTCCCAATGGAGAACTCCCGGAATGAACACTGCAGAGATGGCCGGGAGGAGTCCCTCAGACTATGTCAGAATGTGTGACACTCCCATCATTGCTACTCAACGACCAGTGTCACCTAGATGTAAGCCACTGTTGTGACACTGTCGGACTGAACCGTTTCAGGTTCACCATGAAGCCTGTGTTAGGCCAGAGTGAGGGCCCAAGAGAGCTTAAAGTTCCAACAAGTTAATTGGCAGGGCGGAAGCGACAGACATCCAACAGCCCCGAAGGGGTGCGGACCGGTCACAGCACCTCAGAGACTGGCGTCCATAGTAAGGACTACCCTAGATAAGATGACTATAACCACCCAGATAGGAGACAAACACATTTCCGTAGAGAACATCTCTAAACAGTGATCCGATGGAGAAAACCGTTCCATCTAGAGAGGATCAGTCTTTGCAAAGGCCTGGAATGTAACTGAGCATATACCACCCTTCTGAAGGTAGACACCCTGGATTCCAGAACCCACATGACAGAGTGTATAGACACTTGTCAACTGTGGAAACATCTGCGCGCTCGTAATTAAAAAGAGTGGAGATCTTGTCTGATGTTAGAAAGGATTCTCCGCTTCTGAGAATCCAGCAGGGCTCCCAGATGAATTATATCCTGTGAGGAATTCAGGGAGGACTTTTTCCCAGTTGATTAACCATTTGTGCTAGTGAAGGGAAGCAATGGATAACTGGAAATGCCTTCAAATAAACTTGTAAAGAACAGGAGGTCGCCCGGATACAGAAGCAGTCGGATACCCTGAACAGGTGGACTGTCTCAAAAGCCACAAATCTGGTAAACCCCGGTGAGGCTGTGGACAGTCCAAAGGGCAAAACCTGAAAACTGGAAGAGTTGCTGTGGCACAGCATAACTGAGCTATTGCTGATGAGAGGGCTCTATAGGTACCTGTAGGTATGTGTCCTGAAGATTCAGCGATACCATAAAGTCCCCAGGATCCAAAGCTTGGATTATGGAGCGTAGGGGTTCCCTCCTTAACCTAGGCCCCTTTAGGATTTGGGTCAGAGATTTCAGATAGAGGATAGGCCAATGAGGACCATTCGGCCTCTGTACCAGAAAGAAAGGTAGAATAACCAGTCCCTCACTGAGATAGCAAGGCTGGCATAATTACCCCTGCTTATCGCAAGGACTGTACAGATTTCTGGACTGGTAAGGCCTTGTTCGGGTCTGAAGGCCTGTGTAGCAAATTATGTGGGGAGGCCGTCTGAGCAATGAGAGGGCACCCCCGTGAGAGACTTCACCTCTTACCCAAGCGTCCATGGTGACTTGACACCAGCACTGGGCGAACTGAGAAAGTCGGCATCTCACTCTGGGATCCCCCAGATGAAGATCTGTCCCGTCAGGCTGAAGGTTTGTCCTTCAGTTTCAGAAGCAGGGAGTCTGGATGACCACGTCTGCTCTGTACCGGGTATGGCGGACCTCGTGGAGACAGACAGCCTAGGAAAAGACTGGCCCTTAGGATGTCCCTGAGGACAAAAAGACTCAACAGATGTAGTCCGAGGCCTCGTAGTGGGAGTAGCTGAAGGCAGAAATTTGCAGATTGAAACTACCAACATTGCTACAATCTTGTCAAGGTCAGGACCAAACAAGATCTCCCCAAAATAGTCAAATTTAAGGCCTTCCATGGAGACTACCTCTGCCTTCTATGAGCGCAGCCATAGGGTATGGCGGCGGATACAGTCGCAGCCGAAATCCTGAAGAGTAGGAGACCGGCTCCAACATATGAAACTGCAGTTTTAAATGTGAGCGACAAAATACGTCTGATCCCCAAAAGCTTTTTTTTTTTTTTTTAAGGGAAAAAGCTCTACAAATGCAGCAGTCCAGCACTCAAGTAGCCACCCCTGCAATAGCCATGGTTGGATGGGCAAAAGCCCCTGAAAATGTGTATATTGATTTCAGGCAGAGTCACCACCTACGGTTCCGTAGAATCTATCTGGGCAAGGATGGGAGGCGTAGTAGCGCTCTTAATCAGACAAATAACATGAGCATCCACCCCAGGAGGTGATTCCTATTATTTGCAATGACCCTCAGGGAATGGGAAACATGAGGCCCAATGCACTTGTGATACCTCTTATCTGGCAATTGCCCGACCTCTGCCATGTGATCCACCCACTGGTCAGAGAGGGGGAAAACAGCCGAAGACATTTTAATTGCTTAAACTGAGGGTGTTTTGATTTTAGGTGCAGGTTCAACATCCTATATAACTAGGATGGACATGGCCACCAGCACCAAGGCAGGGATAAAAAAAAATATTTTATTTGGGCACCCCCACGTGTGAAGGAGTCCGACACCTCATCCAGTGCACCCTTGGCTGACGAACTATGTTAGACAGCAGTGCAAACTGGGCAGTAACCACCGGGCGAATATTACGCCATTTTGTGTACCGTAGAAACGGCATCCACCCAGGATGGCTGTTGTGGTAGTCCCTGCCAGGGAAATGACAGACTGTTAACTGAGGGAATTAAAAGCCCCGGTAGGGAGCGGTAGTCTGTGTCATAGGGGTAATTGCAAGAACTGCGAGACACCCTGAGAGGGAAGGGTAGCGTGCTGAAGCAACCCAAAGTGGGTTGCAACTAAGGGGGCTGCCAGACGATCCGCAAAGGAGGTCAGTGTCCAGAGAAACATACTGCCCCAGGGGGATTCTGTAAGGAGCACAGAACCTCATGCATATCTCTTTCCCAGTCAAATCCTCCGCATTCACACCTGCAGTACATGACAGGCAGGATAGCAAGAATGGGTGCAGTATCGTGCTGTATTCCCTAGTCAGATACATCTGACTAACACGCCATCATGGAAAATCAAGCAGCGCTATACTGGTACTAACGCTAAGATTAGCTGCAGGTACCCATTATCAGCGTATGCAACACAGTTCCATCTAAAATATGGCAACATGCAGTATGCAACAGTATGTGACAAAACCTTACAAATATTGACAAGTATATATATGTGAGATCTCAGAACCACCCTAGGTACAACTGTATCCGGGCAGATTGTAAAGAAAAGGGATAGGTATACACTAACAGGTGAGAGAAAAAGCAGATAGTTAGCACTAGCATAAGTCACATACAATGCAGAAATATATTACACATATATATATATATACACACGCATGAACATGACGCATAATATACTACAAAATGTCGCTACATTCAACTGCCCAGATTCAGTGTCTGGGAAGGCTATAGCGCTGTGGACACTGACCTGATGGTGAGGTACACAGGGGGACTGGACCACCATCTGCTGCTGCACCACAGAAGAAAATGGCCGCCTGGAGACCTCAGAAGAAGCGTGGCCCGCGGAGGAAGCAGCTCAATGATGCCAGACAATAGACACTGAAAGGCGCGCTGAGCTGAGGAGACGCTACTAGAAGGAAGGCTTCCTCCCCTGGCCGGCTATTAACCCCCGGGATGCCGACTCCCAGCGCCGATCGTTAAGTCCCTGGTGGTCTAGTGGACACACAGGGTATACCTCCATGGAGGGGGAGCCCGCCGCCACTGCCAGCGCCTCCGTTCTGTCCCCAGAGACCGGAGGCATCGGACTGCATATTAAATGCGCGGATCACTGCGAGCGGTGACCCGCGACCTTATCTGCTCCCCGTCGATCCGGCAGCCGTCCTGGGCACCCGCAGAGTCCGGCTAGTACAGACTCTGGGGTCCCACTGAGATCCCCAGGTCTGTACTGGCGTCTCAGCGCCGGCGGGGTGACGGAGCGGCAGTTTGGACGTCCTATGGACAGTCCGACGCTGCCACTCTGAAGAGTCAAAAATGAAAAAAACCTTTAGCTGCCCCTAAGCTTTTATGAGTTAATCAGCTCCCCCCTGCGATAACGGTGACCCGACCCGGCTGGGCACCAACTTAAACTGAGGTGCCTCTGGCTTGAGAGCGGGGTTATAGGGAGAGTGGACCCAGTGCATACTGGGAGCTGAAAGCTTTAACTGCGTGGTGCCCGGATTTGGTTCCCAACCTATACCCCAAGGTCAACCATGTGGACCCCCTATGGACCCTGAAGTAGAAACTGAGGTGTGATCCAATGATTCTATTACTACTGGAATTAAAAATACTTGTAGACACTTATAAGAATAGTGGTATTTTAAGTGAAGTAGACGCTACATTTTTAATCCAGGATCAACCAATACTCCCTGTTATTTATGTACTCCCTAAGGTTCATAAGGATCCTGTGACTCCACCGGAACGTCCTATCATCTCAGGGATTGGATCCTTAACTGCGAACCTTTCCGAATACATAGACCATTTCCTTCAACTGCTAGTGGCCAAAAACAGGTCACACTTAAAAGATATGCAAGATTTCTTGAATGTAATAGCGAATATGGTGTGGGAAGACAAATTTATAATTAGTTAGTGCATATGTATAGGGTTGGAGACAGTTCAAAAGAGCTTAATAACATCAGGCCTGAATGATGGGCTACAGGATTATATTGTTAAAATTATTTTATTAATTTCAATGACACTATCTCCAAAAGATGGGTACGGCTATGGGCACCAGGGTTTTGCGCCAAGTTAATAATATTTTTATGGGCCAGTGGGAAAAGATTATGGTGTTGCATTAAAACCCATTTGGAGCAAACCTGGTGTCTTGGTCATGCTACATAGACCATATATTTTTAATCTAGAAGGGTGATCATCTAACTTTAAATTAATTTTGTGAGTTTTTAAAACAAGAATAATTTTAATAAATTAACTTTTGAAATTCACCAAACAAGATATAACAGTTTATATTCAAGAAAGCTATATTCATACTAAAAATTCTAAAAAGGAGACAGATATAAAAACTTATATTCTAGCAGAAAGTTGCAATCATGATAATTGGATAAGTTCCATAACCGGGGGCCAATTTAAACATCGGAGATGCAATTGCACAGAGGTGGATGCATTTGAGGAACAGGCGAAAGAAACCTTTGAGGCTTGTGGATATGACAAAAGAAAACTAGACCAAGATTTAGAGAAAGATAGAATTACGGATAGAAGCACCTTACTTATACAAAATAATGACTACAACAATAAAGGGGGAGAGAAATTTAAATGGACTATTTTACAAAATGATAATTTTCAGCATAGGAAAATGGAGGAAATTTTAAAAAAGCACTGGCCACTTTTACTAAAGAATCCAACCATTGGTCCTTTGATTACCAAAAAACCCAATGTTATTTTTAGGAGATCAACTAATTTAAAAAATAGTTTAGTAAAAAGTGCCCATTTGGATACTTCAAAAAGAAAATGGGACAGATTTTAACGCAAAGGTTTCACAGGTGAGGATGTGTGTAGGATGTAAAAACATAAAGGGGACAATAGGCAGAAAGTGTGAAGAAAGTAGCATAAATAACCAAAAACATGTAATTAAGGATTTTATCACATGCCATACGAATAACATAAGATATGCAAATCGAATGTGCTTGCAGATATGAGATATGGTAAGAACTTACCTTTGTTATCTCTATTTCTACGAAGTCCATAGGGTTCCACAGGATACCTTGGGGTATAGGTGTGACGTCAGTCATTGGGCACCATAGAGTTAAGCTTTCAGCCTCCCAGGATGCACTAGGGTCCCCCTCCTATGCCCCGCCCCCGAGCCAAGGCACCTCAGTTAGTTACCAAGCCATAGGCCGGAGGAGAAGGAAAAGAGAGAGAGAAGATCTGTATACACACAAGAATCACACTCTCACCAGAGGGAGACGGAAAAACCGGTGACCAGACCAAAGCCCATCTGCAGCACAGGTGCGACAGGGCGGGAGTCCTGTGGAACCCTATGGACTTCGTAGAAATAGAGATAACAAAGGTAAGTTCTTACCATATCTCATATTTTCTACTTCAGGGTCCATAGGGTATCCACAGGATACCTTGGGGATGTCCCAAAGCAGTATCCTTTAAGGGTGGGGACGCTCCTGTGCTGAAAGGAGATTCCGCCGCCCGAAGGAAGCATCCTGAGAGGCGAAGGTGTCAAACCTGTAATACCTCACGATGGTATGGACAGAGGACCACAGACCTAGTGGAATGAGCCTTCACAGAAGGAGGAACCGGCAGACCTTCATGAAGATAAGCTTTAGAAATAGCCATACGGATCCAGGCTGCCAAAGTTTGCTTTGAAGCAGGCCAACCCTTTTTACGGAAGCCATAGAGGACAAACAAGGCGTCCGACTTCCTAAACGAAGAAGTGCGGTCAACATTAGTCCTTAAGGCCCGCACAACATCCAAAGTGGCCTCACCCACTGAAAGGCCGGGTGAGTTAAAGGCCGGAACAACTATTTCCTCGTTAACATGAAACTGGGAAACAACTTTGGGAAGAAAGTCAGGCCGAGTGCGAAGCAATGCCCTGTTCCCATGAAAAACCAAGAAAGGGGGTCTACAAGAAAGAGCCCATAAATCAGAAACACGTCTGGCCGAAGCTATGGCCAGAAGGAAAATAGTCTTAGCTGTTAGCCATTTAAGATCCACTGAGCCCAGTGGTTCAAACGGCGGTCCCTGAAGAGCCCTCAGTACCACAGCCAAATCCCAAGGCGCCACAGGTGGAACAAAGGGCGGCTGAATGCGGAGAACACCTTGCATAAAGGTGCGCACATCTGGGATTGTAGCAATCCTACGGTGAAACCAGACAGACAGGGCCGAAACCTGTACCTTCAAAGAAGCAAGGCGAAGCCCATGATCTAGTCCCGCTTGTAGGAAGGCGAGTATCCTAGACAGACGAAACTCCTGCGGTGCATAACCTCTCGGTCGACACCACTGGAAGAACGTATGCCACACGCGATGGTATATTCTCGCGGAAGACGGTTTCCGAGCTCGTAACATGGTACGCACAACAGAGCTGGAAAACCCCCTGGACCTCAACATGGCTGTCTCAACAGCCACGCCGTCAAAGACAGCCGAGTCAGGTCCGGGTGAAGACAAGGACCCTGCGACAGAAGGTCCGGTCGTAGCGGCAACCGCAGAGGACTGTCCACGGACAGACCCTGAAGGTCTGAGAACCAGTGCCGTCTGGGCCACGCGGGAGCTATCAACAGGAGCGTCCCTCCTTCCTGTTTGAATTTCCGGATTACCCGTGGAAGAAGGGAAACCGGAGGAAACAGGTATGCGAACCGGAACGTCCACCGGACGGACAGAGCATCCACCAGAGACGCCTCTTCGTCTCTTGTGCGAGACCCGTACACCGGCAACTTGTTGTTGTGCCGGGACGCCATGAGGTCGATCTCTGGAAGACCCCACCTGTCCACCAGCAGTTGGTAAACATCCGGGTGCAGGGACCATTCCCCCGTAAGAACGTCCTGGCGACTTAGAAAGTCCGCCACCCAATTTAGCACTCCCGGGATGAAGACCGCTGATATGGCCGGAAGATTGCGCTCCGCCCATACCAGGATCCGAGACACCTCTACGAGAGCCGCCCGACTTCGGGTTCCTCCTTGCCTGTTTATGTAGGCCACGGTGGTAGCGTTGTCCGACTGGACCTGCACCGGGCGACCCTGGAGAACCCGATGTGCCTGATGGAGAGCATTGAAGACCGCACGGAGTTCCAAGATATTTATTGGAAGCTCCGCTTCTGTCGGTGTCCACCTGCCCTGGCACAAGTGTGGACCCGAAACTGCTCCCCAGCCCCGAAGACTGGCATCCGTTGTCAACAGGACCCAATTTGGTACCCAGAACGGACATCCCTTGCTGAGATGGGTCGGCTGCAACCACCAGGCAAGGGACAGGCGAACCTCTGGGGTGAGCACTATCGTCTGGGACTTCAGAGACTGAGGCAGCCCGTTCCACTTGGACAGGATCAGGTGCTGCAGAGGTCTGGAGTGAAACTGGGCATATTCCACCATGTCGAACACCGACACCATGGAGCCCAGTAACCTCATCGCCGAGTGTAGAGACACCCGGCGGCTGTGCAGACAACTGCGCACCCTCGACTGTAATGGTGCATACACACGATCAGATTTTTTCTTCAGATATGGACGATAACGATTTAAAAATCGTTCAGTCATTCATATCTGATGGAAAATCGTTCATATCTGACATGCCTGAACGATGGACGATCAACGATGCGCGTTCCCGTTTGTCAGATAACGATATCTGACATCTGATGTGTTTGCAGTCAGACTTGGACGATTCCATTCATTTTAATGCAGTCAAAAATCGTTCAATCGTTCAAATCGTTCAAAACTTTGGTCAAATCGTCCAAATCGTTCAAATCGTTTAATCGTTCAGTCGTTCATCTGACAAATCTGACAAGTCTGACAAATCTGACCGTGTGTACGCTCCATAAAGCAGAGATCTTTTCCCCCGTCACAAAGATCCTTTGCTGTCCCGAGTCCAATAAGGCTCCGAGGTGCAGAATCCGCCGAGACGGGATTAGAGTGGACTTCTGCCAGTTGATTAACCAGCCGTGCCGTTGCAGTAGCGCAATGGTCAGGTCCAAGTGGCGTAGAAGGAGCTCTGGAGATCCTGCCACTAATAAAAAGTTGTCCAAGTACGGCAACATGCGGACTCCCTGCAGCCGCAGAGAAGCCGCCATGACCGCCATCACCTTGGTGAACACACGCGGTGCTATCGCCAGGACAAAAGGTAACGCCCGAAACTGAAAGTGGTCGCTGCGGTATGCAAACCTGAGGAACTGTTGATGGCGCAAAAGAATAGGGACATGCAGGTAAGCGTCCTGTATGTCCAATGACACCATGTAGTCCCCAGGTTCCAGCGCCAGAATGATGGACCGTAGGGTCTCCATCCGAAACTTCGGCACCCGCAAAGACTTGTTGAGAGCTTTGAGGTTGAGAATCGGACGATACGACCCATTGGGTTTCTGCACCAAAAAAAGATTTGAATAGAAACCCTGGCCCCTCTGGGAGAATGGAACAGGCACTATAACTCCAGCCTGGAGCATAGTGTGCAAGACCTTCCGCAGCTCCGTGGCCTTGTTCCGGTCTGATGGTAGACCCGTGGTGAAGAATCGAGCTGGGGGTCTGTGCCGGAAAGAGAGGGCGTACCCGTGGGAGACCACCTCGAGAAAACCAAGTGTCTGTCGTGGTGACCGACCAACACCGGGCGAACTGCAGCAGGCGGCCTCCCACTTTGGGATCCCCCAAAGGGAGGCCCGGACCATCAGGCCGCAGGCTTGTCATCTGGCTTAGGGGCCGGACGTCTGGTACTCCATGCCTGCTTCCGGGGCTTGGCCGATTTCTTGGGACCAGCCTGTCGAGGAAAAGACTGTGGTTTGGGCCTGCCCTGGGCCCTATAAGACCAAAAGGACGATGGTCCTGAACCAGAAGGAGCAGCGGCCGACGGGAGACATGCCGATTTGGCTGCCGCCAGCGTGATCACAATCTTGTCCAGATCCGGACCGAAGAGAACTTCTCCGTTAAAGGGCAACGCCTCCAAACCTTTTTGGAATCAGCGTCCGCCTTCCAGGATCGCAACCACAAGGTGCGACGAGCAGCCACCGCTGCTGAAGAAATTCGAGACACCAGAGTACTAATGTCTAAGGCCGCCTCGTTGATATAAGTGGCCGAATCATGGAGATTACCAATTAACTCCGCCTGATCGGCCGGACAGTCGGAATCAAAAGACGCCTCTAATGAATCCGCCCAGCGCTCCATCGCTCTGGCAACCCAGCATATGGCCATAACCGGCCGCGCTGCCCCCCCCGCAAGGGAATAAGCAGACTTCAGGCAGATCTCCACCTTGCGGTCCGTAGCATCCTTAAGGGAGGACATGGATGGCATCGGCAATGTGGCACTACGGACAAGACGGGTCACGTGAGAATCCACCTGTGGAGGGGATTCCCACTTAGCAAAATAATTATCTGCGAACGGATAAGCCACCACCAGGCGCCTCTGCGGCTGGTATCGCTTGCCAGGCTGTTTCAACGCCTCCTCTAAATGGTCCACTAACTGACCCGAAAGAGGAAAAGACTGTGGCGTCACCCTTCACATCCTTAAAAAAGGCATACTTGGATTTAGCCGCTGGGGGAACTTCGTCCTCAATCACCAAGGCTGTGCGGACTGAACGAATAAGTCCAGGAATATACACCTTGGACCTAGCATCTGCGTCCTTAGTATGGAGAGGTTCCTGATCGTAAGGATCTAGAATCTCTCCATCTTCAGACGTCCCTTCATCATCCTCATAAGGAGCCGACAGAGACGCCACCGGCCGTTTATGTGGCCGCATCACAGACTCCCCTTGCAACACATCCGACAAGTGCTGTACAGAACTCGTCAGGGAGTTAACCCACGCCGGCTCCTGAGAAACCGGGAGAGGGGAAATAGGGAGACTGCGGGATACCACCAATTGTCTTGGGAAACCCTGCATGGGTGACGACACCACTGACTGCTGGGACAAACCCATCTGCGTAAACGCGGGCTGCGGAGCTAACTGGCCCACTAAGGTTGTAAGCGCCTGAGCGAAACAAGCCCAGGGCGGCTCCTGTACCGGTGCTGTAACCGTAATAGGCCGCACCGTTCACAAACACTGCCGGCAGAGGCCCTCCGCACTACCCTCCCCCTCCGCTAAAGGTACTTTACACGTAGTACACTGTAGCCGGAGAGGAAAATCACTTTCAGACATGATGGTACCAAGTATGTGACCCCTCTCATCAATTGTATTTTAAATAGGTGAGAGACCACCCTGCAGCACTGCACCGCAAGGGCTTAGCAGAAAGAACAGGGACAGTAATAAAGCTGACAGTCAGAATAGAAGATACAGGCAGCAGCGCTAGCACAGTCACATACAATGCAAAGAAAATCAATTCCTGCACTAACCAGCGCTGATCACTCAACTACGCAGACACAGAGTCTGGTAGGACACAGCGCTGCATACACAGACCTGACCACAGCGGAGGAGAGGTATGCGGGGGGACCCAGACCACGATGCCTCCGATCATAGGCTTCCAGCAGCGTTCACCATGCGTTCAGGAAGATGGCCACCGAGGAGCAGAGAGGAGGCTGGCCTGGGGGAGGAGCGCTGCCACAGGGCCAGTCGGCAGTGTGCAGAGGGCTGTGTGCAGCGGGGGAGGCGCCGGCTGTGAGACAGGGAAGGCGCATTCCCCTGGCATGCATTTAACCCCCGGGACGCCGCAGTGCTACCGCTCTGCTGCGGTCCGCTGTCCCAGGGGGGTAGTGGAAGCGCAAGTTACATACCTGGCTCCACGCTGCAGCCAGTCCCCAGGGAGCCCCCTGCCTGGGGACAATGGACCATGTAACAGCGGAGACCCACCGCGGGACCCCGCTGCTTACCTTGCTGTCCCCCTTGAATCCAGCCATGGTCTGGAACATCTGGGATCACCGCTAGCTGTGACCCGATGCTCACCAGCATCCCCGGATCGGTACCGGCGTTCTTGTACCGGCGGGGGTGTAGGGAAGACAGTATGGACGTCAGGACTGACTGTCCATGCTGTACATCCAGATGTGCAGCCACAGCTGCATGCAGGAAAGCTTCAGGGGCTCTTCTTAGCCCCCACTCCAACAGGTGCACCCGACTCCGGCCGGGCACCAAACTAAACTGAGGTGCCTTGGCTCGGGGGCAGGGTATAGGAGGGGGAGTGCATCCTGGGAGGCTGAAAGCTTAACTCTATGGTGCCCGATGACTGACGTCACACCTATACCCCAAGGTATCCTTTGGATACCCTATGGACCCTGAAGTAGAAATTACATAGGAAGGACCATAAGACCATTAAAGATTAGAGTAGGTGAACACCTTAGGAATGTAGGCAATGGTCTGGAAACCCACTCCTTGTCTGCCCATTGTAAAAAATAACAAATGCTCAACAGAGGGCATTAAAGATTTTGTTGGTATCAGACAGATGAAGAGTGGTGAAAGATGTAGCACTATAACTGATAAGATTGCAAAAATGGAAATTAAATATATATATATATATATATATATATATATATATACATTTATACATATATACACACACACACACACACATGTTTAACACCTTGGTACCGAATGGCCTCAATAATGATTTTGAGGTCAAATGGTTTTTATAAATGATTTTTATGCATGCAAGTTGGCCCATTTTACAGTGTATTTTATAGTTTTCATACTATGTCATATGCACTTATATGTATTGTATTTCATATTAATGATGTGGGTCTAACACTGTTCCCTTATTCTTAGCTTGTTTTAAAGATCAACAAACAGGGCCGGCGCTACCACTAGGCAAGCTTAGGCAGCTACCTAGGGGCGCCGGGCCACTAGAGGGCGCTTCTGAGTCCGCCTAACTCATTTTCGCCTATTGTAATTATCCCCGTATTCAATTACAAAGACTTTTAGCCGGTGCAAAGTCTTTGTAAAAAAAGGGGATACGTTTTCTCCAGTGTTTAGCTGGCGAAAAAAGTGCAGAATTGGGGTTTAGGGGTGCAGGCTAAAAAAAAAGCCTACATCCCTGGGAAGTCCCCCTAAAAACAATGTGCGTTAAAAAGTTTTAAATAAAAAATCGTGACATCCCAAAAAAAATATAAAAAATTTTGGGGTTTAAAAAATAAATAAATAAAAAGAAACACACTTCTAAAATAGCTAAATTCAATCCAGAGGGGTTCCAAAGTATGCGGCAGGTGTTTTCTTTATTGCGGGTAGTAGCGGCAGGTGCATTTTTGAAGAATTTAAAAAAAATTATTTTAGGGACTTAAAAATATGCTTGCACCCATTTTCATGTACCCCAAATTTGATGGGCATAGTTATTTTTTTTAAAAAAAATTGCTAAATGCTATTTTTAATCACCTTTTTCAAAGCCGCAATAATGCACCTGCCGCGGCTATTTAAAAACCCGACTTCCCTTCAGCAGGCAAAAGCGGGGGTACCCAAAGTGATCCCCCATGTCTGGACATCTTTAGGGGGGTGACAGAATGTTTTCACGAAAATGCCCATTTTTTTCCGCCGCTGCCAGTTTCGCTGGGTCCCGTTTTCGCTTCCTTTGAAATTGAATACGGGGATAATCGGGCACATGCGCGATACTTTTCTGCCTGGAAAGCAGATGAAGGAGGCGAAAAGTCCAAATTGAATACGAGCCATAATCCGGACAAATATCTACAACAAGATGGCGACCGGGAGGCATTGTAACATGAACTGATAGATGCAGAAACTCCAAGTAGGACAGCAGATACGCCACTTCCAGTGTGACATCAATCGAAAGCGCATGGGACACTTCCATACAGAATGTGTCACTTGCAGTCATCGGAGACGGGACTTTAAGGAACCAAGGAATCTCGATTTGCTAACAGCGGTGTAAAGAGGATTAGTTTAAGTTATACATGTTGTGGGAATCAGGGTTAACATTTATTGGATAACTTATCAATTAGTTATCGGTAGGGCTATATAAAAGGTTATTTGGCCTCTTATCCCTCATACCTTGAAAAAGACCCCTTGTGGTGGATTGAAACGCATTGGTGGGATATGTGGATGCACTTTAGATCACCTACTCACTAAAAGGAGGGATGTTTTTCCACAAGAAGGACAATTTTGGGATCCCTAACATCTTTGTGCCTTGTGGAGAACTACCTCCCTTATGCTGGGTAGGACATTTCTATTGATTTGGATTGGATGGAAGTTATAGTAAACAGTTTTTAATTGAAGATCTATTCTGTTTTGGATTAATACTTATTCCTCAGGGACCCAGTCTGGAATGTAAGTGGTCTGGTGTGTTCATCTAAAGATACCCTGATGTTCCTGCTATTCAGAGGGAATCAGTGAGTGAGATATTTAGGGGCAATCCCGAACTTTCATTACATGAGGTGGCGGTCTACAAATCCACATTAAAGATACTGCTACAGGTCTGAACACAAATCTAAGGCTGTGAGTGGGGGGCATCCCCAATAATTAGAACTTTGGTTAAAAACACAAGGTTATTTTAAAAGATTTAATGTACAAAACAGGATTACACAATTGTTTTATTTTCTTATTACATGTAATACTCCATTGAAGAAAGAGATCCTCAATATCAGGGGAGTAAATTTGTTCTTTAGACTGCAATCCGATGTCCATACCAGTTGGTGAAATGATTAGTAAATTTAGCAGAACCCTCTCTAGACTGAAGAACAGCCAAATGTGACATCTTCTGGGTCTTAGAAGAGGCTGAAAGTATGATTGCTAGTCCATGTGACCAGTCCGGTTCTTGAATTATCCTCTGGCCCTGACCTCTTTGAAGAGAGTCTTTTGAATCCCTTGCAAATGCTTTACTTAAATCTGAAAAGGAGCTGTGGAATGAACCTGGTCTGGCTCCCGGCAGTTAACTATTTGGAAAGGCCATCCACTGCAATAGTGCTTTTGCCCAGACATGGTCCCCCAAATCAGAGGAGTACCCTGTCAGCAACTGAGAAACTAGACCCTCCATTTCACAAGTGGATCCGACCTTGCACTTGGAAACTTGATCTGACATTTAGTACAGGTATAAATTTTAATGGTCCCTTTATCAGCTTGGGAGTATTCCTCTTCCTTATAAATACTGCAAATCAGTAGAAAGGGAAAGAAAGAATGACTGGCCAAAGATCTCACAAGAATGTTAGTATTAACCTGTTAAAATATATATTTTTTTAAATCAACCCACACTTCCCCGTATACACAATATAGAGGAGTAAGAATCCTGTGTCTATACTGAGCAGCAGGCAGTGACTGACTGAGGGATCAGGCCTTTTATGGTGGGCATCTTCCACAGAGTGCTCGCCAGGGGCGAGGAAGGGGCCCGTGCGCAGATTCCTCTCTATAGCGGTGCAGTAGATTCTGGCTTAGTGCCAGAATCTACTGCGCATGTACAGGTCTCTGGGAAAATGGCGCCAGCATTTTCAGGGGAAGAACTTATACTTTACAGGAGAGGGTTCACTGCTAAAACAGCAGGGAACTCTTCTGACTTCTTTCCCTGAGTGCGGGTGAAGCTCCACCTGCTGCTAACAGGTAAGCTCTGGGGACCTGTATGTCTGCCTATGGGTAGTGGACAGGGTGCCCCTGGCAGAAATTCCCAATGGGAAATGACCGCCTGTCAAAGGAAAGCACGCTTTCCCTAACTGCTCATTCCACGTCTCCCCAGTAACTACTGCAGAACAATTAAAAATAAAACCCCTCCTGCACTGCAGCTTCCTGCACCCCCACCCCAAAAAAAAAGCATGCAACAAACCGTCAAAAGCCCGCAATGGCATCAGCAGCCACTGTATTATGTATTCAAATGGGTCCAGATACATCTAGCCTCCTTGCGCGTTAAGCAGCCCTTCTAGTCGCACCATGCCGTGGCTCAGCAGCGCCGAGCGTCTTTTCGTGTGTCTTTTTACCTCCAAATGTGTCTTATTCGCACAGCAATGCGAATAGATATCATTTTGATCAGCAGAAGCTTCTTGTGCTATGTAGCATGCCTATGTTCTGTGTGCGACTGCAAGTGTATCTGGATGCAAAATGCCAAGTTACCGTGTCAGTGGCTGTAACACTGTAACATAGCGTTTCGTATGCAGATGCAACTGCACACAGAACATAGGCATGCCGCATATTTTAATCAGCAGAAGCTGCTTGTGCTATCTATTTGCATCACTGTGCGAATAAGACACATTTCAAGGCAAAAAGACGCACAAAAAGACGCTCGGCGCTTCAGAGTCACACGGAGCTCCTGCGTTTTGTAGCGCTACTTGTAGCAATCAGAGGATAGATGTATGTGGACACATCTAAAAATGTGGCACTTAAACCAGGTTCCTCCCCCATTTACAAAGTGCCTAGGTTCCTTTCGACACTCACTATAACCCAAGGTTTCCAGAATCCCCCAGTGGACAAAAAAGGAATAATTTGAATCACTTTAAAAACAGAATTCTCATCAAAATCATTCAATCAAAACTGCATGATACATTTAAGGATCAAACAGTAGGGCACAGTAATTCTACTAGGAAAACAATCACACTTGGATATTGCTGGTCTTTTGCAGTGTGCTGTGGGAACATTTTTACTCTTTTTCTTGTCTAGATTAAACTCCTCCCTTTACATACACCTGTGAAAGACCACTAAGTTGATCTGAGCAGCCACTATCCTATATTACTGTTTTAAGAGGCATGGATGGGACCAGCATTTGGAGGGTGTGCTGGTTCCTGTAGTGCCATTTGGAGGCTTTTGGAGTACCTTCAGGTGAGTTGGATCTCAATAAGATATATTAATGTATGTGCGATTATCATTAGCATAACAGTATTAAATTATATGACCCAAAGTGGGTGCTATTATAATGTAGCATTTGGGACCACCGGTAAAGAGACGCATTGACACGGCCCAGATTGCTTAAACACATCTTTGCAAATTATATGCAACAAAGATCTTTAGATTTGCATTATCATATAGTATTCAACAGTCACACAGTCACACCTTTCAGTTTGAAAAATTAGAATTTTATTGTGCTTTTAAAATAAATATTAAAAACCATTAATATTGTGTTCATGAATAAATAAGAATAGTTTTTAATTTATCTATTTAGTACTGTATTTCTCACATCATTTTGTACCATTTGGGTAAGTTCTTACCATAGCTCATATTTTCTACTTCAGGGTCCATAGGGTATCCACAGGATACCTTGGGGATGTCCCAAAGCAGTATCCTTCAAGGGTGGGGACGCTCCTGTGCTGAGTGGAGACTGCGTCGCCCGAAGGAAGCATCCTGAGAGGCGTAGGTATCAAAAGTATAATACCGTACGAAAGTATGGACAGATGACCACGTGGCCGCCTTGCAAAGCTGAACAGCTGAGGCGCCACATCGAGCTGCCCACGAAGGACCCACAGACCTAGTGGAATGAGCCTTAACAGAAGATGGAACAGGAAGGCCCTCGTGAGCAAAAGCTTCAGAGGTAGCCAGTCGAATCCATCCTGCCAATGTTTCTTTAGTGGCAGGCCAAGCTCTTTTATGGAAGCCATAAAGGACAAACAAAGAGTCTGACTTCCAATAGACAGAAGTGCGGTCCACATAGATTTTCAAGGCCCGCACCACATCCAAGGTGGCCTCACCAACCGAAAGGTCCGGTGAAGTAAACGATGGTACAATAATTTCGTCGTTGATATGGAATCTAGATACCACCTTTGGAAGAAACCCAGGACGAGTGCGCAGCACAGCCCTGTTTCTATGAAAAATTAGAAATGGAGGTCTACATGAGAGAGCTCCCAATTCCGAAACCCTTCTGGCCGAATCAATAGCCAGAAGGAATACAGTCTTAATGGTTAGCCATTTCAAATCCACTGAGCCCAGTGGTTCAAATGGCAGTCCCTGAAGAGTCTTCAAGACCACAGCCAGATCCCATGGTGTCACAGGTGGAACAAAGGGAGGCTGAATAAGAAGCACCCTTGCATAAAGGTGCAGACATCAGAAAGTATAGCAATCCCACGATGGAACCACACTGAAAGTGCAGACACCTGTACCTTCAGGGAAGCTAGGCGAAGACCCTGGTCTAAACCCGCCTGTAGGAAGGCCAGAACCCTGGACAATCTGAACACCTGAGGAGCATAACCTCTAGTGCGACACCACTGGAAGAAAGCCCGCCACACTCTATGGTAGATGTTGGCAGATGAAGGCTTCCGAGCTCTCAGCATGGTGTTGACCACCGAACTGGAGAGACCTCTGGATCTCAAGAGGGCAGTCTCAATAGCAACGCCGTCAAAGACAGCCGACTCAGGTCCGGATGAAGGCAAGGACCCCGAGATAGCAGGTCCTGACGTTGAGGCAACAACAGCGGAGTGTCCACTAACAGACTCTGAAGATCCGTGTACCAGTGCCGCCTGGGCCACGCTGGAGCAATCAGCAGTAGCGTGCCGCCTTCTTGCTTGAATTTGCGTATCACTCGAGGAAGAACAGAGGGAAGAGGTACGCATACTGGAAGGTCCACTTGACCGCCAGAGCATCCACTAGACAAGCCTTTGCATCTCTTGTTCTTGACCCGAACATTGGCAGTTTGTTGTTGTGTCGTGAGGCCATGAGATCTATCTCTGGAAGGCCCCACTTGTTCACCAGTCTCTTCACCTCCTGGTGAAGAGACCACTCTCCGGGATGCACATCTTGACGGCTGAGAAAGTCTGCTTCCCAGTTGAGAACTCCTGGTATGAACACTGCTGATATTGCGGGGAGATACTTTTCCGCCCATACTAGAATGCGGGACACCTCTGTCAGAGCCGCCTGACTGCGAGTCCCTCCTTGGCGGTTTATGTATGCCACCTTGGTGGCGTTGTCCGACTGTACCTGCACAGGTTTACCCTGCAGGACCTGTGTTGCTTGCTGGAGAGCCTTGAATACTGCCCGCAGTTCCAATATGTTTATTGGAAGAGCAGCTTCTACCGATGTCCACCTTTCCTGAAAGAAGTGTGGACCCATCACCGCTCCCCAGCCTCGGAGACTGGCATCCGTCGTCAGAATGGCCCAGTCTGCATTCCAAAAGGGGCGCCCCTTGTTCAGGTGAGCCGTCTGTAGCCACCAGGCCAGAGATAATCGCACCTCCGGGGAAAGCACCATAGTCTGTGTCTTTATCCTTTGGGGCGACCCATTCCATCCGGAAAGGATCAGCTTCTGCAGAGGTCTTGAGTGAAACTGGAAAAACTCCACCATGTTGAACATGGATACCATGGATCCCAGTAACCTCATTGACGAGTGAATAGACACCCGGCGACTCTGCAGGCAAAGACGGACCTTTGCCTGTAACGCAGAGATCTTTTCTCCAGTCACCAAGATCCTCTGATGTTGGGAATCCAACAGAGCTCCTAGATGGAGCATCCTCTGTGATGGTACCAGGGAGGACCAATTTATCAGCCAGCCGAGAGACTGCAATACAGACTGTTGCAGATGGCGCTGAAGTTTCTCTGAGGAGTCCGCCAGTAACAGGAGATCGTCCAGATAGGGTAACAGGCGGACTCCCTGCAACCGCAGGTGGGCTGCCATGGTGGCCATAACTTTGGTGAACACCCGAGGTGCTGTAGCCAGACCGAAGGGCAGAGCCCGAAACTGGAAGTGGTCCTTGCCCAATGCAAATCTGAGGAAGCACTGGTGTGCTGTGACAATAGGGATATGCAGGTAAGCATCCTGAATATCCAGCGACACCATGAAATCCCTAGGTTCCATTGCTAAAATAATGGAACGCAGGGTCTCCATCCTGAACCGAGGAACCCTCAGAAATTTGTTGAGGGATTTGAGGTTGAGTATTGGCCGGTAGGACCCATTGGGTTTCTGCACCAGAAAAAGATTGGAGTAATACCCCAATCCCTTCTGAGACAAAAGGAACTGGCACTATAACTCCATTCTGGAGCATCGAGTGCATTACCTTCTTGAGTTCCCGGGCCTTGTCCTGATTGGACGGAAGGCCCATGGTGAAAAACCGGCTGGGAGGCCTCCTGCGGAAGGAGAGGGCGTACCCCTGATAGACCACTTCTCTGACCCATGTGTCTGAAGTGGTCAGACACCAGCTTTGGGCGAATTTCAGAAGTCGGCATCCCACTTTGAGGTCCCCCAAAGAGAGGCCCGTCCCGTCAGGCCGAAGGTTTGTCATTGGACTTGGGAGTGGGACGTCTGGTACTCCAGGCCTGCTTCCTGGGCTTTGCAGGTTTCTTGGCGGCAGTCCTCCTAGGAAAGGACTGTACCCTGGGTCTGTTCTGCGTTCTGTGGGGTCGAAAGGACGAAGAACCCGCTCCTGATGGGACAGTAGTGGAAGACAGACACGCAGACTTAGCTGCTGCCGAAGTATCCACAATTTTGTATAGATCAGGGCCAAACAGCACTTCTCCATTGAAGGGTAACCCCTCCAAACCCTTTTTGGAATCAGCATTCACCTTCCAAGAACGCAGCCACAGGATACGACGAGCCACCACTGCTGCCTAGGAGATCTTGGACGCCATGAGGCCCATATCTAAAGCTGCCTCATTAATGAAGGTAGCTGAGTCCCTTAAATTGCCCACTAACTCCACCTGTTCAGGTGACGAGTCTGGGTCCAGGGATGCCTCCATGGTATCAGCCCAGTGCTCCATAGCTCTTGCCACCCATCACAAGGCCAAAGCCGGTCAGGACACGCCTCCTGCAAGGGAATAAATCATTTTCAAACATATTTCTACCCTGCAATCCGTTGGATCCTTTAAGGAGGACATAGAGGGCATAGGCAACGTAGCACTCTTTACTAGACTTGTGAATCCACTTGTAGCGGGTTATCCCATTTTGCAAAATAATTATCTGCAAAAGGGTATGCCACCGCAAACCATCTAGGGGGCTGGTAACGCTTACCCGGCGTTTTCCACGCCTCCTCTAAATGATCCACTAGCTGATCAGATAGGGGAAACACCGCAGCATCACTTTTAATATCCTTGAAAAGGCATATTTTGATTTAGCTACAGGAGGAGAGTCATCCTCAATAACCAAGGCCATGCGCACCGCACGTATGAGCCATCATCTGTCGTCACAGCATCCTGATCTTGATGAGTTGCAGCTGACGCTTCTGCGCCCGCACAGACGACTCGCTCTGTAACACCTCTGATAGCTGTTGTACTGAGGTAGACAGTGAATTAGCCCACGCAGGATCATGGATGACCTGAGGGGGCGACAACAGTAAACTCTGAGGTACTATTAACTGTTTAGGAAACCCCAGCATAGGGTACGACACCATAGTCTGCTGTGAGACCCCCATCTGGGGACACGCAGGGGTTGTCGTTAACTGGCCCACCAGGATAGTAAGTGCCGTAGCAAAACAAGCCCATGGTAGCTCCTGCACAGGTGTAGTGACAGAAGTCGGCCGTGCCAACCGCAGGCACGCCTTACATAATCCATCACCCTCTGCCAATGGTACCTTGCATACAGTACACTTAGGCGGAATGGGAAAATCGTGCTCACTGTCAGACATACTGAGTGTGTGACCCGGAGCTGTATCTGACCACCGCACTTCACAACAAGTTGTATAGTGAGGTATAAATCCCCCTTGCAACACCGCAAGAGCTTGTTAGCAGAGAAGAAGAAAGGGATAGGGAAAATAGCTGACAGTATGTGAAAGTGAAAGTAACAGACAGCAGCGCTAGCCCAAAGTCACATACAATGCAGAATATTGAAAACCCTGCAGTATCTGCACTTCATTAACTAACCAGACCTCAGCCTGGTAGGAAACAGCGCTGCATACACTGACCTTGCACCGGAGGAGAGGTATGCAGGGGGACCCAGACCACGATGCCCGCGTTAACAGCTTCCAGCAGCGTTTGTATTAAAATGGCCACCGAGGAGCAGAGGGAGGGCTGGTCCGGGGGCGGAGCGCATGCAGATGCCTAACCACCTTGTGGAGAGGCCGTGTGCAGCGGGGGAGGCGCCGGCTACTTAGCAGGGAAAGCGTGCTCCCCTGGCATGCATTTAACCCCTGGGACGCTGGACATTTACTGTTTCTATCCAGTCCTCAGTCCCAGGGGGTAGTGGAAAGCGCAGGGATAAGTAGCCTGGTTCCACACTGCAGCCAGTCCCCAGGGAGCCCCCTGCCTGAGGACTAAGGACTGTGCTATTTGGCTGGGACCCACCGAGGGACCTTGCCGCTTACCTGAACCCCCGTAAATCCGGCCACAGTCCGGGCAACTGGGGCCACTGCTAGCTGTGACCCCAGTCACCCACCAGCATCCCCGGATCAGTACCGGCGTTCTGGTACCAGCGGGGTGTAGGAGCGACGACATGGACGTCAGTACAGACTGTCCATGTTGTCTGCTCGTTAGATTTGCAGCCACAGCTGCATTGAAGAACTTCAGGGACCGTGCAGACCCCCACTCTGTACGGTGCATCCGACTTGGGCCAGGCACCGACGAAAACTGAGTGCCTGAGGCTCGGGGGCGGGGTATAGGAGAGGGACCCCAGTGCATCCTAGGAGGATGGAGAAGTTTTTAACTCTGTGGTGCCTGGATGTCTGCCGCCATCGCCTATACCCCAATGTATCCTGTGGATACCCTATGGACCCTGAAGTAGAAATGAGTGTTTGTTATGATGCAACAAAACCATTTCAAAAGACTGCACTGATAAATATGATATGCGACACTTGTATATATGTGGGTGGGAAAGTATTCAATTACACGCGAAAAGCCGAGATCCACGAAAAAGTATCGCCGATTGAGTCTTTTCGCCTGTCGGAAACTTATTCCGTATTCAATTCCAAATACTTTTCACGTACACAGAAAGTCAATGCAATGTAATAGGCGAAAAAGATTCCCCTGTGAATAGCAGGAGAAAAGAAGTGCTACATATTTTTATTTTGGGGTGAAAAGATGGGGAAATCACTCAGAACCCTTGGGACAGCCCCACAAAGGACAACTGTGTTAAAAAATATGAGATATGGTAAGAACTTACCCTTGTTATCTCTATTTCTACGAAGTCCATAGGGTTCCACAGGATACCTTGGGGTATAGGCGATGGCGGCAGACATCCAGGCACCACAGAGTTAAATTTTCAGCCTCCCAGGATGCACTGGGGTCCCTCTCCTATACCCCGCCCCCGAGCCTCAGGCCACTCAGTTTCGTAACAAGCCATAGGCCGGAGCAGGAGCAAAAGAGAGAGAGAAGAAAGTCTGGAACACACAAGAATCACATTCTCACCAGAAGGAGACAGAGAAACCGGTGACCAGATCAAAGCCCATCTGCAGTACAGGTGCGACAGGGCGGGAGTCCTGTGGAACCCTATGGACTTGGTAGAAATAGAGATAACAAGGGTAAGTTCTTACCATATCTCATATTTTCCACTTCAGGGTCCATAGGGTATCCACAGGATACCTTGGGGATATCCCAAAGCAGTATCCTTTAAGGGTGGGGACGCTCCTGTGCTGTAAGGAGAATCCGCCGCCCGAAGGAAGCATCCTGAGAGGCGAAGGTATCAAAAACATAATACCTTACAAAAATATGGACAGATGACCACGTGGCTGCCAATCACCGCTGAAGCGCCACGTCGAGCTGCCCACGAAGGACCCACAGACGTAGTGGAAGAGCTTTAAAAGAGGATGGAACAGGTAGACCTGTGAATCCATCCTGCCAAAGTTAGCGCAGTGGCAGGCCAACCTATTTTATGGAGACCAGAAAGGACAAAACCGAGAGTCTGATTTCTTAAATGGACTGGTACGGTCAACTTAAATTCTTATAGCCCGTACCACATCCAAAGAGGCCTCACCAGCAGAAAGGACTGGGGAAGTAAAGGCAGGTACTATAATTTCCTCATTGATGTGGAAACTAGACACCACCGTAGGTACAAAACCAGGACAAGTGCGAAGCACTGCCCTGTTCCTAGGAAAGATCAGAAAGAGGGAGATCTACATGACAGAGCCCCCCATTCTGAGATCCTACCGGCCAAATCAATGGCCAGAAGGAATACATTCCTAGCCATAAGCCATTTGAAGTCCACTGAGCCCAGTGGATCAAATGGCGGTCCTCAGAGAGCCCTAAAGACCACAGCCAAATCCCAAGGAGCCACAGGAGGAACAAAGGGATGCTGAATATAATGTATACCCTGCACAAAGGTGCGGACATCAGGAAGAGTAGCAATCCTACGATGAAACCAACAGGGCAGAAACCTGCACCTTCAGGTAAGCAAGGCGAAGACCGTTATCTAAGCCCACCTGTAGGAAAGCCAACACTCTGGATATCCGGAATACCCGAGGAGCAGAGCCTGTAGGGCGACACAACTGAAAGAAAGTATGCCATACCTGATGGTAAATTCTTGCAGATAAAATCTTCCGAGCTCTTAGCATGGACATAGGCCCTGTTAACTATAGAGCTGGAAAAAACTCCTAGACCTTAAGAGGGCAGTCTCCACCGCCACACCGGCAAGGACAGACAACCCAGGTCTGGGTATCAGCCAGGATCCTGAGACAACAGGTCTGGTCGTAGAGGTAACCGCTTCGGAGTGTTAACTGAAACACTCCAAAGATCTGAGTAATAGTGCCGTCTGGTCCACGCACGAGCTATCAGCAGGAGCGCGCCTCCTTCTTGCTATTACTGGAGGAAGATGGGATAACGGAGGGACGAGGTACACAACATGGAAGGTCCACTGGACCAACATACGTCTACCATAAGAGTCTCATCTCTGAAAGGCTCCACTTGTTCACCAGAAGATTGAACACCTCCTGATGAAGAGGACATTTCCCTGAATGCATGTCCTGACGGATGGGAAAGCCTGCTTTGCATCTGAGGATTTCTGAATGAACACTGCCGATGACGGCAGGGATATAGCCTTCCACCCAAGCCAGAATTCGAGACACCACTGTTAGTGTCGCCCGACTTCGGGAACCACCTAGGCGGTTTACATAAGCCATCATGATGACGTTGTCAGACCGTACCTGCACGGTATTTCCGTGGAGGACCTGTCCTGCATGCTGGAGAACCGTGAATACTGCTCAGAGTTCTCAGATGTTTATGGAAAGCGCAAAAACTACTGGAGTCCACCTGTCCTGGAACAAGTGTGGACCCGTCACTGCTTCCCAGCCACGGATACTGGCGTCCGTTGTCAGAAGGACCCGGTACGCAATCCCAAAGGGGGTGCCCTTTGTTTAGGTAAGCTTTCCGCAGCCACCAGGCCAGAGAAAGACAAACCTTCGGGGAAAGCACTATTGACTTTATCCTATGGGGCAACCCATCCCATCCGGAGAGGATCAATTTTTCTAGAGGTTCAGAGTGACACTGGGTACTCTCCACCATGTCGAACAGCGACACCCTGGAACCCAGGAACCACATTGCCGAGTGAATAGACACTCGGCGACTCTGCAGGCAACTGCGTACCTTTGCCTGTAATGCAGAGATCTTTTCCTCAATCACAAAGATCCTCAGATGTTGGGATATTGAGCATCCTCTGTGAAGAATCAGAGAGGACCATTTCCAGTGTATCAGTCAGCCCTAACGTAGCAACACAGATATTGTCCGTTGCAGATGGCACTGAAGTATCTCTGGAGACTCTGGTAACACCAGGAGGTCGCCCGGATTGGGTAACAAGCGGACCCCCTGCATCTGCAGGTGGGCTGCCATAACTTCCATGACCCTGGTAAAACTGGAAATGCTTATCGACCACTGCAAACCTGAGGAAAAACACTGGTGTTCAAAGAAAATAGGGACATTCAGGTAGTCACCCTGAATATATCCAACGACACCACAAAATTCCCAGGCTCCATTGAATGATGGAATGCAGGGTCCCCCTCCTGAACCAAGGAGCCCTTAAGAATTTGTTGAAGGATTCGAGGTTGAGGATGTCCAGGTATAACTCCTGCCTGTAGCATAGAGTGTAACACCCTCAAAAATTACAGAGCCTTGTCTTGAATTGACAGAAGACCTGTAATGAAAAACCGTCTGAGAGGCTTTTACCGGGAGGAGAGGACATACATTCAAGAAAATACTTCTTACCCCAGTGTCCGTGGAGGTCAGACACCAGCACTGGGCGAACTGGAGAAACCTGCCTCCAACTCTGGGGTCCCCCGAGAGGAGGCCCGTCCTGTGAGGCTGAAGGCTTATGGTCCAACTTGGGAGTAGGACGTCTTGTAATCCAAGCCTGTTCTTATGGCTGAGCAGATTTCCTGGCTACTAACTGTCTTGGAAAGCTATATTTTAGACTTACCCTAGCCTCAAAGGGCCAAAAAAACAAAATCCCAGACCCCGATGGGACTGTAGCCGATGGCAGACAGGCAGACGTAGCTGCTGCATGCGGGGCCACAATTGTGTCCAGATGAGGGCCAAACAGGACCTGTCCCGTAAAAGGCAAAGCATTCCAAATGGAATCTGCGTCCGCTTTCCAAGAGCGCAACCACAGGGAGCGGCGAGCCGCTACTGCTGCCGAGCCGCTACTGCTGCCGAGGAGATTCTGGAAAGGAGTAGGCTATATGTAAGACTGTCTCATTATGAACGTGGCTAGGTCTCTGAGAATTTGCCACTATCCACCTGCTCCGCTGGAGAGTCAGTGTGCAGAGATCCAGTTACCTACCCAGCGCTCCATGAATCTGGCCCCCCAGCACACGGTCATAGCCGGCCTGGAAGCCCCTCCAGCAAGGGAATAATTGGCTTTTAGATATATTTGCACCTTGCAATGTGTAACCTCCTTCAAGGAGGACCTGGAGGGCATGGGCCACGTAACACTCCTCACTAGGCGCGTAACATGAGAATCTACCCTTAAAAAGGTAACTCCCATTCGGAAAAATTATTATCCGCAAAGGGGTATGCAAAAGGTCAACCGTTGTTGAGGCTGGAACCGCTTACCCGGATTTTCCACGCCTCCTCTAAATGATCCACCTGACCAGATAGAGGAATTACAGTGGCAACACCCTTATCCTTAAAGAAGGCATAGTTGGATTTAGCCACGGGGGATATGTAATAACCAAAGCCACACGGACTGCCCGTATAAGGCCAGGTATATAGACTTTAGACCCAGACTACGCCTCCTTTGCACTAAGGGGCTCGTGTCTGAAAAAGTCAATAATGTCACAGTCATCAGACGTCATGTCTTTACCCGTCTGAGACCCGAAAGGCTGTTTAGAAGGCCGAAATGGTGACTCCCCCTGCAAAACGTCCATCAGGTGCTATACCACTTGGACAATAAATTCACCCACACAGGCTCCTGCGAGACCTGGGGGGGCGAAAAACAGGATACACTGGGGTACCATCAACTGCCCAGGGACCCCTTGTGATGAGACCACCACTCTCTGCGATAACCCCTACGGGGAAACGCAGGGAGCGTTGCCCACCAGGGCTGTAAGCATCTTAGCCAGCCGAGGGCGGTCCCTTTTTTGTGCAGGCACAGTGACAGAAATGGGGCGTGATATATAATACAACATGCCCTCCATAAACCCTCAGCGTCTACATATCCCTCCGCTAACTGCACATGATATCAGTACATTATAGCTGGAAGAGGATATCCTCGTTCACCTTCAGACATGAGGATTGTGAACGGAGCGTATGTGACCTCCCACACAGAAAAAACACGTTTACTGTGAGGTAATAAACACCCTGCGACACCGCACCGCAAGGGCTGTAGCAGAAGAACAGGGATAGGAAAAAGGGCTGACAGTCAGAAATGAAAGTACAGGCAAACAGCGCTAGCATTTAAGTCACATACAATGCACAGATAACATCCTGCATTACAAGCACTGCGATCAACTACACAGACCAGAGCCTGGTAGGAAACAGTGCTGCATACACTGAACTAATTGAAGGAGAGGTATGCGGGGGACCCGGACCGCAATGGCACCTGTAACAGCTTCCAGCAGCGTTTGTCATTCCCAACACATGTAGTGAGAAAATGGCCACCGAGGAGCAGAGAGGAGGCGGGCCCGGGGGAGGAGCGCTGACACAGCCCGCTCAGACCGCTGTGGAATGGCACTGTGCAGCGGGGGAGACGCCGGCTGTGAGACAGGGAAGGCGTTCTCCCCTGGCTTGCTATTAACCCCTGGGACGCCGCGCTGTACCGCACATGCTGCGGTCCGCTGTCCCTGGTGGTCTAGTGGAAGGCGCAGGATCAGTACCTGGCCCCACGCGCAGCCGGTCCCCAGGGAGCCCCCTGCCTGGGGACCAAAAAGGACTGTGTTACCGGCGGGTGCCCACCGCGGGACCCCGCCGCTTACCTTGTCCCCCGTGCATCCGGCCACAGTCCAGGTAGCCGGGGTCACCGCTAGCTGTGACCCCAGCTACCAACCAGCATCCCCGGATTGGTACCGGCGTTCTGGTACCGGCGGGGTGTAGGAGTGACAGCATGGACGTCAATACTGACTGTCCTATGCTGGAGCACTCTAGTTGTGCAGCCACAGCTGCGAAGAAATCTTCAGGGGCCTTGAAAAGACCCCCCTCTGTACGGTGCGACTGGTCCGGCCAGGCACCGACGAAAACTGAGTGGCCTGAGGCTCGGGGGCGGGGTATAGGAGAGGGACCCCAGTGCATCCTGGGAGGCTGAAAATTTAACTCTGTGGTGCCTGGATGTCTGCCGCCATCGCCTATACCCCAAGGTATCCTGTGGATACCCTATGGACCCTTAAGTAGAAAATTCCAGGAAAAAACCGCCCCTAAAAAGTATTTTCATTTTGGGGGTGAAAAATCACAAAGTGGGGGGACAACTTCGCAAACTAGAGAAATAAGGTTCTGGGGGTGCTCTGAAGGGGTCAAGTGTTTTTGGGATTGCAGGTGCTTGCATGAGGGAGGAATTTCGCCTTTATTAAAACTTCACTTCAGAGACATTAAACTATGCTTGCACCCATTTTCAGATACCCCAAATTTGCCAGGACTACTACTTTTCTCCAAAATCCCCCTTCCTTATGCCATTCTTCACCACTTGTGCAAAGACGCTAATTAGAGGCTATTGTACCAACTTAAGTACCCCAAACAGTTTTATTAGGACTAATCGGGCACTACTACATTGATTCCCAATGTTTCTGCATCTTTTTGGAGGGTTCAGGCTGATTTTCCTGATTCTGACACCACTTTCCGCCTGTTCCGACTTTGTATGTCGCCGTTTCAAGTCTTTTGGAATTGTATACGGCGAATAGCGGAGATGCGCCCGATAAGTTTCTGCGGTCAAAAGACACGATGTAGGCGAAAAGTCCGGCAGGCGGAACTTTATCGCGGGTGCTAAACTAATTGAATATGGCCTTCAGTTGCATATCAAATTAATCAGTGCAGCCTCGTGAAGCATCCAATTGCGACTAAGATACATTTTCGGGAAAAAAGACGCTACACCAGTCACTTGGGCCACAAGGCTTATCGAGGCTAGGTGTATAAGGACACATCGGTTCTACCTAAACATATGATATTGGATAATAAGGTCTTCCGGTGGGCAGTCCTTCCTGCTAGCTGCAACTTATCAAAGCTCCCTGCAGGTTCTTGAATTTTGGCCCAACTCCACCGGACTAAAGCCACGTATCCACTAGTAGACATGGAAACGACAGCACGATTATGACATTGTAATCGTGCTGTCGTTTTCATGTCTAGTGATGTGCCTAGACTGAACTCGTTCAGTCTAGGCACATCCATCATCCCTGCACATGCTGAATTTGACGGGATCGTCAGGTTGACGAGCATGTAAGGGCGATGATAGATGTCGGAAATGACCAGCGGGCACGCGCATCGCTGGTCGTTTCCGACCAAAACATGCCCAATGCATACACGATATCGTTCAATCGCTTGGTAAAATCGCTAAGTGGATACCCCCCTTTACACAACCCTTGATCACCACATCATCAAGCCAACCAGGTACACATAAAATGTCAGATTCTGTGTGCCTGGGGCCACAGCCACCGCTGGAATCTATCCTCATGGGTGCAAGGCGCTAATCTTTACCAGGGCTATCAGTTCAGCTGGTGCTCTCCAACAGCACTTCATTAAGTGACCTCAGCCGACCCGTGTCTGTGCCGCTTGCCCCACTAAGGGCTGTGCCAAGGCCCCGATGGGAGTGTTATTAGGAACCTTGGAGGCAAGTTGCAATATGTACAAAAGCATCTTTAGGAAATTTCTGATTCTGTTTTCACTACACTATACCCCATTGAGGTGACCTACTATAATGCTGGCTACACACTAGACGATGTGTGCACCCAGTGACAGGATGAAGTGATGGAGCGATATATTGCGCCATCCGTACAAACTGAACGATGCAGTGAAGGACGGCACGATGCGTCTTTCCATGCTGCATTTAGCAGCATGGTGTTGTTCATTCTATAGTCACATCTGCTGTGCAGCACAGCAGATGAGATGATGCAATGAATGACCCACGGGCACGCACAATCAGGGATACACACTATGCGATCCGCACGATCTATCGTTCCGATACGGAGCGATATATCGTGCAATGGATCGCTTATTACAGTATGTATACCCAGCTTTCGTCTCCCCTCATATTACCTGAACCACATTCCTAAGGCCTGGCTGCTATACCAGTCAGCATGGAAAAGTTTGTGGCAAAGCAACAACGCGGTGCAAGTGGCTGCCATTCCGTTAAACCTAAGGTCAAAACTACACCTGCTTCAGTCCCTGTCAGACCCCTTCCTTGACACCTGCTCAGAATTTGTGTCCAAAGTGCAAAAATTTCTGAAATTCTCTCTTCATTACTAGAAAAAGAGCTGATGGATTTGGAAGAAAATAAGGACTTTTAAAGAGGGTAGGGCTGATTTTTTTCTTTTCATTTAGCTACATTATGTTAGGAATTTAACTCCCCAGACCAAGATGACCCTTAGGGCCACTGTTCAGTTGACATCTTGGCATAACCGTATGACGCTGGCTACAGGCTCTTCTCCATTTTGATTCCTGAAAACATGGGTCTATTCCCAACCTTAGTTTGTTCTTTATTCTCTACACTAGATTTTTTCGTTGGAAAATACTTAAAATAGGTTTACCAGGACAGGTCTGATTTTCCGTGTCACCTGCTGGGTGACATATGCTATACATATTTATGTGATGTGAATAAGAAATAATAAAGACACAAATTAACCTTCAGCATGTTACCTGATAAATGCAGCGTGCAGCTTGGCCAGTCCAGCAGTACCTCTCACGTGAGAGCTGTATATGGGTCTTTATGACATCAGCAGGCTGGGTAGTTATAGATGCCAGGATACCAGCCATGATGCCACAACAGAAATTTGTTAGGGGAATAAATGTGTTCATATTATCTGCAGGAAACAAAAACAAACAATTTACTTTCATAAGTTGTAGATTACATAACACTTCTCAACAGCCATTTTGCATCTGACATGATGTGTGCAGAATCCAAATATACCACCAGAAATTTGAGATCCTGTAATGTTTTTGAGGTGTTTTGAAAAATGTAAATAAACATTTTTAGTATTTAATCACAGTAAGTGTCTGGGAAGACTCCCTTCTTCAGGTTATGCATCCTGTCCAGACCCTTTATCTCATCAGAATCCCCTTACTCATTCTCCTCCATGTGATGATCCTGAGGCAGAACCCTCCTCTTAGCGCTAGATGCCATGTTGCTTGCTGGATCCTATCCCAGCTCCCGGCTGGTGTGCAGAGGGGGAAGTAAGCAGGAAACTTCCCGGTCTGTACAATGACCATTATTAACAGGGGGTTTTCTCACAGTGGGCGGCTTTGTGATGGAGACTCAGTCTCTCTGTCCCAGCACTTTGGCTGATGACCATAAGGACATATGTGGCCCTCACACTAGTAAGTGACCAGTAGAAGTGCCCATTTTTCCTTTGTTTTCATTTCTCTATTTTAAATCAGTGGTATTCTTTTCTTGTATTTGTTTTTTCATATCTTCGGGAGTACATATTTTGCTCTGTTTGAAGTAATGGTAGCTGGTAAAAGTTGTGGCTGGCAAATATATGCGGGAAGTTCACAACAAAATTAAATAAAAAGTCAAAGAAAGCCTATTAGCGCCTTGATGTAGAAAGTATATAAAAATGTATTTTAACGGTGTTCTTGGTGACCAGGATAAAATCTTGCATAACCTGCGCAACTAATCTGACAGAATGTTAGAAAGAAAACTGCCATATGATGCAGTTTGCTGTCCCAATAATATGGTGTGAGCCTAAAGACCACTGTACTTATTTTTGTCTAACTAGTATTGCTTGACATTCTAGCAGAAATAAGAACACTATCAAATAGCTCGAAATGTTTTCAGCGCTATAACCTATGCCTCATGGAGAAAGGCTGCCAGTTCCTGTACCTCATGTTTTACCGTCGGGGACATCAGAGGAAAGAGTCACAAGATGCAGAAATTACAGCAGAGTATCACCCCAAAATAATTAAATGATTTGGTTCACGACTTGAAACTGTCAAACAACAAGCCAAACTTTTGGGTTCTAGGCTACAACAGTGGAACCTTCTGGCTCAAGGTACAACAATTGAAAAAGTTTTAGAACAATAAACTTTTCTTTGGCCACACTGTTTTGAAAAGAAAAATTCAATGTGTGTGTGTACTGATGTTGACGGTTTCATGATTGAGTTTGGTTTTCAGCACAATACTATCGAGTGGTGACTATTTACTGATTCATCGAAAGTATAGTCTGAAAGCGGTGTTCCTCCATAATGTGAACAAACTCCATTCAGTGTCTTTGGTCTATGCAGTGGGCATGAAAGAATCTATGAAAGTATGGCTTGATGGGAATCAAGTAGAAGGATAATGGATAGAATCTTTGTTGTGACTTAAGGGTGGTTACACTGCTGTTAAGTTTGCAAGGTGGTTTCACAAAGTACTGCTGTTTTCTGGGTCTATGGGACAGCATAGACACTAAAAATCACTATATCACAAAGAAGCGTCCAGAAAGAGAAACCTATGTTGCTGAAAATTAGAAAGTCAAGTACATTCCATTCATTGAGCAACATAAAATAATTTTACCTCCGTTTCACATAAACTGGATAAAGAAGGCCAGGCTTTCATTTAGCTGAAGGAAAGGTTTACAAAGTTAAGCGTAGCAAAGCTAAAAAAAAAAAAGCTATATTTGTTGGCCCCCAAATAAGGAAACTGCTTACAGATTAAATATTTAACATTAAATTGATGGAAATTAAGTATGCTGCTTGGTTCACCTTCAATGCTGCTGATCTCATTTACCTAGACCAAAAGGACTTTACATTTTAACTTTTATTAACAATTACATTACGGCTACTTTGGATTGTTAGGAGTTTCTGAAGTTTAGTTTCTGCAGTTTTAAGCATTTCTGTAGATTAGCACTATATAAATAAATATGAAGAGCATATTTCAATTCTATAGAGAGATTAAATAAAATTTTTAACTTCTTACTTTTTTCAGGTATTATCCTTTATTTATATAGCGCCACACAGGTTCTGTAGCACCTTACAAGTACATAAGCAAATGATCACACAAGAAAAAATTATTAACAGTACCAAACAATGCAGGACAAGGACGTGGCTTATACACTTTGCTACATTAGCACATGAGGGAAAATATACAGTCAGGTGCATAAATATTAGGACATTGAGAGAATTTTCATATTTTGGCCTCTATTCACCACCACAATGGCTTTGAAATGAAACAAACAAGATGTGCTTTAACTGCAGACTTTCAGATTTAATTTGAGGGCACTTACATCCAAATCAGGTGAACGGTGTAGGAATTACAACGGTTTCTATATGTGCCTCCCACTTTTTAAGGGGCCAAAAGTAATGGGTCTATCAACTCAAAACTATTTCATGGACAGGTGTTGGCTAATCCCTCATTATTTCATTATCAATTAAGCAGGTAAAAGGTCTGGAGTTGATTCTAGGTGTGACATTTGCAAGCAGTTGCTGTCGACTCTCAATATGAGATCAAAAGAGCTGTCACTATCAGTGAAGCAAGCCATCACTAGGCTGAAAAATCAAAACAAACCCATCAGAGAGATAGCAAAAACTTTTAGGTGTGGCCAAATCAATTGTTTGGAACATTCTTAAAAAGAAAGAACGCACCGGAGTGCTCAGCAACACCAAAAGACCCGGAAGACCACGGAAAACAACTGTGGTGGATGACAGAAGAATTATTTCCCTGGTTAAGAAAAACCCCTTCCCAACAGTTGGCCAAATCAAGAACACTCTCCAGGAGGTAGGTGTATATGTGTCAAAGTCAACAATCAAGAGAAGACTTCACAAGAGTGAATATAGAGGGTTCACCACAAGATGTAAACCATTGGTGAGCCACAAAAACAGGAAGACCAGGTTAGAGTTTACCAAACAACATCTAAAAAAGCCATTACTGTTCTGGAACAACATCCTATGGACAGATGAGACCAAGACCAACTTGTACCAGAGTGATGGGAAGAGTATGGAGAAGGAAAGGAACTGCTCATGATCCAAAACATACCACCTCATCAGTGAAGCATGATGGTGGTAGTGTCTTGGCGTGGGCATGTATGGCTGCCAATGGAACTGGTTCCCTTGTATTTATTGATGATGTGACTGCTGACAAAAGCAGCAGAATGAATTCTGAAGTGTTTCGGGGAATATTATATGCTCATACTCAGTCAAATGCTTCAGAACTCATTGGACGGCGCTTCACAGTGCAGATGGACAATGACCCGAAGCATACTGCAAAAGCAACCAAAGAGTTTTTTAAGGCTAAAAAGTGGAATGTTATGCAATGGCCAAGTCAATCCCCTGACCTGGATCCGATTGAGCATGCATTTCACTTGATGAAGACAAAACTGAAGGGAAAATGCCCCAAGAACAAGCAGGAACTGAAGACATTTGCAGTAGAGGCCTGGCTGAGCATCATCAGGTGATGTCTATGCATTCCAGACTTCAGGCTGTAATTGCCTGCAAAGGATTTACAACAAAGTATTAAAAAGTGAGTTAGATTTAGGATTGTTTAGTTTGTCCCATAACTTTTGGCCCCTTAAAAAGTGGGAGACACATATAGAAACCGATGTAATTCCTATTCACCTGATTTGGATGTAATTACCCTCAAATTAAATCTGAAAGTCTGCAGTTAAAGCACATCTTGTTTGTTTTATTTCAAAGCCATTGTTGTGGTGAATAGAGGACAAAATATGAATATTCTGTCAATGTCCCAATATTTATGCACCTGACTGTAGCTATTACCGTTTTTGTTATGTGTGTGCGGCTAATAAATGTGATGTGAAAGAGAAAATCTGATTTTTCCACTGAATTCAGCATCCCTAAATTAGGATAAAACACATTCACATGCCAGATGCAGAGAGTTTTTTAATTTTGTTGAGTAGTATAATTATTCAGCTTGACAAGAAGCAAAAAAAAAAAACCCACCACCACACAAGTAGTTCAAGGCCTATCTTTCATAAATTTTAATTGCGTTTCTCAGGGGTTTTAGATTTCCATCCTCTAGACCAACAGTTGCCAATGCTGATGAATCCACTCATTCATAAGCATTTACATTGCACAAACCTGGTTTTTCAGACCTCACTTCAGGGGCAGAAATACATCATACAATGAAAGGCAGTCGCCTTCAGGCGCAGCTCTGAAGAAGGCACACCAACCTCCATTGCTCCAGGTTCTGCTGTTTGCGTCCTAGAGTAGTAATAAGCAGGGAGTCCAGGAGTCATGTCCTGTGCTCCTCCCTTTCCCAGGGCCCCAAACCTGGAGTCCTTGTCTCTAGTGTCTGATCTCCAGCAAGAAAACCACACCAATGTACATATAATGGGCTGGGCAGAAGTTGGAGTGCATGGTCTCTCCCTCCATTTCTGGTTCTTCTCACAGCCGCAGGACCTACTGCCTCTTCTGTTGCTGTGGGAGCAGCAAAAAGCTAGAACGAAAGACCTTGATCAGCAACAGATACTGTTTGGGTGCTGGGTGTTGCTAGTTATAAGGGAGAAGTGTGAGAAGAACTATTAATTTGTAAGGAACTGCACTTTCTTTTTTTATGTAATCTGTTTTTATTGAAAACGAAAACAGCACAGTACATATATGGCCTACAACGGCCCACAGAAACATCAAATAAAGTCAAATAATATGAATTCAGTGGACAAATATACTCATACTACATGAAATAAAGGAGCAAGAAAGAATAAGTCAAGTCGCTTAGTTTTAAACGTGCTGTAAATATTACTAACTGAAATAGAATGAAAAACAAAAAACAATATAAAAGCAAAAATCTAAATAACTAATCAAATAAAATAAGAAACATAAGAATTTAAGAAAGAAAATAATAGAGAGAAAGATAATAAAAAAATGGGGAAAAGTAAAAGAGGATGTCGCCACATCCTAAGAGGCACTTAAGTATTTGTTTTGTACTCAGCCGTCTCTTTAAAGTTCAGCCAGCAATACCAAATGTCAGTAAAATCTAGGGGAGATGATTTAGACAATGAGAGATCTTCCATATGCATATACTGATCTATTCTCTGGAACCATCGAGAGATGGGAGGACAAGTCGAAGACCTCCAATAACATGGTACAAGTAGCCCTCGCAGCATTCACCAGATGACGCAACACGGATTTTGTATATATGGATATTGGAAGGTCAGATAAATTTAGCAACCAAAATTCAGGTTTATCAGATAAAGGAAGACCAATGATCAATTCCGATAATTGTCGAACCTTCCTCCAGAATTCAGCTATCACCGGGCATTGCCACCAAATATGGAAAGGAGTGCCCACTGCCTGTTGACAACGCCAGCATAAATCAGATAAATTTGGAAACATCCGGTGGATGTGAACAGGGCATCTATACCACCTTGCCAAAATCTTATATTGGGTTTCTAGAACTTGGAGTGAACAGGAACTAGCAAAAGTAAAATCAAATATTTGTGACCACTGATCCTCAGTTAGGTCCTCCCTAATTCACTATGCCAAGCAGAGACATAAGAAGGTAGAGATGGGTTAGAGCACTCAACATATTTTATATATGGAAGAAATAAGGCGTCTTGGGGGGTCTACTGCCATACATAAAACTTCAAATTTAGTTGGAGTCCAGCGAGGTTAATTAGCCTTAAAAGAATTCACATGTCGTCTTAGTTGGAGAAATACCCAAAAGGAACAAGCCGGGAGATTATATATTTGCTGGAGATCTGTAAAGGATCGTATTCCACTAACTGTCACTAGATGGGATATACGTGTAATACCTTTTGTGGACCAACTAGATAGGTTAGATGCCATAAGGCTTGGGGGAAAATCCGGGTTATCTACCAGCGGAGTAGGTAATGAAGCGCATGGGCTAAAAGAGTGGAGGTTTCTAAATTTATTCCAACAGCGTAGAGTGGGGCCTAGTGTCGGGTGAGATAAAGATGGACATTTAACAATCCAAGGAAGGACATGAGGTGGTTTACCTACTGTGTGACCTACTACACATGTCCATTGTTTGGTTGCAGATAGACGAGACATTTCAACAATCCTAGACAAGTGGACTGCATGGTAATAAGTAAGGAAGTGGGGTAATTGCAAACCACCTCTCAAACGGCTTTGCGTTAATACAGCCTGTGATAGTCTGGATCTACTAGAGCCCCAAACAAAATGTCCCACTAAGCTTTGCAATTCCCGAAAAAAGGAAACTGGTATGGTAATAGGCAACACTTGCATCAGGTATAAGACCTTAGGTAAAATAGACATCTTAACCGTATTAATTTTACCCAAAATAAGAGGGGGAAAATTTAACTGGTACAAATTATTATTTGAAGGGGATAGAAGAACACCCAAATATTTAAGACTAGAAGAAGTCCAAACAAAGGGAAAAGCACCTCTAAGACTTGTCACAGTGCTGTCAGGTGCTGATACATTCATGGCAACGGATTTGGAATAATTGATTTTAAAATTAGAGATCCCACTGAATCTATCAAACTCATGCATGAGGGCAGGGAGAGAGGTCACCGGCAAAGAGATAGTAGCAAGGAGATCATCAGCAAATAGTGCCAAATTGTACTCATGGTCTCCAATCTGCACACCTTTAATATCCCCATTACACCAGATAGCCCTCGCCAATGCCTCCATGCAAAGTACAAATATAAGAGGAGACAGTGGGCATCCTTGACGGGTACCATTATTGATCGGGAAAGGCTCTGAAAGGGCCCCATTGACCCGTACTCTGGCCGTGGGAAATTTATAAAGGGCTAAAATACGATGAAGACAGTGAGAGCCTAACCCCATATATCGAAGAAGGCCTTCCATGAACTGCCAATCAATCCTGTCGAAGGCCCTCTCCGCATCTGTTGAGAGTAGGATAACAGGGGACCCAGTACCTCTAGCAAAATGGATTATATCAATAATCTTAGAGGTATTGTCTTTAGCCTCTCTACCTTGAATAAATCCAACTTGGTCTTCATGTATCAAGCCAGGGAGAAGAGAACCCAGCCTATTTGCCAGCATTTTAGCATATAATTTTAAATCATTATTTAATAAAGAAATAGGCCTATAGCTAGCACACTGGGCAGGGTCCTTCCCCTCTTTAGGGATTATTGAAATATGTGCTTCAAGTGTCTGAGGGGAAAAACCTACCCTATCGGAAACTTCATTACAGGCTTTCAAAAAAAGGGGCAACAGCATAGCTCGAAACGTCTTATAGTAACTTACAGGAAAACCATCGGGGCCAGGGCTTTTCCCAAGAGGGGTATTTGATAGTGCAAGATCTAGTTCCTCGTAAGTAAAGGGGCGATCGAGAGAAGTCAGATCACTCTTATCAAGTTGTGGGAAATCAACCGAAGAGAGGTAATTTCTGATCGCTTCATGAGGCGTTAATGAATGGGTAGGCGATTGTTCCTTACGTAAATTATAAAGTTTCAAATAAGTTTTGAAAGGCAGCTGCAATCTGAGGAAAGGTATGGACAACATTCCCCCCTGAATCCCGAACATTAGAGACATAAGATTTTAACCTCTGAGTTTTTAGAGCTCTAGCAAGCATTTTGCCAGGCTTATTTCCCCATTGATAAAATTTATGCCTGCATTTCTGTAAATCCAATTTAATTTTACCCTGAAGAAGCTTATTAAGAGCCTGTCTTGCTTCAGTAAGTTCTCTCAATGTAGTTGCATCTAAAGAGGATTTATGGGATGTTTCCAGGGACTTAATACGGGCTAGAAGTTGTTGCCGTTGAGCCATCCTTTCCCTTTTTAATCTAGAACCCAGTTGGATACAGTGTCCTCTAATCACACATTTGTGTGCCTCCCACACCATTATCTTAGACACATCTGGAGTGTCATTAATATCGATATATTCAGTGATGGCTTTGAGAAGATCGTTTATACTACAGGGGTCACTAAGTAAGATCTCATTAAAGCGCCATGTCCATGGTCTGGGTGTCGAGTTAGGAAAACATATATTTGCAAAAATTGGGGCATGGTCAGACCAGGTAATATGACCTATTTGACTATGGGGAAAATATTGAAGGTTTCTATGATCTACAAGAAAGTAATCAATAAGTGAATATACAGAGTGCGGGTTAGAGTAAAACGTATAATCTCTAACCGTTGGATGTTGAGTCCTCCATAAATCTATCAATTGGTATTCAGAAAAGAGTTGACGTACTCTGCGATGGTCCCGCAAGGAGACTCGGGGCGATTCCAAAGAACAGTCTAACACAGGGTCCAAAGACCAATTAAAGTCCCCACCTATTATTACACATCCCTCTCTCAATGGTTCCAAAAGTTTCAAGACCTTGTTAAAAAATTGCCTCTGTTTCTGATTGGGAGAATAAACATTTACAATAGTGTATACTTGATTATATAACTTACATTTCAATATCTGACATCTGCCTTCCATTAGAATATGATGAGATATATCTGTAACGGCGAGCCTACGAAAAAGAAGTATAGCCACTCCCAGAGATTTACTCTGAGAGTTATTACTACAAAACACATGAGGATAATAATAATTCCCAAGCTTAGGAGCAACTAGTTTTTAAAGTGTGTTTCTTGCACAAAGGCTACATCTACTCTCTCTAGGTGAAGTTCTCGCAGTAAAGTGGACCGTTTCTCAGGAATATTAAGACCTTTAAACATTAAAGGAACATAATTTTATGTTTTCTGACTTAAGGGAGGCCATGGCAGTGGCTGTGGAAGAAGTTAATCATAAAGAGTGAGGCATTATATAAATCTTATAAAGGTTTACATGTGCAATAGAGATGTAGCGACTAAAAAGGGAAAAAATAAAAACAAAAAGATTAAAATAAAAACAAGAATAAAAAAAAAGAAATAAAATAGTGCAGGAGAAACAGAAAAAGAGTCTTATTAGAAGAAACAGAGAAATATATCCATGAGGAAAAATTTCCGCTATTGGAGCAAGCAGGAGACGGTAGTCGGCCCATGCTCCAAGGTCGAAAATGCGGAACGACCCAACTGGGGTAATGCAGCCATAACCACCCCCGGGAATAAAGAACTAACATATATCCTGTAAACGGTAATATCAAAGAGAAAAAAAAATAATATATATCTACATAATAAGAATAACAGTACCATCTACATTAGCATCATAAATGTATGAGGCACATCCATAGAACAATTCTAGGAGAATTTCGCAAAGAACGAAAAACAAATAAATTCTTTCCTTTCGTACAAATGACAAATAGAAAGCATTAAACTGTTAGGGTAGAACCAAGACAATTATAAGAATCTATAATCATCAAATGATCAGTGAGCAAACTAACCCCCAACAATATCAAAAGGATACAATTCCGGACATGTACCCTGTCTAAGCCCAACAAAGGAGCAAAAAAAAAAAAAAAACACATTTAAATATCGCAAGTGGTCAGGTGGAGAAGTTGAAGTATGCCTCTGCCCCCTCACTGTTGTCCAAGGAGCTTTTGCAACAGGTGAGACGGGTGGGTCTAGATGTGAGAACAGGTGGAACCAATCTTGGAAGGAGGTATTGAAAGAGTGCGTCACAGAAATTATCCAGGTCTTCCGGTGTCTGTAAGACGAGTTGGCGACCATCGTGCATGACTTGGATACTCAGAGGAAATCCCCAGCTAAAACGGACACCTTTCTGTTTAAGAATGTCAGTAAGAGGCTTAAGAAGACGCCGGTGATGGAGTGTATTCCAGGAGAGATCAGGGAAAATTTTAACTTTACTGCCGTTAAATTCAACACCATCCAGTTTGCGTGCTTTGCTGAGAATCTCTTCCTTAAGATGATGGTAGTGAAGTCGACAAATAATGTCTCTGGGAGCCTCAGATTGGAGACCCTTTGGTCTTAAGGACCGGTGTGCACGATCGAAAGAATGGTATTATCTGGTTCTGCATCTGTGAGTTCATTGAACATTTTGGCTAGTGCATCAACTATAGCAGGACCTTGGACATCCTCCGGGATTCCCCGGATACGTAAATTGTTACAGCGACCTCTATTATCGAGATCATCTAATCTCCGTTGCATCACTCATCTCTTGTGCATGCGTAGATACAATGTCCCAAACTTTTTGTTGAAAAGAACTAACTTCCTCCATGTGTGTCTCCATGTCAGACACCCGGTGAGCAACATGAGAAATTTCTTTTTGAAGAGTAGCAATTTCCGCCTTGACTGTGGCCCCAATTTTCCTATCAAGGTCTAGAAAGTCTTGTTTCGTGGGGAGAGAGCGTAAGTGCGTTAGAACCTCAGCCATAGCGGTATCTGATATATTTCTGGAACCAGTATGAGTTGGTGACTCCATAAGTCCAGTATTATCAGACGATGTAGATGGGTTAGAATCAGAACGTGCGTTATCTTCAAAAGCACCACCATCAGGGGTAAGATAGCGAAATAGATAAGGTTGCAATGATGTATCCGCAGTCTTCTTTGCACTAGGTGTCCGCACTGTCTTCCTAGTTTTTCCCATCAGAGAGATAGAGACAGGAGAGACAAAAAAGTAAACACACACATGGAAAAAGAGGAAAGAGCAAGCACAGCAGATATGCAGTACAAAAATATTATTACATGGATAGCCTCAGAAGGTACATTCCCAGGACACGGTCACCACGTACCAATCCCCATAGTATACGGGTGAATCAGGGGGTCATGGCCATCTAGTAGCGTATGAGTCAGCCCATAGAAAACAACATCTATCTCCGCAATGATATATAAGAGATATAATAGTAATATTAGGCAATACAATATGTTATAGACACCTGTTGTGAGATCAATCAGGAGGACTTTTGTAAATAGGGAGGCGTGAAGTTACAAATGTGGCCACACGGGGGAGCTCCAAGCCCAAATATGTTATAGTATCAATACACACTCATAGGAATGAAAGGAGATATATTGGAAGAAAGGAAAAACACGTATGGGTTTGCTTGCGTAAGGAATATATCTGTTATCCGACAAAGTGGCACAATATTTTTTGTTGGGTACTTTCCACTGGCTCGCTTTCTTTGTGGTGGGCAATCACAAGTCCTGCAACATATCAGCACAGATGTCGATATACCGCTTAGAAAGTAGGCCTCTGTCACCTCCAAAACGGGGCTGGCGCAGTACTACTCTAAGGGCACAGGTCAGGGGACCCCGCAGGGAGTACTCGCTGAGGGGGAGATCCGCTGGAGTGTCACAGCAAAGTCTCTTATAGCGGGAGTTCCAGGTAGGTATTTATATTTTAGTGGTTTGCAGCAGGGAAGAGAAGCTGGATGGAGAGTGGAAGGGAAGTCCCTATAAGCAACTCAGAGGTGCAGACCTCTCTTACCCCAGGTGCCTGTGCAGTGGATCACCGGGGGGCCATCCGTCTGTTCAAGCCGCTTTTCTTCTCCTCTCCTGATAACAGCAGCATTACAGATGCCTGTGGCTGCAGGGGATATGGTAAGCCAAGATGGCGGGCGTCTCCGGAGGTCAAATGCTGGATGTGGACAGGAGCGGCAGGCCGAGGGGAGGAAGTCCCGAGCGTGGGGTGTACTGCGCTCCTGCAGCCGCTCACCACCCAGCAGCAGGTAAAGGGAGCAGCACCTCCGCCACGATGTCTTGCCCGGTCACGCGTAGCGGCGCTCTCGTGTGAGTCACCGCTCAGAAATTTAGTCCCCGGCTTGGGCGGCAGTCACAGGCCTCGATCCGTGGTGAGGCAGCAGGACACCCAGAGAGGCACCAGAACTTTCAGTCAGGCCCCCGCAGGTATGTGAGAAGAGTTGAGGACAGTCAGAGTGACCACAGTGAGGTATGAAGAGGTGAGGAAGCAGATCTTTGGTGCTTAGGACACGGAGCACCAGTCCAGCACGTCTGGTCAAGATGATTGCCAGGCCACGCCCATCGGAACACCACTTTCTATTTGACTGTATGATGTAATTTTAACATTGTATTGTACAATCTTTCTAGTGCTACAATGTTTATTATGTAGATTCTTGTATTGCATTGTATTTAATACGCTGATACTATTAACATTGTTATCATGGTGATGGGTACACACTTTATATCGTAGCGTCTGTTGTTGATGACGTCTACAATGAGCACTCTGGTGGGCGGGTGTGCGAACCCGGCCCCAGGCTGGCATTACACATGGTGGATGTGGTATATAAGGTGTGTTTTATTGTTCATTTATCCTGATGACAATATGACTGTAAATTGAAACATTGAAAGCACATCTGCTTCTGTGATTTTATTGTAATATATGCCTGTAGTGCCGCTCCTTCATATTCGTCATCTGTTTATTTGTAAGGGCACCGGCAGCAGTATTGGACATAATTTGGAGTGCCAGACCTCGTGCGTATCCACTAGACGATTATAATGATCAATTGAACGATTACGACATAGTTAACGTTCAATAGCTCATTAATCGTTCATAAATCGTGCATTAAAATGTCGAAAACAACCAGCGATACGCGCTCCCGCTGGTCGTTTGACATCTATCATCGCCTGAACATGCAGGCCAACCTGCCAATAACAAAAGAATGTGCATGTTCGGGGAGGAGGGAGTCTGCCTGCACTGAATGACATATCGTTCAGTGTAGGCACATTATCCACTGCACAGGATGAAGAACGATTGCACGAAAACAATGTTGTAATCATACAGTCATTCCACTCTCATGTAGTGGATACGCACCTAAAGTATAAATGAGTAGACAACACAGAGTGAGTACTCAAGTCAGGGCAACCAGTATGTATATATGAACATCTGCCTTTTGGAATATCTGTGCTAGCTGGAATGGATACAGATGTGTCCTCATAACTCAGGCTCCTTGTGTGTTAAACAGCCCTTCCAATCGCGCCATGCCGTGGTGTGACTCGGTAGCACCACGGCATGTGACACATTCAAAATCGTTATTTGAAAAAAAAAAAAAAACTACAATAATTAGAGTTTATAGTATTTAAGGATATTGAAAAGTATAATCTAAAATTGGCTACAAAGGAGTCAAAATAATGTGTTGTTAGTAGTCAATTACATAGATATGCAACAATGTGCCTAATACCGGTATACTGACATTTAACAATGAAGACAACACAAAACAATATAAATAGATCCTCGTGTCGATTGAAGTGTAAGCCACATTCAAAAAAGGTTCAGGATATCCTGATCTCCTTCTATAATTGTGTTAAGGACTTACTCAGTCTGATAGGGATGCTTATAAGAACAATGTCCCCTCTTGAATTTCTAAGAGGTGAGGTTTGCACAATGTGTGGAAAGTCACATATAAGCAGGATATGGCTGGGAAGTGATGATATGCATAGACAGCGTTTTACTCACCCAGTCCTGCAGCATGTAAAAATCCACTTGTATAACTGGTATCTGTGACGAGACAACGTCAGAAGTTCAGTTCCCTTCAGGGAAATAGAGCTGGCCGTTTGCTAGTAGCGCGGTCAGCAGTCCGGGATCGGGATAGTGTAGAGGTGTCCGCCGGCAGACTTGCACACGCTGTTTTCAAATAGAGCATGTGTGACCGATGTCCCAAGATGCATCTAGCGAACGGCCAGCTCGTTTTCCCTGAAGGGAACTGAACTTCAGGCGTCGTCACAGATACCAGCTATACAAGCTGATTGCGACACGCTGCAGGACTGGGTGAGAAAAAACGCTGTCTATGCTTATCACCACTTCCCTGCCATATCCTGCTTATACATGACTTTCCACACATTGTGCAAACCTCACCTCTTAGAAATTCAAGAGGGGACATTGTTCTTATAAGCCATTTGGTATATTTTCCCTATCAGACTTATTAAGTCCTTAACACAATTATAAGAGATCTGGATATAATGACCTGTTAAAACATTGGATCAGCTAAAATTTCACATTAAAGAACTTCCTTCTATATTGTTTAGCTTTTATGAATGTGGCTTACACTTCAATTGACACGAGAATCTATTTAAATAGTTTGTATGGTTTTGTGTTGTCTTCGTTGTTAAATGTCAGTATACCGGTATTAGGCACATAGTAGCTAATTACATAGATAAAATCTGCAAAAACAGCACATTATTTTGACCCCTTTGTAGCCAATTTTAGATTATACTTTTCAATATCATTAAATACTATAAACTCTAATTCTTGTAGTTTCTTTTCAAAGGGGAACAAAGGGAGGCTGAATCCTGAGAGCACCCTGGAAAAAGGTGCGGATATCTGGCAGCGGAGCAATCCTTCACTGGAACCACACAGATAGTGCAGATACAAAAACTTTCAAAGAAGCTAGTCGTAAGTCGAGGTTCAAACCAGACACTAAAGAACGCCAAAATTCTAGAAACACAAAACACCTGAGGATCGTTATTTCTCATGCCACACCACTGAAAATAGGTATGCCATCCTCTAAGGTAAATCCAGGCGGAGGCAGGCTTGCGCGCCTGCAGCATCGTGCTGATGACAGTTAGAGAAACCGATGGACGTCTCAAGAGCCACGCCATCAAAGACAGACGACCCAGATCCGGGTAAAGGCATGGACCCTGAGACAACAGGTCCGGACGTTGAGGCAGAAGGAGCGGAGTGTCGACGGAGAGAATCCGAAGATCTGAGTACCAAGGACGTCTGGGCCAGGCCGGAGCCACCAGCAAAAGTGTGCCACCGTCCTGCTTGAATTTCCGAAGAACTCGAGGAAGCAAAGATATCGGAGGGAATAGATGCGCCAATTGGAAGGTCCATCTCACCAACAGAGCGTCCACCAAGCTTGCTTTGGCATCGCTTTTTCTGGAGCCGTACACGGGCAACTTGAGATTGTGACGGGATGCCTTGAGGTCCACCTCTGGCAGTCCCCATATGTCCACGAGCAGTTGAAACATGTCGAAGACAGATAATTGGCTGAGACAGGATCGGTGTAAAATTAAATCGGGGCGACGCCATTTTGCGAATGACAATGAGACGCCATTTTTTGACTGGCCGCCCAGCGCTATTTTAGTGAAACACGCCATTATAAGTACATACGGAGATGCTATTTAGCGTTGTGCGATTCCCACGCAATAGAAAGAAGTTAAAAGTCCTCACCATACAAATACAGTCACTAAAACATATAAAATGATTAACCCTGCAAAACACGTACCATGGTGTACTCCACAAAACAGTCGCACAGCCCTAACTAGCGTCTTTTCCCAATTCCCAAATATTTACACACTGCACACTTACATAAAAGGTTCCTTAACATTAAAGTGTAATATTCAAGGTTTATTCAGTAATGATTAATGTTGTGAAATAAAGATAATTTGATATCTAAGGTTTAGTACATGATAAGCAGACCGTGTCTGGTGTTGTACTGATCCACTGTGTCAACAGATTTCCGGTATCATCGGTGAGAAGAATATGCGTCTGCAAATTATGGACTGTAGAAAGTTAGAACATTAAAATGTACTCTGTAATGTTACCAGCTTAGATTACCATGCAGCGGGAAAAAGCATACAAAGGCTGACTTGTGTCCATTTGAATTGACCTATGAAATATTCTGTAACAGACGCATCATGACGGAGAACCAATGGAATCATGCCAATCTGTTCTATTGTATTGCCTATCCCTGTAAGTGTATATATGTGCGCTCTCTGACCCCAGTCGAGTCTTCTTGCTGTGCTGTTGACGGAAGTTTCTATTGCTGATGCCGGTATCTGGGCCCAGAGCGCGTGCGTATATAACAACTGTACCTTGGGTCTGTATGATTTACTTGAGCGAATTGTATTTACATCACAACGTGTAACCACCTGTTTTTATATTGAATATCTTTTTGTGCTTTGGAACCACACAAAGTCTGAAAGCATTTATTTCTTGTGCGAATCATTACGCTGAATAGCGACAATTTTAGAAGGTATAAGAAGGAATATTGTTAGAAGGTATACACAGGCAGGAATCAATAAACACCTCTTGGTAAAGCAACCACTCCCCGGGATGCACGTCGTGACGGCTGAGGAAGTCTGCTTTCCAATTGAGGACTTCTGGAATGAACACTGCCGAGATGGCTGGAAGGTGGCACTCCGCCCAAGACAGGATGCGTGACACCTCTGTCATCACTGCTCGACTGCAAGTGCCCCTTGATGGTTGATGTATGCCACCGTGGTGGCGTTGTCTGACTGAAACTGCACGGCTTTTCCTTGAAGAATGTGACTTGACAAATGGAAGGCCCTGTACACGGCCTGAAGTTCCAGAATGTTGATCAGGAGAATTGCTTATTCCACGGTCCAACGGCCCTGAAGTGAAAGTGAACTGGGCATATTCCACCATGTCGAATGTGGACACCATGGACCCTAGAACCCTCATCGCTGAGTGAACAGACACCCGACCACTGTCCATGCAACTGCGCATGCAGATCTTTTCTGGGGTTAGAAGGATCCTCTGCTGATGCGAATCCAGAAGGGCTCCCAAATGAACCATCCTCTGGGAGGGAATTAGGAAGGATTTTTTCCCAATTTATTAGCCACCTGTGCGCTTGCAGACAATTGAGGTCGTCGAAGATACAGCAGAAGCCGTATACCCTGACTCCGTAGATGGGAAGTGGTGCTGCAATATAGCAAACCGCATATACCACTGGTGGGAAGGCGCTATGGGAACATGAAGGTAGGAGTCCTGAATGTCCAGGGAGACCATGTAGTCCCTAGGTTCCATAGCCAGAATGATGGAACGCAAAGTTTCCATCCTGAATTTTTTGCACTCTGAGGAACTTGTTCAGTGACTTTAGATTGTAGGATAGACCGATGAGTCCCATTGGGTTTCTGAACCAGAAACAGAGTAGAGTAGTAACCCGTCCCGCGTTGAGAAAGCGAACTGGAAATTACCGCTGTTTTCAGCAAGGACTCTATGGCTCTCTGAACCTGCAAGGCCTTGATTTCATCCAGAGGACGACTCGTTCAGAAAAACTGGTGGGGAGGTCTGTGACGAAAGGAGTGGATGTACCCCTGAGAGACCCCTTCTCGTACCCAAGCATCCGTGGTGTTATTGCACCAGCACTAGGCGAATTGAAGAAGTCGGCCTCCCACTCTTGGATACCCCAGAGGGAGGCCCATCCCATCAGGCTGAGGGTTTAACCTCTGGCTTGGAAGTAGGGCATCTAGCACTCCAAGATTGTTTCTTAGGCTTAGGGGTTGATTTGGCCGATTGCCTAGGGAAGAATTGGCTCCGACTTCCCCTGAGAATGAAAGGACCGAAATACAGAGGTCCTAGCCTTTGAAGACGCAGCTGCTGATGGTAGAAAAGCTGACTTAGACTTCGCCAGGTTGTCTACAATTTTGTACAGGTCCGGCCCAAATAATATTTCTCCATTGAAGGGCAAGGTTTCCAGGCCCTTTTTGGAGTCAGCATGCGCCCTCCAGGAACATAACCACAAAAAGTGGCGAGCAGACAGCTGTGGCCGAGACTCTGGAGGTCAGTAGACTGGCATCCAAAGCCCCCTCACCAATATAGTCAGTGGAATCTCTCATCTGGCCCACTAAGCCCTTTGAGCTTCAGGCGCCTCCTCAGAGAAAGTATCCTCCAGCACATTGGCCCAGCTCTCAATGGCCTTAGCCACCCAGGAGATGGCCATGGACGAACGGGCCACCACCCCTGAGAGAGAATAGATTGATTTCAAGCAAGTTTCCACTTTCCTGTTCGTGGAATCTTGTAGGGATGAAATGGACGGCATAGGCAGTGTAGTACTTTTGATTAAACTAGTAACGTGAGAATCAACCACAGGCGGTGATTCCCACTTTTTGAAATGACCTGCAAGAAACGGACAACTAGAAGCTAAACGTTTTTGCTGCCGAAAGCTCTTGCTAGGTCATTGACAAGCCTCCGCCATGTGGTCTGTCAGCTGGTCAGAGAGGAAAAACTGCTGAAGTTACTTTTGTCTGTTTTAAATTCGGTTATTTGGATTTAGGGGCCAGAACGTCACCCTCTATGTCAAGGATGGATCGAACCGCCCTTACCAATGCTGGCACATTAATAGAAGATTTAGGTTCCACCTCCCGGACAGGGGAATCCAAATTAGAACGCTCAGGCATTTCTCCATCATCCGAGGAAGCGTCCGTGTCTGACAGTTGCATAGACTGGGATGATATAACAGGACGTTTAGACACCTTCTGAGGTTTTTCACTCTGTAGCAATGCCTGAAAGGCCAAACTCTGGACTAACTAGAGAACACATCCATCCAAGGCGGCTGACCAGCTTGCGGAAGTCCCTGGCAGGGAATGACAGACTGTTACCGAAGGAGACTGCATATAGAGCGGTAACCCCTGATAGGGAGCAACAGTTTGAGGCCCAGGAGTAGACTGCAATAATTGCAGGATACCCTGAGAGGGGGAGATGGCTGTTTGGGGTAACTCCATATGGGGGAGAACGGCCGGGACCGCCAGGCGATCCGCGATGGAGGACAAGCACCTGAGATATCACCAGCCCATCCTGAGATAAATCCTCCTTTCCAACCCCTGCAGCGCCTGCAGGAGAGCAGAATGGTAGCAGCGGAGCGCTCGACTTCCTTCTCAGACATGGCTGACTAAATGAAAATTTATATATAAGTCTTGTAGCGTCAAACTGGGGAGCGCACAAGCATATAACACAGGTCCACAGATATGGAACCATGTAGCACACAACTGTATGTGACAGACCTCACCAACACTTGAATTTATAAGCGAGATCAAACAAAAGCCCTTCCCACACACACCTGTCAGGGCTGTAGCAGGAAAGGGATAGGTATAGGACTGACAACTTTAGAAATAAAGCACAGACAGTCAGCGCTAGCAAAAGTCACATACAATGCAGAAAGTAATACTCACTGCATCTTGACACTACAATCAACCTGCCCAGTGTCTGGGACGGCTATAGTGCTGCATACACAGTTCCTGCAGGGGAGAGATATACAGGGGGACTGGTCCACTCAAAAGCCTGGGAGATCTGCGCTGCCACTGTAGAAAAAGTTGGCCGCCAGAGACCTCAGAGGGGTGTGGCCATAGGAGAGCAGCTCAGCGACACCAGACTCGAGCGGAAAGGTGAGGAGCCGCTAAACAGGGAAGGCTGCCTCCCCTGGTTGACTATTAACCCCCGGGATGCCAGCTCCCATTTGCCGCACAAGTTCCCTGGTGGTCCAGTGGACAACGCTGGGTATGGGAGGCCACTGCCACTAACTCCGGTATGTCCCCAGAGACCGGAGGCAATGGACTGTATAAATGCAGTGATCCGTGACCTTACCTGTCCCCGTCGATCCGGCAGCAGTCCTGGGAGCCCGCAGAGACCAGCTAGCACAGACTCTGGGATCCCGCTGAGATCCCCAGATCTGTACTGGCGTCACGGCGCCGGGATGACGGAGCGGCAGCTTGGACGTCCAATGGACAGTCTGACGCTGCCACTCTGAAAAGTTTAAAAGTAAAAAATAAACTAAAAACTCATAAAATTAAAAAGTAGCTTAGAGGCTGCTAAACAGTGACCCAACTCTGCCCGAGCAGCAACTGAAACTGAGGTGCCTGTGGCTCAGGGTATAGAAGAGGATGGACACAGTGTATCCTGGGAGCTAAAGCTTTTAACTGCATGGTGACCGTGGATCCAGATCCAGTTATACCCCAAGGTCTACCCTGTGGACCCACTATGGACCCTGAATAAAAGGTGACCTTATGAAGTCCAATGTACTTTAGGGCAGAGGTTCCCAATCACGATCCTCAAGGCTCCCCAACAGTTCAGGTTTTAGAGATATCCATGGTTGAGCACAGGTGATTTAATTAGTACCAAAGTCAATTTGATATAACCACCTGAGCTTAACCATGGATATCTCTAAAACCTGAACTGTAGGGGAGCATTGAGGACCACGTTTGGGAACCTCTGCTTTAGGGATTTCTACTGTCCCTGTAGGAATCCTTACAGAATCTTCATACGGTGCTCCAGTGTTGAACATATAGGTAAGCGGGAGAAAACTAAAAATATTGTAATACTGATAAGCTTATATAAATAAATATGTGCTCACATGCAAGAATAAAAAGTGAACCAGTTAGCAACTAAAAAAAAGTGTTTGTCTTTTTATACACAGTCGTGAGTGTAAAAAGCACACAGCATGTGCCTTTAGGTGACCTGCACCAAGATGTGAATTTAAAAGGAATTTATAATGCTCGTACCAACGTTAGTTGGATCATTCTCAGGTACAATGATGTAGCTCCCAAAGATTAATTCCTCAGCTAGAGGTGCATAAAAATGAAGGGAGATAAAAAAGAAATGGCTTCAAATAGTGTGGTATTAAGGTAAATGCACACTTTAATAATAAAAGACCCGTACAATAAAGCAAACATCAATCAGCTTATCTGTCCCAAGTGTAGGAGGTGACCACAGGAACTTCCAACGGTGTTTCATCCAGCTGTATTCTCTGGTGACTTCTTCAGGGGAATAGCAATAGCACAAGAACCTTATTTATAGCAACGTTTACATTAGACTTTCCCGCATTTGTCCGCCGTTTCCCGCCAAACAACGGCATTCTCACATCCTCTGTGTGCGTGTGTGAATTAATAATTCTTGCGGTAGTGTGGCTACTACCGCAATACTGCGCATGTGCATAATCTGTGATGGTCGCGGCTAAAGTACAGTGATATAGGGTGGGATTATTGCCACTGATAGGACTATGTGGTCTAAGCCTATTAACACTCAGGTTGTCAGTGCTAGGTAAAAAACAAGAGCCATATTCTCATGGACTATTGGTGTCCAAAGACACGTTTAGTACCAACCTCAGGTAACACCGGGGGCCATTTTCTAGTAGACTAATTGTATATATACCCCAACTTAGGCCCATATTAAATTAGAAGCGAAAAGCCGAGATCAGCGAAAAAGTATCACCGATTGCGACTTTTCGCCTGTCGGAAAAGTATCGCTGTATTCAATTCCATTCGCTTTTCGTGTACGCAAAAATCCAATGCAAATCAGCAAAAATTATTTGCCTCTGAACAGGTGGTGAAAAGTTCAAAATTTTTGTTTGGGGGAGCAAAGGTAGGGCAACAACTCAGAACAGCCCCCCAAAGGACAACTTCGTCAAAAAACAAACAAAAAAAAAAAAAACTTACCCCAAATAAGTGCTTTGAATTTGGGGGCGAAAAAGTGCAGTGGGGGGAAAAATTAGCAAACTAGCAAAATAGGGTTCTAGGGGTGTACTTTTTTGGGGGTGCAATCTCAATTTAAAAGTTCACTTTAGTGACTTTTAAACATGCTTGCACACATTTTCAGGTACCCCAAATTTGACAGGACTACTTATTTTCACCAAAAAATACTGCTTTATGCCATGCTTCATCACTTGTGCAAAAACGCTAATTAGTGGCAATTATGCAAAATTATGCACCTTAAAAATAGTTTAAGTAGGGCTAATCTGGCACTACTACATTCATCTCCAATGTTTCTGCAGCTTATTGGGGGGTTGAGGCTCATTTCCCCGATTCTGACACCACATTTTGCATCTTTTGACTTCGCGTGTCCGTCTTCGCATACTTTGGAATTGAATACGGCAAAGAGCAAAGGAGCGCACGATAAGTTTCTGCGGCTAAAATACGCGATGTAGGCGAAAACTCCAGCAGGCAACACTTTAGCGCGGGTACGAAACTAATTGAATACCGCCCTTAGTGCGGTATTGACTTTAGACTAGGCATCATCTGCAGTGATATTTTTTAAGGTTGATTACCATCATCACATAATATATAATCCACTTCATACTTAAATGAATATTCCAACATATATATTACATACATATATTACAGCTTGGATATTAAGATAACATGGAAATTAAAAACCTCAAAAAATATGAGATATGGTAAGAACTTACCCTTGTTATCTTTTTCTATAGGATGCACTGAGGTCCCTCTCCTATACCCCGCCCCCGAGCCAAGGCATCTCAATTTCGTAACAAGCCATAGGCCGAAGGAGGAGAAGAAAGAGAAGAAAGTCTGGAACACACAAGAATCACCTTCTCTCCAGAAGGAGACGGAAAAATTGGTGACCAGATCAAAGCCCATCTGCAGCACAGGTGCGACAGGGCGGGAGTCCTGTGGAACCCTATGGACTTCGAAGAAAGAGATAACAAGGGTAAGTTCTTACCATATCTCATATTTTCTACTTCAAGTTCCATAATGTATCCACAGCATACCTTGGGGATGTCCCAAAGCAGTATCCTTTAAGGGTGGGGACGCTCCTATGCAGAAAGGAGAATCCACCGCCCGTAGGAAACATCCTGAGAGGTGAAGGTATGAAATGCATAATACATCACATAGGTATGGACAGAAGACCACGTGGCTGCCTTGCAAAGCTAAACATCAGAGGCACCGCGGCGAGCTGCCCACAAAGGACCCACAGACCGAGTAGAATGAGCTTTAACAGAGGACGGTACAGAAAGGCCCTCATGAGTGTAAGCCTCAGAAATCGAAATGCGATCCATCCAGCCAAAGTTTGCTTAGTGGCAGGCCAACTCTTTTTACGGTAACCATAGAGGACAAACAAGGATCCCGACTTCCGAAATTAATTAGTACTGTCAACATAAATCCTTAGAGCACGTACCACACCTAATGAGGCCTCACCAGCTGAGAGGGCTGGGGAATTAAAGGCCGGCACTATAATTTCCTCATTAATGTGGAAACTAGATACCACCTTAGGTAGGAAACCAGGGCGAGTGCGAAGCACCGCCCTATCCCTATGAAAAAGGGTGGGCGACACGAGAGAGCCCCCAAATCTGACACCCTTCTGGCCGAAGCAATGGCCAGAAGCAGCACAATCTTAGCTGTAAGCCATTTTAAATCCAGTGAGCCCAGTGGTTCAAATGGCGGTCATTGGAGAGGCCTCAGGACCACAGCCAAATCCCAAGGAGCCACTGGTGGAGCAAAGGGAGGCTGAATGCGAAGGACACCTTGCATAAAGGTGCGGACATCACGAAGAGTAGCAATCCTACGCTGAAACCACACTGACAGGGCAGAAACTTGCACCTTCAGAGAAGCAAGGCGAAGACCGTGATTTAAGCCCGCCTGTAGGAAAGCCAAAACCCTGGATATCCCAAACACCTGAGGATCACAGCCTCTAGGGCGATACCATTCAAAGAAAGTATGCCACACTCTGTGGTAAATTCTTGCAGAAGCAGGCTTCCGAGCTCTGAACATGGTGTTAACTACAGAGCTGGAAAAACCCCTGGACCTTAAGAGGGCTGTCTCAACAGCCACAGCATCAAAGACAGATGACCCAGGTCCGAGCAATGGCAAGGACCTTGAGACAACAGGTCCAGACATTGAGGCAACAGCATCGGAGTGTCTACGGAGAGACTCAGAAGATCTGAGTACCAGTGACGTCTGGGCTACGCTGGAGCTATCAACAGAAGCGTGCCTCCTTCTTGCTTGAATTTTCGAAGCACTCGAGGAAGGAGGAAGAGCAGAGGGAAGAGGTACGCAATCTGGAAGGTCCACCGGACCGACAGAACATCTACCAGAAGAGCCTCATCTCTTGTTCTTGACCCGTACACAGGTAGCTTGCTGTTGTGTCGGGAGGCCATGAGGTCTCTCTCTGGAAGGCCCCACCTGTTCAATAGGAGATGAAACACCTTCTGATGAAGAGACCATTCCCCTGTATGCACGTCTTGACGGCTGAGGAAGCCAACTTCCCAGTTGAGAACTCCCGGTATGAACACTGCCGAGATGGCAGAGAGATTGCCTTCCGCCCAAGCCAGAATGCGAGATACCTCTGTCAGTGCCGCCTGACTTCGGGTTCCTCCTTGGCGGTTTATGTATGCCACTGTGGTGGTGTTGTCAGACTGTACCTGCACAGGTTTTCCATGGAAAAACAGGTCTTGCCTGCTGAAGAGCTTTGAATACTGCTCGAAGTTCCAATATGTTGATTGGAAGCGCAGACTCTGCTGGTGTCCACCGTCCCTGAAACAAGTGTGGACCTGTTACTGCTTCCCAGCCCTGGAGACAGACGTCCGTCGTCAGAAGGACCCAGTCCGTAAACCAACAGGGGCGCCCCTCATTTAGGTGAGCCGTCTGCAGCCATCAGGCCAGAGACAGACGTACCTCCGGGGAAAGCACTATTGTCTGTCTTTATCCGATGGGGCAACCCATTCCAACTGGAAAGGATCAATTTCTGCAGAGGTCTGGAGTGAGACTGGGCATACTCCACCATGTCAAACATCGACATCATGGATCCCAGTAACCTCATTGCCAAGCGAATGGACACTCGGTGACTCTGAAGGCACAAAGATCCACTGTTGTTGAGAGTCCAACAGGGCTCCGAGATGGAGCATCCTCTGTGAGGGAACCAGGGAGGACTTCTTCCAGTTTATCAACCAACCGTGATTCTGCAACACAGATAGTCAGTTGCAGATGGCACTGAAGTATCTCTGGAGACCCTGCCAACAACAGAAGGTCGTCCAGATAGGGTAACAAGCGGACCCCCTTCAGGCCGCCAGGAATGCCATGACTTTGGTAAACACTCGAGGCGCCGTGGCCAGACCAAAGGGCAGTGCCTGAAACTGGAAATGCTGATCCACCACTGCAAACCTGAGGAAACGCTGGTCTGCTGAGAAAATAGGGATATGCAGGTAGGCATCCTGAATATCCGACACCATAAAACCCCCAGGCTCCATTGTCAATATGATGGAACGCAGGGTCTCCATCCTGAACTGAGGAACCCTCAAGGACTTTTTGAGGGACTTGAGGGTGAGGATGGGCCGGTAAGACCCAGTGGGTTTCTGTACCAGAAAGAGATTGGAGTAATACCCCGTTCCCCTCTAGGACAACGGAACATACACTCTATGCTCCAGGCTGGAGTTATATTGCAACACTTTCCAGAATTCCAGGGCTTTGTCTTGATCCGACTGAAGGCCTGTGGTGAAAAAGCAGCTGGGAGGCCTTTGCCGGAAGGTGAGGGCGTACCCCCGAGAGACCATTTCTCTTACCCAAGTGTCCGTGGTAGTCAGATACCAGTACTGAGCGAACTGAAAAAGTCGGCCTCCAACCCTGGGGTCCCACAAGGGGAGGCCCGTAGCGTCAGACTGAAGGCTTGTTGTCCGACGTCTTGTACTACAAAACTGCTTCTTTGGCTTGGCAGTTTTCTTGGCCCCTGACTGTTTTGAAAGGACTGTATCCTGGACTTTCCCTGAGCTGAAAGGATGAAGTACTAAACCCTGATGGGACTGCAGCCGATGGCAGACACGCAGATTTAGCCGCTGCCAGCATAGCCAAAATTTTGTCCAGATCAGGGCCAAACAGGACCTGTCCATTAAAAGGCAAGCATTCCAAGCCCTTCTTGGAATCTGAATCCGCTTTCCAAGAGCGCAACCACATGGAGCGGTGAGCCGCTACTGTGCCCGAGGAGATTCTGGAAGTGGAGACCTATCTAAGGCTGCCTCATTAATGTACGTGGCCGAGTCTGAGATTACCTACTAACTCCACCTGCTCAGCTGTAGAGTCAGTGTCCAGAGACGCCTCCAAGTTATCTGCCCAGCGCTCCGGCTACCCAGCACACAGTTATAGCCAGTCTGGAAGCCCCTCCTGCAAGGGAATAAATGGATTTCAGGCAAATTTACATTTTGCGATCGTAACATCCTTTAAAGAGGACATGGGCAATTTTGCATTCCTCACTAGGCGTGTGACATGAGAATCCACCTATGGAGGGGTTTCCCATTTGGAAAAATAAATTATCCGCAAAAGGGGTATGCACGCCTCCTCTAAGTGGTGCACTAACTGACCAAATAGAGGAATTACAGTGGCATCTCCCTTAACATCCTTAAAGACGGCATATTTGGATTTAGCCACGGGGGATCCTCATCCTCAATTACCCAGACCGCACGGACTGCCCGTATAAGGCCAGGTATAAAGACTTTAGACTTAGATTCCGCCTCCTTTACCCGAAGGGGCTCTTGGTCTGAAAATTCAATACTCTCATCATCATACTGAGCCGTCTTAGACCATAAAGGCCGCTTAGAAGACCGCAATGGTGACTCCCCCTGTAAAATGTCCGTCAGGTTCTGTACCATGGTGGACAATGAATTTACCCACACAGGCTCATGCGAGACCTGGGGGGGCGAAAGCAGGAGACACTGGGGTACCATCAACTGCGGGGGAAACCCGTGCATGGATGTTTAGACCACCCCCTGCTGCAATAACCCCATTTGGGGAAACGCAGGGGGCGTCGCCAACTGGCCCACAAGGGTTGTAAGTGCCTTCGCAAAAACAAGCCCAGGGCGGTTCCTGAACAGGAGCTGTGACAGAAATCGGGTGTGATAAAAGATAACATGCCCTGCATAAACCCCCAGCGTTCACATCTCCCTCCGCTGACTGTACATTGCATCTGGTACATTTTAGCTGAAGGAGGATATTCTCATTCACTTTCAGACATGAGGAGTGTAAACAGAGTATGTGACTCCCCTCACAGAAAAACACTTTAACTGTGAGGTAATGAACACCCTGCAACACTGCACCGCAAGGGCTTTAGCAGAAAAAGAACAGAGATAGTAAAATGGCTGACAGCAAGAAGTGAAAGTACAGTCAGACAGCGCTAGCATATAGTCACATACAATGCAGAAATAAATCACCTGCACTACAAGCACTATGATCAACTACGCAGACACAGATGCTATTAACCCCTGGGACGCTGGAGAGTATCCTGACCGCTGCAGCCCGCTGTCCCTTGTGGTCTAGTGGATGCGCAGAATCAGTACCTGGCTCCATGCGCAGCCTGTCCCTAGGGAGCCCCCTTCCGAGGGACAAATAAGACTGTGAATCGGCGGGTGCCCACCGCTTACCCGAGTCCCCTTGAATCCGGCCACAGTCTGGATATACCGGGGCCCCCGCTAGCTGAGACCCCTGGTATCCGACAGGATCCCCGAATCAGTACCGGCGGGGTGATGGAGTGGCAGCAGGGACCTCTAATTATCTTGTCCCTGCAAAGCTGCCTTGTCAAAAAAACTTCCGAGCCGTGCACCTACGAAACTGAGATGCCTTGGCTCGGGGGCGGGGTATAGGAGAGGGACCCCAGTGCATCCTGGGAGGCTGAAAATTTAACTCTGAGGTGCCTGATGTCTGCCGCCATCACCTATACCCCAAGGTATCCTGTGGATACCCTATGGACCCTGAAGTAGAAATAGTACCTTATTCATATACTCAAGTAGTATCTTTTAGTGCCGGGTACTCTCCAGATAAAAACATAGTAATAATATTAGCAGGATAGACAGATATAATACAATACAGTACAATAAAACTCCTAAAAGAAAATTATATTAATATTATAAAATCCAAATAATAAAAATTCTAAAATCGCATACATTTTTTTTAAAATTATATAAGATAATTTCATATCCCTCATTCAGACCGGCTGGAGCTAGAGTGTTCAACATGTAAATCCAGTACATTTAACGTTTCGTCAATTTGTTGCCCTCGCCCCTACTTCCCAACACTACGTGTTCAATGCCCTTAAAACTAAAGTGATCTAAATTGGAGTTATGAAATTTATTACCATGTCTAAGTATCGAATGAGAGTCTAGTTTATTGCGCATACTTCTAACATGTTCTTGTATCTTTATCCGCAAAAGTCTTTTAGTCTTCCCAATATATTTCTGCCCACATGTACATTCAATTATGTAAATGACGTATATAGTACAACAGTTGATAGTTTCTTTTATATTGTTTCTCTGCTAGTGTATTTGCATATACAGCAGTGATTACACTTGTGGAAACCTTTTGGTTTTGTCAGCTAACCTGTGGTGTTGTTACTGGGACTAGTATTCAACATGCTGGGGGCTAATATCTCCTCAAGAAGGACCCGATATTGATTGAGATTCCTCCTCATAAACCCCATATAGTCTTTACAAGAGCCAAGAACCACCGGGTGTAGTAGGTATTACCGCCAGCCGCATGGCCAGCGGCACAAATCTTGACAGTGGAAGCCCGGCAGGGGTGAAGATCCCGATCGCTAGTTAAGGTAAATGCTGCTAACCCAACTCCCTACCCTAACCCTCCCTTAGGGGTGCCTAACCCTAACCCCCCCCTTCCCTGCAGCCTAAACCTAAGTCTCCCGGGGGGGTGCCCAAACCTAACCCCCCCTTCCCCTAGCCTAAACCTAGCCCTCCCGGGGGTAGGAAGCCTAACCCTAAGTCTCCCCGGGAGCCCTGAAACCTAATGTGGCTGTCCGCGCATGGCGCCAGTCTTACTTTCGTTCGGTATGCTGGGCGTCGGGCTCCCGTATAGGTCTAGTGACAGGCGTCGGGTTTTCGACCTTGCCGGGATTGGAGTCGGGAAGCCAGCGGTTGGCATTTAGACCGTCGGCTTCTCGACTACATCCCGAACCACCTTAGGGAGATATTAGCCACCAGCATGTTGAATACTGGTCCCAGTAACACCATCACAGGTTGGCTGACCAAACCAAAAGGTCCCGCTCATGCACACTGGGGATGTGAGGATGCAGTTTGGCGGGAAACGGCAGTCACATGCACGAAAGTCTAATGTAAACATCACAAAAAATAGGTTCAAGTGCAGGGTCCCTCTATTACTATTCCCCTGAAGAAGTCCCCAGAGAATACAGCGGGAAGAAACACGTTGGGAGTTCCTGTGGTCACCTCCTACACTTGGGACAGATAAGCTGATTGATTTTTACTTTATTGTACTGGTGTTTATGGTTATCTTAATAAAGTGTGTGTTTAACCTTTGTTCCAACGACATTACACAACCCGTTTGAATGGCAAGTTGATCTCCATCGAATGAATAGGAAATGAAGGTTAAGAAAATACTTTCAGCACAGCAAAAGTGAGAGTAACCAGCCCTGTCTAAATACCTGCAATCTAGATCACATTCTACTTTTGGCCCACCATCTCAGAATGCAGCAATTAAACCCTATACCAGACTCCTGAATAATTCAGTCAATATATAAATAAGCAGCACCTATATCTATCTATCTACTGTAAGAGTGAGCGTAAGGAAATAAAATCATTAAAGAGATGATAAAACTATAATTATACAACCTGTCGATAAAGGAGGTGCGATAGTGCTTCAAGATCTTCGTCATTATAGGTTAAAATTCAGAGACAACTGGCGGACCATTAGGTTTACACAAAATTATCTTCTGATCCCACAAACAGGTTCCAACGTGAATTGGTGGACATTTTACAACAAGCCATGGATTCAGGTCTTATAGATCATAAGACCTTCGATGCACTACAACAAAATCACCTATTGTTCCGATACTGTATACAGTACCCAAAATCCTTAAGAATTTAACATGTCCCCCTGGCAGGCTGATAATCTCGGCCAGGGGTAGTCTATACCAACCTATATCATAACTGTTAGATGTGTTAATTCAACCTGATATTGTGGTTCAAAAAAACACACTTAAAAGATACCACCAGCTTTCCCAATTACATCTAAGAGATCACACTAATTGAAGAGCATACCATCTTGTGTACAATGGACGTCTCAAGTCTATACACTTCCATCCCCCATGAGCAGGGTCTACTGGCCACAGAGGAGTTTTTATATATTCTCCCTGATGATTCTGGCTTCAACAAAAGCCTATATTTACAACTGCTACAACTGGTCCTAAAACGCAATTATTTTTTGTTTGCAGTTATCTGGATGTGCAATGGGCTTAGCTGTAGCACCATCTTATGCTAACATTTTTATGTTTAAAACAGGAACTGCCATCACCACATTATATTTTTTTGCAGGTTTATGGACTAAATTATTTATGCTGTGGAACAAAAATTGGAACAAATGATGGAGGACGTCAACCATTTACCTTCAGCAATTAAGTTCACATATCTATGGAGCAAAGAATCCATCGATTTTCTGGACGTCAAAGTGACATTGAACAATAAGGGGGATATCAACCACTGTACATTATAAAGATACCGATAGAAATACTCAGCTGCTATCTAGCAGCCATTATCTACCTCCATTGAAAAAAAGGACTTCCTTTCTCTCAGATGCTAAGGGTTGCTAAGATCTGTAGTAACATAGATGAACTGCCACTTCAAATGTATGTTATAGTGTCCAAATTTCATGAAAGGGGGTACAAATTAAAGATGCTGCTGGATATAAAAAATAAAGTACTACAAAGAAACAGAGAGGAACAATTAAGACCCTTTTATAAGGAACATACGGAGAATATTTTTCCATGGATCAGCACATATAATTCTTCCAGTACGTAGATCCCCAAAGCTAGTAGGGCCCTTTGGCTTATAGTATCCTTGGACAAGGCTTTATCTTGCTTCAACACAGTTAGACCTACCAGTATGGCATATTATAGACAAGGCCGGAATCCGCAGGACTTATTGGTCTATACAGACATCACGGGACGAGCCAACATAGGATCCTTTGGACAAAGTAGGAGGCAACATTTAAACATCTGCATTCCGGAAAGACATTCCACATGTTTTAACGTGCGACACTAGATTTGTAGTATATATCATTATCTGCCCATGCGGGTTATATTATGTGGTTATGACGACTCGCATATTTAAGGAGAATGGTGCTCCATAGGTCTGCCATTAAGGCAGCCTTGGCAGGTAAACCTATGGAGCAGCCAGTGGCGGTTCACTTTAAACAACATGGCCATCAATTGACGTCATTAAGTAATAAGATTATCGACCACATCCCTAAATCTATTAAGCGTGGTGATCGATCTAGTAAATTAATGAGGCGAGAAGCGTCATGGATACATAGACTGAACACAGTAACCCCTAGAGATTTAGATGAACGTAAATCCTGGAACACCTTGAGATGAATCATCATTGTCATATTGTAGTTTTTAACTTCCTTTTTTTTCTCGTTTTGTCTACAGCCATGGACAAAAGTTGAGAGAATGACACAAGTATTGGTTTTCACAAAGTCTGATGCTTCAGTTTTTATGATGGCAATTTGCATATACTCCAGAATGTCACAAATAGTGATCAGATAAATTGAAATTAATTGCAAAGTCCCTCTTCGCCATGACAATTAACTTAATCCCAAAAACAACATTTAAACTGCATTTCAGCCCTGCCAAAAAAGACCCAACTGACATGTCAGTGATACTCTCGTTAACACAGGTGAGAGTTTTGACGAAAACAAGGCTGGGGATCACTCTGTCATGCGGATTGAGTTAGAATAACAGACTGGAAGCTTTAAATGAGGGTGGAGCTTCAAATCATTGTTCTTCCTCTATTAACCATGGTTACTTGCAAGGAAACACCTGCAGTCATCATTACGTTGCACAAAAAAGGGCTTCACAGGCAAGGATATTGCTGCTAGTAAGATTGCACCTAAAAATCAACCATTTATCGGATCATCAAGAACTTCAAGGAGAGAGGTTCCATAATTGTGAAGGCGGCTCCAGAGCACCCAAGAACATACAGCAAGCGCCAGGACAGTCTCCTAAAGTTGATTCAGCTGCGGGATCAGGGCACCACCAGTGCAGAGCTTGCTCTGGAATGGCATCTTCATGCACAGTGAGGCGAAGACTTTTGGCGGATGGCCTGGTGTCAAGAAGGGCAGAAAAGAAGCCACTTCTCTCCAGGAAAATCATCAGGACATACTGATATTCTCCAAAAGGTACAGAGATTGAACTGCTGAGGACTGGGGTAAAGTTATTTTCTCTGATAAATCCCCTTTCAGATTGTTTGGTGCATCTGGAAAAACGCTTGTCCGGAGAAGGAAAGGTGAGAGTTACCATAAGTCCTGTGTCATGCAAACAGTAAAGCATCCTGAGACCATTCATGTGTGGGGTTGCTTCTCAGTGTCTCTTACATACATTAAGAGTATGTGGCGGCCATTTTATTGATTATCTAGCATCTTTCTATAGCGAGCGGCCATTTTATTGGTGGTTTATGACCCACAATGTGACAGGCAGCAGCCCTTTTCTTGGTTGTTTCTAAACTACACACTGGGAACAGATGTTTTCTCATGAACAACTTAGCACATCATAACTTAGCACATCATAACTTCGTATACAAAAATGGGGAATATATAATAAAACCGTATCCAGCAGGGTATAAAAAATACACAATATATAGCATCAAAAAATACAAATAGGAGATACATGATTGTTTCACATACTGTAACTGCAGAAACGGGGGAAGGGAAGAGGAAGGAGGGGGGTAGGAAAAGACATATCTTCATACAAAATCTCTATACTTACTGAGAAATAAGTTTTTTTGTTTTTTTTTTAAACAAAGAATAGGATAAAAACCTCAGGGGATAAATTAAGTCACAATATATATGTTCAAATGGAGACATAATATATCTATACAATAATAATGCATCACTAAAAAAGGCCACTTTAGAGCCTTAAAAAAATCTGGTACAAGCTTAAAAGCACCAAATGAATGCTTTAAAAGCTTAAAAAGCACTAAAAACTAAAATTTATAAAAAGCAGAGTTTATAAAAAAAAAAATAGGTGCATTTCATAGCTATCATTGAGGCCATGGGGTAGCAGAATATTTTTCGCTTGGAAAATCTAGTAGCCAAGTCACCTCCTCTTGGTCCCAGTTTCACATGTTCGATGCCTCTGAATAATATATTCTCAGGGTTAGCATTGTGATGCGTTTTGAAATGTCTGGATATGGAAATGGCTCTCAATTTTGTTCTTTGTGTTTCTGACATGCTCCTGGATTCTAAACTTAAGGTTTCTCTTGGGTTAACCTATGTATTTCAGGCCGCAAGGACATTCCAATACATAGATAGCGGAGCAGGTATTACAATTAATAAAATGTTTCATATTGAATGTTTTGGAGCCATCAAAATTGGAGAACACTTCTGTTGGGATGTAGGTATTTACACATATTGCAATGTCCACATTTATACACCCCCCCCCCCCAGGCACTTATTTATACCTTGTATGACAGGTCCTGCTTGTTTGAACATGCTAGGGGCCAAGATGTCTAAAATTTCTAGCTTCTTTAAAAATAATGGTGGGTTTACTTGGTTGCTAAGGGATATTGAAGGAGTGACATGGACCTAAACAACTACATGCTGTTATTCAAGTGCTTTTCTGGTACACATTCTATTTATTGCCTAGCAACTTATTATTTAGGAAGTACTACACTATATATAATGTGTTTCATCTGGCTCTGATTGAGCCTCTCCTATAAAAGGTTTCCAGCCATTGCAACCCCAGGTCCATCCCATCACGTGGAATCCCAGTGCGGAACTACAGATGGGTATTAAAGACTTTTTATTCGGTACACACAATTATTTTTCGAGCAAGTGAACATCTTAGGATTTACTACACTATCAAGCGGATGTTCTTTCCAACCTCCCTTTCCAGAACACATTCATCCGGTTGACACACAGAAATATGGGAAGACTGCTGCCATGTTACGACTCTAGGAAAACTGGCCTCCTGTATGGAGCAGGCTTAGCAGACTGGGATACCGGTACTAACCGAGGAGGTCGAAGATAGGTCCTCCTCATAAGACTCAGGGCCAGGAAAGCAGGTCAGGAATAACGGATGAGGTTAGGCCGCGTGAAGGCAGGAACTTTAATATATAAAGTAACAGAAGACGGATTCAGATGCAGTGCTTGAACTTAAAGGTGAACAGCAGGAGTCCGTAGTCAGAAACACTGAGGTAATTCAGCTAGACAAAGAGCAGGAGACCTTGTCCTGTACGGAGTAGCAATCTGTATTGTAGACACAAAAATCGTCATGTGGACACGCTGGGCTGAGCCCAGGTAACTGAGGCAGAGTCTTCACTGAGAACACACAACAGAGAGCAAAAGTTGCTTAAGGAGTGAACTCAGTTTAACGATGGCTTGGAAGCTTGTATAATAGTACTGAACAGAGTTCAGACAAACGGCAGCGAAAGTACACCAGGTCCGGAACAAACATAGATCCAAAAGGAAACCATAGGAGACTTTGCAGACACTGACAGAATGTCCATGAAGGTTTTAAATACCCAGTGCCTGCTGCTGATTGGTTAATACTTCTCAAAGGATGAACTGGATTGGTGAGCACAATACCAGGTGATCAATACAAGATGGCTGCGCCAATGGACCTCAGGACACAGCGGGGATAACGAAGAACAGCATCAGGTAAGCAGATAGGGAATGGCGGTGAGCGCTACCCTCCTGAGTAGAGCCAACAAGAGTCATGCAGCAGAGTTAATTTTCCAGCGGGAGCAAGCCGGCCGGACCGTGCAATGAAAGCAAGTCGGAAGCCGTGCGGCTATCTGGGGCCTCCGCTGCCCGTCAGCAGTCTGGGTCCTGACATGCCACCTTTACCAGACTGACCTACGTGTTTTATTGTAGCACATCAGAACTTTAATTTTTTGCACTTAGCTACAGTATTTAAGCAAGAAAGACACCTGTGACTAAAACCTGTGCGCCGTTCTAAAACCTCCATCTCCACGTAGAAAGATAGATATATATCTATACACACATACAGTATATAACTATTGCAACTGGTACTGAGCGCCTCACGTGCTGATAAGAATTTATTGCAATAATATTATACATGACAATTTATTGTTTAGAGTGTTTTATATATCGCACATTGCACTTTATTTTGATTAATTTGTATTACATGCATAAACTTAGCACTTTAGGTAAGTCACTGAACACTTTTTAATATAAGGTGATATTGGAGATATACATATATAAAAGTTCTTCGCACGTGAGGCGCTCAGTACCAGTTCCAATAGTTATAATTTTTCCTATGTAACAGATCACCACTGATACATTTCCTACTGTTTGAGCTGACACCCATATTATTGGGGGGTGCTCTATACATATAGATTGTATAGAATTAGCAAGAGATCATATACGGAGGTGATCCTCAAGTACTATTTACAAGGTTTTGTATTAAATTGGCGCTGTAATCTTCCTGTGTGTGTGTATGTATGTGTATATATATATATATATATATATATATATATATACACACACACATATATTTCTAAGAAAGGGTGATAACTGTACAACAAATGATACTTTTAATTTGTTTCATTTCTAAAAATAATCATACATTACTAATTTGAAGTCAACAAAAACAAATTTCAGAATGTTTTAACTAGCTCTATTTTTTGAGCTACACTACTTCCACTATACTGTATGTACATTTTAGTAATGGTCATAGTGAAAAGCTATTTTAAAATAATCTGATATTTTCTTGATAGAAAATAAATAACAGCTGTTTTAATTCAATCAATCACAAATAAGAACACAAAACGAAACAAACATACAGCATACGAAACAAACACACAGCATACAAAAGTACTATCTAATATAGTGGCCTATTCATGGGGGTGCTTTCTCTTTGCTTGTAGCTTGTACTCTTCTGGGGCATCTCTTGTCACTGTCCAACAGTAGTGATTCACCTTCCCTGATATCTTTGTTCCATTGCTGAAATGTCTTGGTGGAATCGCTCACTATGTTTGTCACTCAGTGCACCACAGTTATCTTGTGTGGGTAATCCCATGAATCGCATATATTTGAATAGGGGAGGGGACAAATAACTGATTCATATAATTGCGTCATTAGGCCCCATTCCCTCAGCGCAGAACGCAGATTGCTGGTAAGATTCTCTTAATTCTGCCCACTTCACTAGGAATACCCCTACATCGTCATAAATGGGCTATATCTCGGAACTTAGAGCTAACAGTTTTAAATGTCATTCATTCTTTGCATGCTGAAATCAATTACAAGTAACTATTTTCACATCGGAAACATTTTCATTGTTGTGCAGTGTAATCAAGCGTTCTAGTGTAATAGTTTCAGTAATATGACCAAGGATGTAAGTAGTATGCGTACCACAATTAAGCGATCTACGAGCACATCACACGGGGTCTTTATGGAACCAGCAGGGTCTTCTCTGAAGCAGTAGTAAATTTCTAAGAAAAGGTGAGAATCAATTGCTCTCTAGTGTAACGATTTCAGTAATATAACCAAGCAGGGAAGTATTATGCATACCTCAATTAAGTGATTTACAGGGGGTCTTCATGGAAACAATAGGGTCTTCCCTCATTTTCAATAACGGCAGGTTGTTTACTATGATGCACCTTAAGTTTTTTTTCACCAGATCCTTTAAGTTCCTCCCAGTTTGTTAGAGTAGTTGTTCAATACAGGTTTTTCATGCAGGTATAAGAAATATGCGCTCCCATAGTGTAATAATTTATACCCCTTTTACACAGACCTAAAAATCCTGGGTTGATGTGCATCAACCCAGGATTTTTGTCTGTAAATGGATCCACCCGGGTCCAGGAGATCCAACTCTGTTACTTTGCATAGTTGGCCATGGGTCGTTCCCATGGCATCCTATAATGTAAATTGCGCAATCTGAGTCCCGATGACCTGGATCGTGCTGCATGCCGTCCGATTGGCCGGCTTCAGTGGCGCTTTGAGATGACATCTCCAAACATCCACTGCAAAGCTAGAAGAGCCGGGTCACTGCAGACTCTGATCCAGTGTGAACGGCGCCGACTTGGGAATATCCTGGGTCGGTGCCGCAGTGTGAAAGAGGTAAGTTCCGGGTCTGATCTGGATTGGAACTTTGGTATAAAAGTGGTATTAGTAGGATTTTTATTTGAACATGCCACATATATAAAAAAAAATAAAATATAAAAAGAGTCTTAGGGGTATATTTACTAAAGTGAGAGTTTTTAGAAGTGGAGATGTTGCCCATAGCAACCAATCAGATTCTACTTAACATTTAACTAGCACCTTCTAGAATAGGTAGAATCTGATTGGTTGCTATGGGCAACATCTCCACTTCTAAAAACTCTCACTTTAGTAAATATACCTCTTACATTCAGTTGAATAAAACTGAGAGAATGCCAGAAATAACCCAAATCTAGGCATCTAGTGTTAACTAGTAGTGCCATCTTGTCAGTGCCAAAATGACATAACACGTCCCCCCCCCTCACACCCAGTTGTACATGTTCAATAGCTTTATGTCTTAGGTGTGTGGGCTCAGAGTTGAGATATTTCAGGAAGTGTTTGGGTACAGAGTGATTCTCAAATTTATTTTTAATACCTCTTAAATGTTCCTGAATACTGCCATTTTAAAATTTCTGTTGGTTTTTCCAATATATTTTAGGTTGCAGGTACATTCTAATTAGTAAATTACCCAGGTGGTCAAGCAGTTCCTGAAATCGTTTATTTTGTACTCCTTAGTATCGTTAAAATGGCTAAAATTTATTGCATATGGGACTGACATATTTGCAAACATTATACCCATTGCATTTAAAGAAGCATTTAGGGCTCTATTCATTATGTTAGTTATCGGGGGCCGATAATTAACATTCCATCTCGCTGCGAACACTGGAGCAATTCATCATCGATCTGGGGCAGAGACAGCTGATGTGAAAATCAACTGTCTCCCAGAGTTTTTTCCCTGCTCCTTTCGGGTTGGTGTTTTTCAGGTAGGAAAGAACTCAAAATGGGGTCTGTTCTTAGAATCTTCCAATGCTTATTAAGAGTATTTCTAATTTATATTGTGTGACAAAGATGACTTGAGCATATACATACATACATACAGCGGTTAAAATAAGTATTGAATACAACATTTTTCTCAGTAAATATATATGTAATGGGGCTATTGTAATGAAATTTTAACCAAATGTCAGGAACAACCCATGCAAAGAAATCAAACCATAGATGTCCATAAATTAAAGTTATACTTTTTCCCTGTGTCATTTCACAATATTACAAATAACTTAATTTATGTACATCTATGGTTTGATTTCTTTGCATGTGTGTATTGCATGGGTTGTTGCTGACATTTGGTGAAAAATTAATTACAATAAGTCCATTACAAATATATTTACTGCCAAAAATGTTGATGTGTTCAAGATAAATAAATTCATTATATATACATACATACATACATACACACACACACACACACACACAAACAAACAAACAAACAAACACACACACAGTCAGGTGCATAAATATTGGGACATTGACAGAATTTTCATATTTTGGCCTCTATTCACCACCACAATGGCTTTGAAATGAAACAAACAAGATGTGCTTTAACTGCAGCCTTTCAGATTTAATTTGAGGGTAATTACATCCAAATCAGGTGAACAGTGTAGGAATTACAACGGTTTCTATATGTGCCTCCCACTTTTTAAGGGGCCAAAAGTAATGGGACAAACTAAACAATCCTAAATCTAACTTTCACTTTTTAATACTTTGTTGCAAATCCTTTGCAGGCAATTACAGCCTGAAGTCTGGAAAGCATACACATCACCAGACGCTGGGTTTCATCCCTGGTGATGCTCTGCCAGGCCTCTACTGCAAATGTCTTCAGTTCCTGCTTGTTCTTGGGGCATTTTCCCTTCAGTTTTGTCTTCATCAAGTGAAATGCTTGCTCAATCGGATTCAGGTCAGGGGATTGACTTGGCCATTGCATAACATTTCACTTTTTAGCCTTACAAAACTCTTTGGTTGCTTTTGCAGTATGCTTCGGGTCATTGTCCATCTGCACTGTGAAGCGCCGTCCAATGAGTTCTGAAGAATTTGACTGAATATGAGCATATAATATTGCCCGAAACACTTCAGAATTCATTATGCTGCTTTTGTCAGCAGTCACATCATCAATAAATACAAGGGAACCAGTTCCATTGGCAGCCATACATGCCCACGCCATGACACTACCACCACCATGCTTCACTGATGAGGTGGTAAGTTTTGGATCATGAGCAGTTCCTTTACTTCTCCATACTCTTCTCTTCCCATCACTCTGGTACAAGTTGATCTTGGTCTCATCTGTCCATAGGATGTTGTTCCAGAACTGTAATGGCTTTTTTAGATGTTGTTTGGCAAACTCTTATCTGGTCTTCCTGTTTTTGTGGCTCACCAATGGTTTACAACTTGTGGTGAACCCTCTATATTCACTCTTGTGAAGTCTTCTCTTGATTGTTGACTTTGACACATATACACCTACCTCCTGGAGAGTGTTCTTGATTTGGCCAACTGTTGGGAAGGGGTTTTTCTTCACCAGGGAAATAATTCTTCTGTCATCCACCAGTTGTTTTCCGTGGTCTTCCAGGTCTTTTGGTGTTGCTGAGCTCTCCGGTGCGTTCTTTCTTTTTAAGACTGTTCCAAACAGTTGATTTGGCCACACCTAATGTTTTTGCCATCTCTCTGATGGGTTTGTTTTGATTTTTCAGCCTAATGATGGCTTGCTTCACTGATAGTGACAGCTCTTTGGATCTCATATTGAGAGTTGACAGCAACTGATTCCAAATGCAAATGTCACACCTAGAATCAACTCCAGACCTTTTACCTGCTTAATTGATAATGAAATAACGAGGGAATAGCCCATAGCTGTCCATGAAATAGCTTTTGAGTTGATAGTCCCATTACTTTTGGCCCCTTACAACGGTTTCTATATGTGCTTCCCACTTTTTAATTCCTACACCGTTCACCTGATTTGGATGCAATTACCCTCAAATTAAATCTGAAAGTCTGCAGTTAAAGCACATCTCGTTTGTTTCATTTCAAAGCCATTGTGGTGGTGAATAGAGGCCAAAATATGAAAATTCTGTCAATGCCCCAATATTTAAATAAAAAAAAAAAAAAAGAGAGACAGGGAGAGAGAGAGAGAAGTAGGTTGGTACTCTAATAGAAGTACCGGGGTTCCTTCCTCCAATGTGATATTTCAGTAAGATACCCAGTTGTTGGGTATATACAAAAACTGATGGGTTTTTAATATCGTTGTTCCTGGATAAAGGATCTTTAAAAAACCGAAACGTTGCTATACACAGAAGGCTCTTTGCTATTTATTTGGAGTGATTTATTAGTCCGAGGAGTGCCGCCGCATTTGCGCTATATATCTATAAGAATCCTCGTAGTTGGGTATACACCAACTGGAAAGAATAAGCGGCACTCCACAGCCTTGTAAATATGACGTATAGAGATAAATAGAACATATTCAAATAGTCATGTTTCTATTTATCTGAATACATTGTATTTACAAATCTGTGGAGTGCTGGCTATTCTTTCCCATTTGTGTATACCCAACAACGGGGATTCTTATTGATTATATTTATATTAGTGTGGAGAGAGGGATTGTCTCTCACCTGAATTGCCCACATTCTGGTGGGATCAGCCCTCTCTAAGGGAGGCTGGACTGAAACCTGTGCATTCTGCATTAGCAGTGGTGTGAAATTCCAGGTTTTCAAATTTACACAGACCCAACTGGAATAATCACTGGAGCACAGGAAGGGTTTAAAACTCACACACCTGATGCTCCTTGCTCCTGATACCGGACAAACTGGCCAGGCAATAGGCTGAGGGTGGTGGTTAGCATTAGAACCAGGACCTGGAGGGTCCACAGACATTAGCACAAGGGGTGCTGAGTCATTAACTTTTATGTGGTTTGCATATTTTCTGCTATGTGCCTGTGTGTGTCCATGCCTCTGCTAAGGTGCAGTGTGTGCTGCTATTAAAAAGCCAGTGTGTGCAGGAGACTGCAATTGTAGCTGTTCCTGGCTTCTGACAAGGTGCGCCGGAACTAACAGGAATCTTACTACACTAAGTATTAGCCCAGTGTTGTTTAAAGAGATGATGTTGGTCTTTACATGCTGTATTCGTCCCGTGAGTATCACTTCCGGTCCCAGAGGGATGTTGGGGGTGGAGTTATGGCTAGTGTTAATTGATATGGGTATATAGTGTGGTTATGGTGAAGGGTGTTTTTATGTCCTGTGTCTCACTTGCGATGTCCTGAAGACAGCATTTATGCTGTTGAAACGTCGACCTCGTGACATTTTAACCATGTTGTGAATATTAAAGTAGGTTTTTAAAGCTTTTTTTGAAACCTGAAGAGAAGTCCTGGTGAGTGCACTCTTTTTGATAATATATATTATCATAAATTACGGAGGTTGAGGTGGAGGGAGACTGACCTGATTTTGGACGGTCAGTTTCTCTCCGAATACCATAGGACCAAAAAAATTCCCCGTGGCTTCAGGGTTGCCAATATCCCCACCATCGGCAGGACCAGCGCTACCTTTTGCACCAAGTGGTATAGAGTTTTAAATAAAAGTGTTCACTGGATTTAATCCTGCTGGTGGTGGAAGAGGTTGGTATTGAGTTATCTGAAATTCGTGATAAGAATTGGAAACTAGCCTCCAGTTATTGACATCAGACAAAACCACGACTGGTGTGAAAAACTACAAGGCCAGATTGATCTATATAAAAGGGACCTGGTAGCATTCAAAAAGAAAAAAAAATCATTACAGTCAATAGTGATTATTCTAATCACCAAGTGTACAGGTTACCTGTACACTTATCTGGTGGTACAGATGCAGGGCAGCATTCTCAATCGACACGACTTTGTCTCAATCCGCTTCTGATAGTGAACCTTCTGCCTCTTTACCGCCAAGGGTTTATTTTAGGACCAACCCAGAGACCCCCCCGGGGAAGTGGAAATTCCAGACGTAAAAGGAGGGGCGGGTATAAAAAGAAGGAGACAGATTAAAGATTAGGTCTACATCTGTTTCCATCTACTCATCCCTTGACTCAGGCAGAGATGTCGCTTTTATCCCTTTGTCTTTCATTTGTACTGTCGAAGCCGGATAATTGGCTGAGACAGGATCGGTTTAAAATTAAATCTGCGTGACGCCATTTTTGTGAATGGCAATGAGACACCATTTTGCGACTGGCCGCCCAGCGCCATTTTAGTGAATCTCGCCCATTATAAGTACATACGGCGATGCTATTTAGCGTCGTGCGATTCCCACGCAATAGAAAGAAGTTGAAAGTCCTCACCATATAAATAGTCAGTCACTAAAACATATGAAACGATCAAACCTGCAAAACACGTACCATGGTGAGAAAGTTTATGACAGCAGCAGGCACACCAATTACACATTCCAAACATATAAAAGGACTACTAACAGCAATCCAATTGCCAAAGGCAGTGGCAGTAATATAATGTAAAGCCCAAACATGTGAGGATAATCCGGTGTCACTGGGCAACAACGGGGCAGATGAAGCTGCAAAATGGGCAGCAGGGTTAAATAATGAATGTACCAACTGAACAAATGATGACTTTTCAAACAATTGACATGCTGAAATTAATTGAGATGTGTTCCATTCAAGAAAAGGCAGTCTGGAAGTCCAAGGGATGTGGGCAAGAGTCTTCTGGACTATGGAGAGATGGACAGGGTAAGTCAGTGGCTCCCAAGGAGTACTACCCAAGCCTGGCCGAGGCAGCGCACGGTCTGACTCAATTGGGAAAGCAAGGTATGTACAAATTGGTGAGAGCATACTGGTGCGCGTCGGGTTTTCTTCTCAAGCAGAAAAGAGAGCAATGTCCTGTCTGACCTGCTTGAGGAAAAACAATGGGAAACTGATCCCTACCGAACCATCCCACATTCCTCCGACTTTTCAGGTAATACAAATTGATTTCATCCAATTACCAGCCTGCAGGAATCTCAATTCTGTATTAGGGTGCACTGATGTGTTCTCTAATTGGGTTGAGACATATCCAGCTGCCACTAATACTGCTGCGTTCACAGCCAAGAAAAATGTTCAGGAGTTTGTATGCAGATACGTATCCCTAAAATTATTGAGAGTGATAGGGGTACTCATTTCACAGGTGATGTTTTCCAAAATGTGTAAGCTGATGGGTATTAATAGTCGACTTCATACCCCCTACCGACTGCAATCCAGTGCCAAGGTGGAGATGATGAACGGAACTATTAAAAACAAATTGAGTAAAATCATGTCGGAGACTGGACTAGGTTGGCCAGAAGCACTACCACTTTTCCTTCAACTCCTAGGCCCCCTCTAAATTGTCCCCTTTGAAATACTGTTTGGTAGACAACCTCATTTGATTATAATTATGCAGGAAGATTTGAAAGGTAACAACGAGGTAACTGTATGGTATCCTATAACAATGAGTAAACAGTTAAAACAGCAACAGCAGAAACTGAAATTGTTGTCACATGATACGCCTGAAACAAACTGTCATGATGTTGAACCTGGAGAATTTGTTACAATCAGAAATTTCTTGCGTTCATGTCGTTTCACTGATCGGTGGGAAGGTCCGTATAAGGTGTTACTGACGAGTACAACCTCATTGAAGGTGGCGTAGAGAAATACCTGGGTCCATTCCACTCACTGTAAGAAAGTCAACCAATCGGTGGAGACAAGGCAGATAACGTGGACCTGTCGATCGCGAGCTTGTTCCGGGAGAGTTAAAAGGTTGCAGTGAGATATCTAACTAAAGAAATTTGCAGGTCCTTGCTACTGCAAAGGACTGGTCTGCTGTGTTCATTTCTGTATTCTCTTCCAGAGTTTCCATCATCCTGGTTTGTTCGGAGATTTCTAGTTTCTGTGACGGGAACCGATAGAGGAGATGGGAGCTAATGGCAGCATTGATGGAGTGGAGTCAAGAGGAGGAGTGCTATGCCAATCAGGGGAGTGTTTGACCAATCTTAGTACAGTAATTAAGAGATCTGCTATTCAGGATACTCGGAGACAGTGTGAAGGTCTATCGTCTGAGGATTATTGTATGTGTGAGTTCTGTGGGTCCGCAATTGATGAGAATTGCATCCAACGGTGTCAAAAAAAAGTATAACCAGTATTGGGTTGGGTATCATTTAGAGGATCACACCATGGTGGGCAAAAGTTTAAACCAAACCGATTGTTGGGTGTGCCCTCACGTGCCCCAAGGACAGCATATTGTAGGATTAGTGCCATTCCCATTAAATGTGTCTGAAATTTTAGAATCACAAAGAGGGCATGCACTAGATGGAAAATTCCTTAAATCCAAACCACCTAATTTTAAACTCCACCAGTACCAAGTAGATAAATCACTTTTATGTTTTAACATCAAACTCCAATCACCCAGGAAGTTGGGAGGTGACTGGGAATAATCAGATGATGACCTTCTTACTAAGAGCTGATCGTGAGCCTATGAATTATGAACTGTTACGCACAATTAGGTTCCACCTAAGTAATGATTGGTAGAGTACCAGAAGGATATTGTGCCAAGATATTACAATGAGAAACTTGTAGGAGTCAAATGGGAGAACTTGAAGTAGGATCACTTGCTATGGAAATGTGTGGGTTATTGATGTTCACTATTCCTTATTTTCTCCCCGATGATGTGTATTTTATATGTGGAAGGAAAGCGTATAAGTGGCTCTCTCTGAGTTCTGAAGGTTTGTGTTACTTGGGAAGAGTACTTCCAGAGGTAATGACCCTTACCACATGGTGAAATGCTTGGTATTCATAAAAACACACCATCACCATATCTTCACACACAGTATGAACACAGAGATAAAAGAAATTTTAGAATCACAAAAAGGGAAGACACTGGATGGAAAATTTCTTAACACCAAACCACCCCATTTTAAACTCCACCAGTATCAGGAACATAAAACACTTTTATGTTTAAACATCACCAACTCCAATGAACCAGGAAGTTGGGAGGTGACTGGGAATAACCAGACGATGACCTTCTCACAAACAGCTGACCGTGAGCCTATGAATTATGAACTGTTACGCACAATTAGGTCAGGTGGAAGACATTTCCGGTATAAATACACACTGAGTAACACCAAAGAAATGATTGGCAGTGTATCAGAAGAGTACTGTGCCAGAGTTATACAACCAGAAACATGTACTAGCCAGATGGGAGAACTTGAGATAGGATCATTTGTTAAGGAATAGAATGCATCATAATCATCCAACACATTTCCCTATGTTCTCCCCGATGATGTGTATTTTATATGTGGAAGGAAAGCGTATAAGTGGCTCTCTCTGAGTTCTGAAGGTTTGTGTTACTTGGGAAGAGTACTTCCAGAGGTAATGACCCTTACCACATGGTGAAATGCTTGATATTCATAAAAACACACCATCACCATATCTTCACACACAGTATGAACACAGAGATAAAAGAAATAGGATACCTAGTGACGTGCATAAAGCCACAGTTAATTAGTGAGACAACTGGCTTTCAAGTTTTGGTAGCATTGGATCCCACCAGGATCGCTCAGGGTACACTACATTTTAGATATATTCAAAACCTTGCTAAACTAATAGATATCACCGAGATGCATGATGACACATTCAGGTATATAGGTAGGGAGTTGCAAGCTTACAAGAAAGAACTGGTGCAAGACAGATTAGTCTTAAATTATTTAACAGCTGTCACTGGAGGGTATTGTGTAACTTTGGCCACCCAATTTGGTGTAAAATGTTGCACTTACATCACAAACGATACCAGCGATCCCAAGGAGGTGATAGACCGGAAGATGGATGAAATTCTGCAGCTGAAATGGGAATTTCGAAAGAACCATAATGCTTCAGTGGCTGAAGTAGAGGAGAAGGTAGAGGAATGGGTTTCTTGGTTGAACCCAGTGAAATGGTTCTCAGGTCTAGGAGAGTGGGTCCAGGAAATGATTGCGAGCATAGGTAAACTCCTGGTCCTCATACTGGTTGTCATCATAGTAATTGGCTTGTGTCAGGTGTGTTCCTACTGTGTTGAAATGTGGAAAATGTAAAGATAAAGGTAAACCTTATGATGGTGGTCAGTAGTAACAATATGAATACTGAGGTAAATGTAGGACTGCATTACAACCCTGAACTAGAAAGTACCATCATATGATGTATAAGATTTAGACATGCATAAAAATGTGTTATTAAAATGTTATTTTAAAACATCTTAAATAATCCAAGTCCCTATTACCCCACAAGACTCCCTTTATAGGATTGGTGCATCCCCTCATCTTTCCCATGATCTCCCAAGATCCGCGGTGTGCGTATAAGGGTAGTTTTATGTCCCCTCCTAGAGACATTATTGATGGATTAAGAACCACCTTGTGCCATCCCATAATATAACATTAAATAATATGTCATATTGTAAGCCTAAATTAATTTTAAAATCAGAGTATGATAGAATGTTGTTTGCTATCAAAGGGTGGACTGTCGAAGCCAGATATTTGGCTGAGACAGGATCGGTTTAAAATTAAATCTGCCCGGCGCCATTTTTTTGCGAATGGGAATGAGCCGCCATTTTGCGACTGGCCGCCCAGCGCCATTTTAGTGAATCTCGCCCATTATAAGTACATACGGCGATGGTATTATTTAGTGTCGTGTGATTCCCACGCAATAGAAAGAAGTTGAAAGCCCTCACCATATAAATACAGTCAGTCACTAAAACATATGAAACGATCAACCCTGCAAAACAAGTACCATGGTTTACTCCACAAACACAGTCGTACAACGCAAACTAGCGTCTTTTCTCAATTCCCCAACACTGACACACTTACATAAAGGGTTTCCTAGTATTAAAGTGTGATATTCAAGGTTTATTCAGTAATGATTAATGTTGTGAAATAAAGGTTATTTGATATCTAAGGTTTAATACATGGTAAGCACACAGTGTCTGAATGTATCTTAGAGCTCTTAAATCTGGTCCTTAGACAATCATTTTATGTATGGTGACGAATATTTCCTCCAAACCTCTGGGACTGCGATGGGTTCCAACCTCGCACCAGCTTATGCCAACATATATATGCATGACTACAAAGAGCAACATCTTGTTTGTGTTTGGAGGAAATATTCATCACTATAAGCGATATACAGATGATATATTTTTGATTTGGACCGGCACCACTGAGGATCTGGAATGTATGGTTAGGCATTTGAACACACTGGACAGTCCAGTTAGTTTTACTGTGAAAGCGGATGCGAAGTGTGAGAAACTCACACTGCACGGCGATTCTTCTGCCACCACCCCTGCTAGTCCAGAGCGGTGGTCATACTTCCCCATTGGGATGCTGGTCGGGGAGGGTGACAAACCAGTGGTGTTAAGCCCCGCCCCCTCTAACGCACTCTCCGGCATCTCAAGAGATCCCCTCTACACAATCCTTATTGGACTGTGAGATCTTAAGCCTCTGCAGCTCCAGTGCAGGAGGAGGTCGTGAAAATCCTCCTCCTTCAGGGTTACACAGCGGTAACCACGCACTGCGGTGCTATGTAACAGCCGGTAGGCAGGGGAAAGAAATCTGTGGACTATACAATATGGTGGGTCTTGCCCCCACTATTAAAGTATAAAAGAGCAGCCTTAGTTTAAATAAGCTGCCCGCCCATACTCAGAGAGAAAGGCGGGACTGCTGCTAGGAGGCTAATGTTCAAGAAATTTCCCCTTTACACAGCTCCTAAAGGACTGTCAATCTTAAGCTCCCAGCTCCAATTTGCAGGAGCAGGTAGATAAAATCCCCCTTCGTCATCTGCAGACACAGCGGAGAACCATGCGCTGTAGCGCTATGTAGAAGCAGGCAAGTAGAGGAAGAGCGTTAGGGAGCGGGGTATAAACTGACAATCGCAGCTTCTCTCAATACTGCGCTGGGCTAATGTCTAAACGACTGGGCTACAAACCCTGGCTGCACACCAAGATAGCAGTTTTAGTGAACTGAGCCACCATGGCAGTCTCCAGCAGCTAATACCCCTGGCAGCAGGGGGACATGGCGTTTCCTCCTCTAATAGTGGAGGAAAGCAAGAGTTAGCGCCCTGTGTGCGAAAGCCAGAGCGGGTGGGGGAAAGGAGCGGTTGACCCGGACACAAGTCTGTCAGCTGGGGCGGGCCCCGCTGAGTCCAACTACTCAATTTAATTAAAAGCCCCCTTCAGGGACACCAGAAACAGGCTGCAGTAGCCGTGGCGACTCCCTTCCCAGCGGCTCCTACGTAGCAGGCAGACTGCCAAAGTAAGCAGACTGCCTGTCCTCATGCTTGAAAGAATTCTAAAATATAAAAAAAAAATATTAAAAAAAAGTCTGGAGGCAGCCTAATGTGCTACCAGCTCTCTCGGGCACATTTCTAAAACTGGGGCTGATGGGGCATAGAGGGGGAGGAGCCAGTCACACTTCTAAATTATTTAAAGTGCCAAGCTCTACTCTACCACAGTCTATATCCTATTCTCTATGCTCCAGTGTCCCCTAGTAGATGAAGGAGAAATCTAGTTTGCAAATAGCTGCTGTTGGTCATTCCACATTATTAAACAGTAAAGCTGCATACACACACGATTTTGTTACCAACGTATTTATGAACGATTTTCTGTCAGATTTTTTAAAGTGTAATGAACGATTTTTTGAACTAAAAATGATTTTTGTAACTTTCCTTAATGAAAATTGTTCAGTTGGTCAGTCAGAATGAACTACAAACGGGAACGCGCATGAACGATAATCGTTTATCGTTATAACTCAGAAACTGAACGATTTTTTCAACGATTGAACGATAATGACATCGTTATAGTTAAATCGTTCAAAAAATCGTTACGTGTGTACACACCTTAAGCGTTAAATTGTCAAACCAATTACCATTATACAGCCTGTTGATAATGCAGTATGAGTCAAAGAGGAGTAATTTTCAGTAACAAGCATATAAATAGCTCTATTATGGGGTGCATCATAAACCCCTTGAAGGCAATCTCCTATGTATGATGATGTTCACACTAAGTGGAAAATATTATATGATGTGAACTGGTTTGCAGCCATTCAGGGCTGTTATGTGGCTATTATCTATCTTAGTACCAAAGGATTTAATTATGTGATCTCAATGCAGTGTGACTGCTACCAGCCAATTAATGTTACGAAGCGGCTGCTAAATGCCTCATTCCTGTGTAGTTAGATTAAATACTGATGTTGCAACATGACTGCTCTATGACATTTTAAGTGGCTACTGTATGACATGATCTCACAGGATTTTGTTATATGCTGCTTATACAGCTATACCACTCTAAGCCATTCGGTACTGTTAAAGCGGCTGCTTTTTAATTTTGTCCTCCAGGATTTAATCAAACAATGCTGATATTACTTAGCCGCTCTCAGCCTTTTAGTCCTGTAAAGCAGCTACTATTTCACAGTCCCAAAAGTTCATGCAGAAGTTATCCAGAAGTACGATCATTTTATATCATACCACCTGCCGCTGACCTACAGTACATTCAGTCAGTATATGCAGTTACCAAATTGGCATGTAAAAACAATTAAATTACTCTGATCGGACCTGTTAAACAGGAGACTGTCTAGATCAGGGGTCTTCAAACTTGGCCCTCCAGATGCTGTGGAAATACACATCCCAGCATGCACCGCACATAGTTTTAGCATGCTGTTATATCAAAAAGGTGGCAGTGCATGCTGGGATGTGTAGTTCCACAGCAGCTGGAGGGCCAAGTTTGAAGACCCCTGGTCTAGATTATAGATGAGCTGGCATACATTCAGCCATGTAGAACGGCATATACAGAAAATTTGCAAACAGAATAATCAGTCATTTTAACACAGTTTTGAACAAGAGTGGTTCAGGGAAAATTTCAATGCTTTTACTTAATCACTGCCACGTACCAACATACGTTTTGCACCGAAGCTTAATCATGGATTGAACCAGATGTCTGCGTTTTCAGAGGTTTTAAAGCCTAAAGAGTGCACTAAATTGATGTTGAGATTACCGATTGAGTCTTGCGGTAATGAGATCTATTAACCCGATAGATCAAATATGGTGTTTTATTGTCCATTCATAAATGGAAAGGCCAGAACAATATATAAAATAAAACAATTTATATAGATGGAGTCAGTAAATAAAAAAAATCTACTCACTCATAATTATATAACAAATAGCATACCATAAATAGTGATCAAGGTGATAATTGATGTTTTTCTCACAAGTGGAATTGTTACAAATGCATGTGAACATTACATAAATAACTAACATATAATACTACAATAGTCAAAAAATTAATTGGGACACAAGTATGAAATATGCTAGTCTAATGTATATTATGTACATGACAACTTCTACATGTGAATGAAGATTATATTGGATGAACCACGTAAAATTAAAAAAGAAAAAGAAAAAAGAACACAATTGATACTACTGTAGGAAAACTACTGAATACAAGCAATGCATTAACAAATAAATTCAAATAAAATAGAGTGAATATATATATATATATATTAGAAAAAATGTGCTTGTTTTGCGCTATGATGTGAAAAAAATTACTGCACCTCAAGTTGAACCAGTTAGTGGGAACAAATAAATCTAGACAAACAGTTAAAGGGCGTAGATTGTTTAGATGACTTCATATATAACACCAATCAATAGTATAAAACAATTTTTTTGGTACTGATAAAATGTCCAAATGTATCCTTATACGCAAATTAGTCACTTATCTCTTTAGTAGAAGTATGACCGATTCCAAAAAAGTTGATGGTAGATTCCATAGACTGCAAAATAAGTTTTCTAAAAAAGACCTGCTCACCAGAAAGAATACCCCAAAAAATGGCCCAATGGCCCACTATTAGATGTGGTAGACAAAATAATTTTAATAAATATATTGTCAAACTGACATAAAACACTTATACATAAAAATTGCTTACACAATTATTTTTCCAATGGTTTTTACAGAGGGGAATGACAACATATATCCTGCTGTTTTCCCTTACTGGGTAAATTCTCAAATAGGCAGGTTTCTCCCTTCTTACCAATGAATTTAATTCACAAACCAACGCGTTTCGTCTGTTAGGACTTCATTAGGGGTATACACATCTTTGAAAATAAACTGTAAATGATTAGAGTGAGCTCAAATAGACATGTGGGGTCTTACTGGGGAATGTGCATATAATGGCAAAATTACCATACCAAAATTGAGATTGTATATGATCCAATAGAAAGTTTGATGAGTATTGTCCCTAAGTAGGACCTATACATTAAAAGCTAATCATATGATGTAATCCTAGAAAACATTGAATATAATCTATTACATATAATCTATCATAATTCATCCAACCATATTTTATATAACAGACTAGATAACAACCAATATGGGGTGTAATCATCATTATGCACTAATAATGGCCATATTTTTGTGATAGGCTATATGGGTTTCATAACATCCTTTTGCACTAGTTGGAGACCATTACAGTAAAGTTCTAATAATAACCAGAAATGTACTGCAAGATTTCCATGTACTTACTAATCCACTAAAGACACTTCTCAATGTGATGCACTCTGATCCCAAGATCAAGCTGAAATGAGGTATGCTTTCCTCCCTCCCTTATATCCTCAACTAGAAGTGATGTCACTTCCTGTTATGTAGTCCCCTTAAATTGGGTTTTTCTCCCTTTAATAGAGTAATTGCCAGGACCTAAATGAGCGTTAAAATCTCTCCCTAAAAACATGGGGTAAATTAACAGGTCCTCCCAGTAAAAAAAAAAAAATTAAATTACTCTGGCTTGTATAATCCCACAGTGTTCCTGGGAGACTAACTGTTCCGGTTTGGTCACCCGGCAACTGGTATGTTTGCGTTCCAGCAACCAAATCTTACTTGCCGGAAACGCGAGCTATGGGCCTGATTCAGACCCGGTCGCAAGCGCTGAGCCTTTTTATTTAGTTTGTGCATTCCAACCACCTTAAATGCCCACTGGAAAATAGCCAATAAAAAATCTAAATAAACTTAATGTAAATATCTTGCCTCTATTGAAATGTGTATCCTCCGATGTGCACAAATAACTATATAAAAGTTTATTACACCTCTGTTATACAAGATATTAAATATTGTAATAAAAAACTAATCCCACTAATAGAATCCTCACCTATGAAAGTCCAAAAATCTTCCAATACATTTACTGATTTCACAAAATTCCAGTAAAATTAAATGTAACCCTTCATTTCACAAGATCCAATATATAACTACAAAAAGGACATTATTTCAATACTTTCATTAAGCCAATGGGGGCCATAGAATTTAAAGTGTAAATCCAGAATGTTTAAATTTTTGAGAGCAAGAGTTCCCTACTCCCCTCCTGGGGTCACTTTTCATGTGTTCTAGGATGGTAAATGAAAAAGCTTTAATGTTAGACATATGGACTTCAATGAAATGACAAAGTAGACTGTGTTTTTAAATGTTTTTTTTTTTTATATTACGTATATGTTCTTGAATGCGAATTTTTACATATCTCTTGGATTTTCCAACATAATTTACAGCTACACATTTGTAGATCACAAAGTCTGTATTGCATGTAACAATTCCCAACTAAAGCTATTCTCTGGTCCATAAACGTACAACAGATACAACGGTTGCAAGGGTAACACCCATTCCTCTTGTTTAGAAAACTTCCTACATTAGTTTTCACCGACTCCTTAGGTTTATCTGGTACTATTGGCTTTAGCCTACTAGGGGCTAAAATATTTTTTAAATTGCTAGCTCTCCGAAAGGTGAAGTTGGGTCTTGATGGTAAATGGGGACACAAAATCGGATCTTTGAGGAGAATGCCCCAATGGCGTTCTAATGTTTTCCTAATTGAATAGCTTTATCTGTTAAATTGAGTAACAAAAGACCCAACTATTATTCTCCATCTAAGATTCACCACCTTTAACTTTTTCAACCAATAGTTCTCTATTCATATCAGATGTTTTAGATCCAGCATCCTCAATCCTAGATGTTTCATAACCTCTCTCAACAAAACGATCCCTGAGCAGGACAGATTGATTCCAAAAATCCTCTAACGTACTGCAGTTTTTTTCTTAGACGGAGGAACTGCGCATAGGGAACACTATTCAAATGGGGTAATGGCAACTTTTAGAAGGAATAAAACTGTTAGCATCAACTTCCTTAAAGAAAGTATAGGTTTTGACAGCCTCATTGGGTCTCCCCTCCAGTACCAGATCTAAATAATCAATCTTAAAACAATCAAACTTATTAGTGAATTTAAGGTTGAAATCATTGGTGTGGATATATAACAAACTCCTCAACCATAGAGCTATCTCCCTTCCAGATCAATATTAAGTAATTTATATATCGCTTCTAGAATTTAATGTTATCGAACATGAAATGTGATTCATAAATGAAAGTTTCTTCCCATTCCCCCATTAACAGACTAGCATACGATGGGGCAAATTTCATCCCCATTGCAGTGCCCTGCTTTTGGAGGAAAAAGGTGCAATCAAATTCAAAATTATGGTCCAAGATATATTTGATGCTTTTAATAATAAGCCACTTCAGCTGGTGTTTTTTCCTGATCTGCCAACGAGATTTTTGTAACAGCTTCCAAACCCTTAGCATGAGGGATAGATCTATAAGGCCTGAACGTCAACCGTTAACCACTTAAACTCAGAAGACCATATCACATCCTTTATCTCTCTCAGAAGGCCAGTAGAATCTTTTAAATGTGATTTTTGCTGTTTCACATATGGCTGTAATTTCAGATCTATAAAAATGTGATACATTTGTAGTCAATTAATTCACCCCAGAGATGATGGGCCTCCCTGGAGGATTATTTTTATCCTTATGAACTTTTCAGGATGTGATAAAACAGTGGCATTCTGGGAAATTTAACAAATATTCAAACTTTTTCGCAAATTATACCTTCCCTTTTAGCTTGAAATAATAAATTATACAGTTCCTCTTGATAAAGACCCGTAGGGTCTTCTGATAATTTACAATAAGTTGACTGATCCTTCAAGATTTTATAGGCCTCATCTAAATATATTTGTCTATACTGCACCACCACGGGTCCTCCCTTGCCTGTAAGATCGCTGACAAGTAAATGAGTTACGTTCTTCACTATGTATTTATCTCCGGCGAATAAGATATGGCCGCTGGAAGACAAGCTTCTCGGTTGCTAGACAACCAACCCGGAAGCTTGAGCTACCTGAATCTAACAGGGACTAAGTTAAATCATCGCCGGGATACCAACCTAGAAGTGTGTGCCTCCGGATAGCTGACACGCATAGCTTGCGTTTCCGGCAAGTAAGACTTGGTTGCTGGAACACAAGCGTACAAGTTGCTGGGTGACCAAACTGGAACGGTTAGTCTCCCAGGAACACTGGGGGATTATACGGGCCAGTGTAATTAAGTTGTATTTTACTAGGACCCGTTATTTACACCGGTTATTAGGGAGAGCGTTTTAACGCTTATTAAAGCAGCCCTAGGGCTTATTTAGGTCCTGGCAATTACTCTATAAAAGGGAGATATAACCAATTTAAGGGGACTACATAACAGGAAGTGACATCACTTCTAGTTGAGGATATAAGGGAGGAGAGCATACTTCATTTCAGCTTGATCTTGGGATCAGAGTGCATCACTTTGAGTAGTGTCCTTAGTGGATTAGTAAGTACATGGAAAACTTGCAGTACATTTCTGGTTATTAATATAACTTTATTGTAAGTCTCCAACTGTGTTGTATGTATTTATATTGGTAAATGAAATATTATTTGGACACTTTCAGACAAGCCTTATATAAGGTGATCATAAGTGCAAAATGATATAATGTGGTTAGAATTTCATTGTAACAGTTTTTTAAAAAATATGGGTACATGGTGTTTTTTGTACATTCTATGATGGGCCCCATATAGAGATATTATAAATGCAAAAGGATACTGTGAACCCCATATAGCCCATCACAAAAATATGGCCATTATTAGTGCATAATGAAGATTACACCCCATATTGGTTTTCATCTAGTCTGTTATATAGAATACGGTTATATGAATTATGATAGATATCTAATAGATTATATTAAATGTTTTCAATGTTTTCTAGGATTACATCATATGATGGTTATCTTTTAATGTATATGTCCTACTTAGGGACAATACTCCATCAAACTTTCTATTGGATCATATCATATTTGGATCTCAATTTTGGTTTGTATGGTCATTTTGCCATTATATGCACATTCCACAGTAAGACCCCACATGTCTATTTGAGCTCACCCTAATCACTCACATTTTATTTTCAAAGATGTGTATACCCCTAATGAAGTCCTAAAGGTGCCCACACACATACCGACTTTTCATCCAATTTGGCCGATTTCGACGAATCGTGACGACAGATCATGTAAAAAATGGCCAAATTGTGAGTTTCTACACTTGATCACGATGCCGATGCGCATCCCCGCTTGTCGTACATCGCATCTTCAGATCTGCCGTGCTGTAGGGCAGATTAGCCAATCTGGGATACAATGCACTGGCTGCACGATAGATCTTAAATCAGATTGGACATTTTTAACTCCAAATCGTGACCACGACTGCCTGGGGAGAGTTCAGGGGAAATCGTGTACATTGGCTGATTGGGAGCAAGTCGGTATGTGTGTGGGCACCTTAACAGACGAAACGCATTGGGTTGTGAATTAAATTCATTGGTCAGAAGGGAGAAACCTGCCTATTTGAGAATTTACCCAGTAAGAGAAAACAGCAGGATATAGGTTGTCATCCCCTTCTGTAAAAACCAATGAAAACATAATTGTGTAAGCAATTTTTTTGTATAAAAAGGTGGCCATAAACAGGATGATTTTTAACACGATTTTGGCAGTTTCTACTGGTTGGACATGCCAATCGTTTGAAAATAGTTGTATTTTGAGTCATCTGCGACCCCGATGCGCGACCCCGCCGTCGTCTAGTTGGATCGCAGATCAGATGGTTTTGCAGAGATCTACGATCTTTTGATTACAACCTGATTCACTCCTATGCATCTTATCCTATGATCGTAATGATCAATCATACACCATTTGACCACATCTTATGAAAAATTTCAAGGGAAGAATTTCAAGGGAAATCGTACAACTCATCTTACCAACTTTGAATGTCGCCGTGTATGGGGGCCTTTAGTCTTTTATATGTCAGATTGACAAAATCATTTTAATAAATGTATTGTCTACCACATCTTCTAGTGGGTCGTTGGGCCATTTTTTGGGGTGTTCTTGCTGGAGAGCGAGTCTTTTTTAGAAAACTTATTTTGGAGTCTATGGAATCTACTATCAACTTTTTCAGAATCATGTCATACTTCCACTAAAGAAAAAATTTACTAATTTGTGTATAAGGATAAATTTGGACATTTTATCAGTACCAAAAACATTTTTTATACTATTGATTGGTGCTATTTATGAAATAATCTAAACAATTTACGCCCTTTAAGTATTGTTATAACAAGAGATATGGTTAAAACTTACCTTTGTTATCTCTGTTTCTATGAAGTCCATAGGGTCCACAGGGTTGACCTTGGGTTATAGCTGGATCTGGATCCACGGGCACCACACAGTTAAAGCTTTAGCTCCCAGGATGTACTGGGTCCATCCTCCTCTATACCCCGCCCCCGAGCCACAGGCACCTCAGTTGGTAAGTAGCCAAGGCCAGAGGAGGAAAAAACAGAGAAGGAAGACTGGAACACACAAGAACCACTCACAGAAAGGGAGACAGAAAACAGGTGACCAGCCACACAGCCCATATGAAGCCAGGTGCATCAGGGCGGGCGCCCTGTGGACCCTATGGACTTCGTAGAAACAAGAGATAAAAGGTAAGTTCTTACCATATCTCTTGTTTTCTACTTCAGGGTCCATAGGGGGTCCACAGGGTTGACCTTGGGGATGTCCCAAAGCAGTCCAATTAAGGGCGGGGATGCTCCTGTGCTGTAAGGAGAATCCGGCACCCAAAAGGAAATCCTGAGAGGCGAAGGTGTCAAAGGCATAGAACCTTAGAAAAGGTCTGGACCACGTGGCCGCCTTATACAGCTGAACAGCCGAGGCACCACGGCTAGCTGCCCACAAGGGACCCACAGACAGAGTAGAATGAGCCTCAACAGAGGCTGGAACGGGCAAGCCCTCCTGTGTATAAGCATCAGAAATAGCCAAACGAAGCTATTTAGGCAACGTTTGTTTGTTGGCAGGCCAACCCCTCTTGTGATAACCATAGAAGACGAACAAGGAATCAGACTTCCTAATGGAACTAGTCCGGTCCACATCCAAGGAGGCCTCACCAGCTGAAAGGTCAGGTGACTGAAAAACCGGCACAATTTCCTGATTAATGTGGAATTTAGGCACCACCTTAGGAAGAAAACTCACTCTGTCCTGGTGAAAGATCAGAAAAGGAGGACGACAGGAAAGCGCCCCTAATTCAGACACCCATATGGCTGAAGGAATTGCCAAGAGAAAAACAGTCTTAAGAGATAACCACTTGTGTTCCACCGACTCTAGTGGTTCGAATGGAGGACCCTGAAAGGGCCCGAAGCACCACAGCCAATACCCACGGAGCCACTGGGGGAACAAAGGGAGGCTGAATCCTGAGAACACCCTTGAAACAGGTGCAAATATCTGGTAGTGGAGCAATCCTGCGCTGGAACCACGCAGATCGTGCAGACACATGAACTTTCAAAGAAGCTAAGTATAAGCAGAGGTCCAAACTAGACTGAAGGAACGCCAAAATCCTAGAAACACCTGAGAATCGTAGTTTCTCGTCTCACACCACTGAAATTAGGTATGCCACACCCTGTGGTAAATCCTGGCGGATGCAGGATTGCGCGCCCACAGCATCGTGCCGATGACCGAGCTAGAGAAACCAGACCTTAAGATGGATGTCTCAAGAGCCACGCCGTCAAAGACAGACGACCCAGATCTGGGTGAAGGCAAGGAACCCGAGACAACAGGTCCGGACGTTGAGGCAGAAGGAACGGAGCCTCGATTGAGACAATCTGCAGATCTGAGTACCAAGGACATCTGGGCCGAGCTGGAGCCACCAGCAGAAGCGTGCCACTGCCCTGTTTGAATTTCCGAAGGACCCGAGATAGTAGGGATTTATATCGGAGGGAATAGATACACCAACTGGAAGGTCCATTGCACCGACAGCGCGTCCACCAGGCTTGCATCGGCATCTCTTGTCCTGGACCCGTACACTAGCAACTTTTGATTGTGATGGGAGGCTATGAGGTCCACCTCCGGAAGTCCACACTTGTCCACGAGTAGTTGAAACACCTGTGGGTCAAGCGGCCATTCCCCAGGATGCACGTCGTGATGGCTGAGGAAGTCCACCTCCCAATTGAGGACTCCTGGAATGAAGACTGCGGAGATAGCTGGAAGATGGCACTCTGCCCAAGACAGGATGCGTGACACCTCAGTCATTGCTGCTCGACTGAGAGTGCCCCCTTGACGGTTGATGTACACCACCGTGGTGGCGTTGTCGGACTGAACCTGCACGGCTTTCCTTGAAGAGCGTGACCGGATAACTGGAAGGCCCTGTACACGGCCTGAAGTTCCAGAATGTTGATCGCGAGAATTGCTTCTTCTGCTATCCAACTGCCCTGAAGTGAAAATGGACCTGTCACTGCACCCCAACCCTAGAGACTGGCATCTGTTGTGATAAGAACCCAGTCCGGGATACAAAAGTAGCGAACCCCGGTGAGATGGTATGTCTGAAGCCACCAAGACAGACAGACGCACCTCTGGAGATGACACCAGCATCTGAGTCCTGATCCAGTGTGGTAACCCATTCCATTTGGATAAAATCAGCTCCTGCGGGGGCCTGGAATGGAATTGGGCAAACTCCACCATGTCGAATGTCGACACCATGGACCCTAGAACCCTCATTGCCGAGTGAACAGACACTCCGCAACTCTTCAGGCAACTGCGGACCAGTTGTAAGGAGGAAATATTTTCTGGAGTCAGAAAGATCCTTTGCTGATGAGAATCCAGCAGGGCTCCCAAATGAACCATCCGTCATGATGGAATCAGGGAACACGTCATCCAATTTATCAGCCACACATGCGCTTGCAAACAAGCGATCGTCGGCTGTAGATGTTGAAGTACCTCCTGAGAGCTTGACAGCAATAGGAGGTCGTCCAGATACGGCAGAAGCCGTATACCCTGGCTCCGTAGATGGGCAGCCATGACCGCCATAACTTTGGTGAATACCCTTGGAGCCGTGGAGAGGCCAAAGGGCAGAGCCTGAAACTGGTAGTGGTGTTGTCGTAAAGCAAACCTCAGAAACCGTTGGTTAGAAGACGCTATAGGAACATGGAGGTAGGCATCCTGGATGTCCAGGGAGACTATGTTATCCCCAGTTTCCATAGAATGATGGAATGCAAAGTTTCCATCCTGAATTTGGGGACTCTGAGAAAATTGTTCAGCGACTTTAAATTGAGGATAGACTGATGAGACCCATTGGGTTTCTGCACCAAAAACAGAGTAGAGTAGTAACCCGTCCCGCATTGAGAAAGTGGAACGGGAACAATGACTCCTACTTTCAACAAGGACTCTATGGCTCCTTGAATCTGCAAGGCCTTGGTCTTGTCTGAGAAGGACTCGTGCAGAAGAACTGTTGGGGAGGTCTGTGACGAAAGGAGAAGGCGTAATCCCGGGGAGACCTCTTCTCGAACCAAAGCATCCGTGATGGTGTTGTACCAGCACTGGGCGAATTAAAGTCAGCGTCCAACTCTGGGATCCCCCAGAGGGAGGCCCGTCCCATCAGAAGAAGGTTTATCCTCCGGCTTGGAAGTAGGGAGGCTAGCACTCCACGCTTGCTTCTTAGGTTTAGGGACGGCCTTGGTTGCTGACTTCCTTGGGAAGGACTGCCCCTTGGACTTCCCCTGAGAATTAAAGGACCGAAATAAAGAGGTCCTAGCCTTAGAAGGTGCAGCTGCCGATGGTAGAAAAGCTGACAGACAGACAGTCTCTGGATGTCAGAAGACTGGTATCCAAAGTAGCTTCGCCAATATAGGAAGCAGCATCCCTCATCTGTCCCACTACAGCTCTCCGAATCACCGGAGCATCTTCAGGAAAAGTATCTTCCAGTACATTGGCCCAGCTCTCAATGGCTTTAGCCACCCAAGAGATGGCCATGGACGGATGGGCCACTGCCCCTGAGAGAGAAGAGTGATTTAAACAAGTCTCCACTTTCCTATCTGTGGGATCCTTTAGGGATGAAATGGAAGGCATAGGCAAGGTAGCACTCTTGATTAAGCGAGTAACATGAGAATCCACCGCAGGCGGGGTTTCCCACTTTTTGCAGTGACTTTCAGGAAACTGATAACTAGACGCTAAACGCTTCTGCGGCTGGAACCTTTTACTAGGTGACTGCCAGGCCTCCGCCATATGATCAGTCAGCTGGTCAGATAGAGGAAACACAGCCAAAGTCACTTTTGCCTGCTTGAAATTTGAAGACTTGGATTTAGGGGCCGGTGAGTCATCCTCTATATCAAGAAATGACCGCACCGCCCTTACCAACGCCATCACATTAATGGAAGGTGTAGTTTCCACCTCTCAGACACGGGCATCCAAGTAAGAGTCCTCAGGCAATTCCCCATCATCGGAGGATGCCTCAGAGTCCGATAGTTGCGCAGACTGGGATGACATAAGGCGTTTAGACGCCTTTTAAAGCTTGGTCACCTCATAGCATAATTTGGAAGGCGGAAGATGAGGCCTCCAAACTCTGGACTGAACTGGAGAACACAACCACCCATGGTGGTTGACCCGCCTGAGGGAGACCCTGAAAGGAAATGATGAACTGCTGTGTCACTGGAGTAGACTGAATATACATAGGTAACCCCGTATATGGATTAACAGTCTCAGGCCCAGGGGAGACTGCAATAAATGTGGTATACCCTGAGAAGGGGGGGGGTGGCAGGTTGGGGTAACCGCATATGGGAAAGAGCAGTCGGGACCGCCAGACGGTCCGCGATGGAAGCCAGCACCTGAGAAAACACCACCCAAGGAGGGTCCTGTCCCGAAATTGTGGGATTAGAGGGACCAGATAACTGATGGCACCTCACACACAGCCCATCCTGTGATAAATCCTCCTTATTTACCCCTGTGACACAGTGTCTGTAGGAGACCAGAGTAGGAGCCGCGGAGTGCTCAACTTCCTCGTCAGATAAGATAGAGATGGTATTTAGCTCGGCAGAGGGTGGATGGGTGCAGTGTTTAGGTGCTTATTGAGGGTCCACACACGGTTTTCAAGTAAACAAATGATGCTTTTACTTCCAGCTTGTGAAATTCAGGATACAGAGATTTCTGTATCACACAGATATAGGCCCTGGCTTTCTCAGCCCACAGCTTTACTGCTTCAATGTCCCACGGTCAGAGAGTTTTGTGGTCCCCCCTTGCCTCCTGCAAGGTCCGGACACCGGCCTCCTGGCCCCCAATGGCTCGCTCAGCTTCACTGGGCTCTCTGACTGTTACAGTCCCAACTAGACTGTCTCTCCCGGCCTGACTGCTCGGCCTTCTCACTAGCTCACACCTGAGCTCTCTCCACCTGGTAGGTGTATCACCACTCAGTATTTCAACCCTGTGTGGGAGGATCTCTCCAATCCCACACAGAATCTGCTGCTCACCAACGCCACCTCTGTTGATACTGCCACAATAATAATTTACTCCTGGCGCACCCACAAGCATGCAGCACACAGGTCCCCAGATATGGCACCGTGTAGCACACAACCGCATGTGACCAACCTCACAAATACATGAATTTATATAAGTGATATCCAAGAAAAGCCCTTCCCACACACACCTGCCAGGGCCATAGGAGAAGGAAAGGGATAGGAATAGACTGACAGTATTTAGAAATAAAGCACAGTCAGCACTAGCAAAAGTCACATACAATGTACAATGTCACTACAATCAGCCTGCCCAGATGCAGAGTCTGGGAGGGCTATAGTGCTGTGTACGCTGTTCTAGTAGGGGAGAGATAGACAGGGGACCGGTCCGCATGCTGCCTGAGAGATCTGCGCGGCCACTGTGGAGAAGTTGGACGCCGGAGACCTGACTAGGAGTGGCTGAAGGAGGAAGCAGCTCAGCGATGCCAGAACCGAGAGGAAAGGCACGCTGAGCTGAGGAGCCGCTTGACAGGGAAGGCTGCCTCCTCTGGCTAGCATTTAACCCCCGGGATTCCGGCTCCAGCATGATATGTTCTAGTGACCCGCAGGGTATACCTCCATAGAGGGGGGAGCCCGCTGCCACAGCTAGCGCCTCCGGTTTGTCCGCAGAGACCGGAGGCTGAAGATTGCATTTGCACTCACGGTTCACAGCAAGAGATGACTCGCGTCTTACCTGCTCCCCGGTGATCCGGCAGCTTCCTAGGGATTCCTCCAGAGTCCGGCTAGTACTGACTCTGGGGTCCCGCTGCGATCCCCAGATCGGTACTGACATTGCAGCGCCGGCGGGGTGTAGGAGCGGCAGCTTGGACGTCCAATGGTCAGTCAGATGCTGCCGCTCTGTAGAGCAAGAAAAAAGAAGTTAAAATTAAAAACTCTGCTAAGCAGCCCCCCAGCGCTAATGGTGACCCGACTTCGGCCGCGCACAACTAAAACTGAGGTGCCTTTGGCTCAGGGGCGGAGTATAGAGGAGGATGGACCCAGTGCATCCTGGGAGTGAAAGCTTTAACTGCGTGGTGCCCGTGGATCCAGATCCAGCTATAGCCCAAGTTCAACCCTGTGGACCCCCTATGGACCCTGAAATAGAAAATTTTAATGAAATATATTTACACACACATATACAATAATGCTTAAAACTAGTTAAGTTATTTGACTTGTGATGAGAAAACATTGGCTTATACTTGCCGTTAATTACATTTCTTCGAGAGACTCCATGGCAGCCTACACATTGGGAATATGACCTGTTCCCCCTAATATGAACAGAAAGTTTTTTTCAGGGACCACCCCCTCGCTGTATATAATCCAGCCCCCTCCTCTGGATCCCTGTCTTTTTGAGTGTCTCCCTGCAATCGGTTCCTAGAAAAAAAACCGCTAAAAAGAGAGGGTAATTATGGTCTGACATGGAGTCGCTCGAAGAAACGGAATTATCGGTAAGTATAATCCGATGTTTACCTCTTCTTTTCTCCATGGCAGCCTACACCTTGAGACATACCAAAGCTAAAAATACAGGGGGGGGAGGGGGCAATAACCAAACCTCATGATTTCTGCATATCAAATATTTAAGTGCTTCTTGAAGCACCTTAATTCCAAAACAAAAATCTGACAGATCAATAGTGAGAAGTGAATGTATGTACTGATGATCATGCTGCTGCTTTGCAGATTTCTTCCACCGAAGCATTCACCTTTTTTGCCCAAGAAGTAGCTATGGCCCTAGTTGAGTGTGCTCTAAGGATCTTTGATACTTTAAGCCCTTCTATATTGTAGGCCAAAATAATAACTTCTCTTATCCACCTTGCAATAGTTGGTTTAGTAGGACTATGGCCTTGTCCAATTCCATATGGTAAAACAAAATAGATGCTTTGTTTTCCTGAAGCCGCTTACTCTTTGAAGGTAGATTGATATATCTCTGACCAGATCCAATGTAAGCAATTATTTCTCCTTGTCTTTTGGTTGAGGGTAACAATTTCTTGATTAAGATGAAAAGATGAAACCACTTGACGCAAACTCTGGATTTGTTCTTATTATTCTTCTCTCTGGCCTAATATTCAAATATGGCTCCTCTGTCCAGAAGGCCTGCAATTCACTCACTCGTCTTAAGCTGGGCATCCAATATACAAATTTTCTGTCAAATATCTGTCCAATCTGGCTGGTTGGAATGAAAACCTGGTAATGTACGGGAGCAAATGACAACCGCCCATTTGCTCACAAACACTGGAAAATAGCCAAAAATGGTTGTTCAGACAAATTGGTTAAAACAAAAATTTTACCAATTTGAACAATTTTTTTGTCATTTTTTTCAGTGTTTAAAACCATATGATCGACTGTAATTTGCTCCCATACATTACCAGGTTTTCATTCCAACCAGCCAGATTGGACAGATATCTGACAGAAAACTGTATAGTGGATACCCAGCTTTACTGAGGTTATTGCAATTAGGAAAATTACTCAATGTTAGGTGTTTAAGAGAGACTTCTTCTAAAGGCTCGAATGGTGTCACCATTAACTTTTTCAGGACTAAATTTAAGTCCCACGGAGCTGTGACGACTTGTGGACGAATTCTTTTAATTGCTTGACAATCTCTTCACTAGTTCATTCTCTGCTGATTTCTTATCTAGAAATACACTGAGATCAGATATCTGTACCTTGACTGTTGAGACTGCCAGCCCTTTATTGAATCCTTCATGTTAAAATTGCAATATATGCTATATTTGTGCCTTCTTTGCCTCAGCTTCAATTCCCATAAATTAAATAAACGTTCTCCAAATCCTGTAATGCATCTGTGAAGAATTATTCTTTCTTGCCTCCAACAGGGTCTGCATTACCTGCTCTGAAAGCAGTTTCTGCTTTAATATCTTCCTCTCAATCTCCAGACCGCTAAATTGAGAACTGCTGGGTTCTGATGTAATAACACCCTGTTTTAACATGTCCTGTCTGACCGGTAACAACCATGGTTCCTCCATTATCATCTCTAATGCTGTTGAGAACCAGGCTCTTCTGGACCAATAAGACAAGATTGGCATTACCTCCACTTGCTCCTGTTTGATCTTCTTTAATATCCAATATATTAGTTGGAAAGGTGGGAGAGACATATGCTAGGCTTCAAACTTTCATTTTTGTGAGAAGACATCTATCCCGATTGTCCCTGGTACTTGATTTCTTGAAAAGAACAGAGGTAGATTTGTGTTTGTATTTGTCGCCTTAGATCCACTTCCGGACATCCAAATCATCTTATTTCCTGAAATATATTTCTATATTTAGTTCCCATCCTACCGGAAGAATCTGTTTCCTGCTCAGGAAGTCCGCTATCACATTTTCCTTGCCTCCCACATGAAGTGCTGAAAGGGAAAGTAGGTACTTTTTCGAACAGTTTATAATTTTTGAAACTTTTTTCATGAGGATCTGTCTTCTGGTGCCACCCTGATGATTTATGTATGTTACCACTGTCATGTCTGAGAATACTCTGACGTGAGCCCCTTTCAGTTCTTGAAAATACTGTATTGCTTTCCACACTGCCCTCATTTACTTTCGGTTTGAGGAAAATAGCCTTTCCTGTATGGTCCAGCAACCTTGTGTCACCTGTTGTGATACATGTGCTCCCCATGCTAGCTGACTTGCGTCTGTCAATACTAGGTATTGTGGTTGAAGCAATAGTGTTAATCTGTTTTTTAGATTTACACTCCACCAATCTAGGGATTTTCTTGTGTCCCGTCTCAACCGTATGTGGTGATGAAGAGGCATTTTCATCTGGATGAATCTTAGAATATCCCACTGTAGATCTCATGTGTCACCTTGGCCAAGGAACTATATCTATAGTTGACAATATCATGTAAAGTAATCATAGTCCCATACTGGAGCTGAATTCTGCCACAATTCTGTAGAAGGCTGAAGGCTGACCATGGTTCTGTATCTTTGTACATCTTTCTTCTGAAAGACTATTTCTGGGTAATTATCACAACTCCTAGAAATTTGATTATCTGGACTGGATTCAGACAAATCTTGTCCCAATTTAAAATCCAACCCAGAATCTGCAGACTTTGTAGAACCTGTGCTACATTGTCTCGCACCAGATCCTGTTCTTCTGGATATCAATGTGTCATCTAGATAAGGCCAGATCATAATCCCCTGGGCCCTTGAATGTGCAATCACAGTCACTAACACCTTGGTGAATACCCTTGGTAAAGTCGATAGATCGAAGGGAAGACATGTGAACTGGAAATGTCTTCCTGATACACAGAATCTTAGAAAACTCTGATGACTTGTTTACTGCAATGTGGAAGTAAGCATCTTTTAAATCTATCGATATTAGAAAGTCTCCTTGCATGAGACCTGCCAGAATAGATTTTAACGTTTCCATATGAAACTTTGTTTGAATACACTTGTTCAGTTGCCTTAGATCTAGGATAGTTCTAAAGTCTCCTGATGGCTTCTTTACCAGAAATAGGGGTGAATAGAACCCGGTCTTCCTTTTTAAAGCTGGTACTACTTTTATTGCTTGCAGATTGATTCGTTTTATTAAACTGGTCTTCCATGGCAATCCTTTCCCACTTCTGTGGTTGGCATTCTTAATACAAATTTGTCTGTTCTTGGTTCCTTTTTGAACTCTAATCTGTATCTGTTGGGACACCACATCCAGTACCCATCTGTCTTGAATGTACTGAGTCCATTGATTGGTGAACTGTAATAGCCTTCCTCCTACTGCTATTTCTACAGGGGCCTTGTAGTCATTGCTGTTTGTAATTGAATCTTCTGGAATTCTGGCGAAAGGAATGTGTCGACTCATGAAAAATATATTGTACTGACTACCAGGTCTGTACGTCTCTATACTGCTGCCTTGATGATACAAATGGGTATCTATTTAGCTTATCTTGAGGTAACCTATAGGATTTACCTCCCGTCATCCTTTTTATTAGCAAATCTAATTTACTGCCAAACAGGAAAGAACGGTAACATAGCCAATCTGTTCTTTGAACTTGCATCAGCCGACCAAGTTCTTAGCCATTATGCTCTCCTTGCTACTACACCTGTAGCCATAGATCTTGCTGCGTATGTGTCCATTGAAGCATCATATAAATAAATAATGCAGAAAACAATAGATTTTTTTATAATTTCTTTGGAAGGTATTTTCTTGATATTCTCTCTTCAATATCTGTATGTAAATTCAAACTCCAAAGTCTTAAGGCTCTAGCAACAGAAGCCATAGCTACACCAGACTTCAAAGATACAGCAGTAGAAATTAAATTTTTTTAATGAATTTTCCATTCTTTTGTCCATGGTATCTATTAATGTTGCTCCATCCTCCAATGGGATGGTAGTTCTCGTTGTTAATTCTGCAATTGCAGCATCCACTTTAGGTAACGTGCACCAATTAAGCAAATCCTGATCTTTAAAAAGGATACATACTTTCTACACGATTAAAGTTACTTTGCCTTTTATCTAGGTTTTGCCATTCTTTAGATACAATCTCCGTCATAGGTTTATGTACAGGAAAATTTCTGCCCTTTTTTTCTTTGTCTTCAAACAACACATCTTGCTTATCTTTCTGTTCCAGTCTCTTTATGATTCATGGATATATATATATATATATATATATATATATATATATATATATATATATATATATATATATATATATATATATATATATAACATACCTTCAACTAATTCAACATTGAAAGTTCACTAATCTCTCCAGACTCTCCACTGGACAAAATCACCACACTCTTCCTCAAGCCCATGTTCAGAAGAGATAATATCCCGATCATAATCAATACTTGCTTCAGACCTAGCTCTTCTAGACATTTGCATAGACCTAAAATCCTCTTTGGATACAAACTACTTTTTCATCCAGTCCATTAACTCCTGAAACTGGTTAGGTTGTTGTGAAATCACAGGTGCATGATCCTTCTGAGCACATTTCTCACTAAATACCATTCCCTGAGTCCCTGGGAATGATTTATCACAGGCAGTACACAGACATCTTAAGTGCTTTGTCTTTGTCTCTTTGTCTTCAGTCGCCGAAAGTGACATCAAGGACAAACCTATAAAAATAAGCCGATAGCGCTAATCTCCTGGCATAATAAACCAATCTCTAAAAGGTATAATAGTGCTGAAGTCAAGAGAGAGACAGAGATTCTATTGATATTCTTCTTCCTATTGAGAAGTCTTTGTGAAAGTTCCAGAAAAGTACTTTTGAAGGAAACACAACCCACTTTCGTTTAACAATCTGAATGTGATCCACTATAAAAAAAAAAATTGTGTTTACTTTAAGGACCAATTTATTGCTCGTTTAGGTGTATGTATTTTTCATAACTAATTTCAAAACAATTTGCAGCACCCTCTTTATCTTTGTGTATGTATATAAACAAGGATAGTGGGCAGCCTGTGGTGAGGCATTTAGTTGAACACAGACGTTCTCTCTCCACATTACGATACAAAATGATTGATTCAGTGCCAGAGAGTATCAGAGGCGGTGACAGAGCCAAAGCGCTGTTGCGATGTGAAGCACGCCAGATCCACATATTAAACGCAGTGCAACCTAATGGCATGAATGAAAACCTGTCCCTGCCGTGTTTTTATTAGTTACTTACTATTGCACATGTATATTATATATTAGCCGTGTATATATTGTTACCACTCCTTGACTGCATTCAGTATCAGATACTTTTTCTACATCTCATTTGTAACTATTCTCTGTATGTTGGTGATGGTACACACAATGTTTTTTGTTACCTAGTAACATCTGTGAGTGGCTGACGTCACATCCGCTGATGCTGTGCAACATGCTGACGTCACAAGCTGTGCAGATGGACTCCGGTTGCAACACACTTGGGGTGATTCTACATGTATATAGGTAAGTGTTGTTTAGCGATTGTCTGTATTCCTGATGAAAATCTTACCAGATTGAAATGATGAAGACACATTAATGGGTATGTGACCCTGTCTGTTTGATTTACTTACACTTGAGTGCCGCTGCTTCTTTGTTGAATATAATATAATAGATATATATCCAGTAGCTGGATCCCGTCACTAGCTTGCTTGGGTGCTCACCTGAGGCTGATCCACCACTGATGCAACATAGAAAATGGAGGTGGCACTCCACGACGTATCCAAATCAGTGAAATAATACGGTGCTTTATTCAACGTTTCGGGGTACAAGCCCCTTTTCCTCAGGACACGCCTGTGTCTTGATGAAGGGACTTGCACCCCGAAACGTAGAAATAGAATATATATACACTGTATATATATTCTGTTTGTAGCAACTAAGAGGCAGCAGCACTCAAGTGTAAATAAATCATTATATATATATATATATATATATATATATATACACACACACACACACACACACACACACACACACACATATATACACTCACACATATATATATATATATATATACACACACACACGCACAAGGGCGATTGGTAAGCTGAACACAACTGTATTTAAATTTATGCATATCTGTATAAGGGTAAACATCAATACTGCGGACGCTGAAATAGGTAATTAGAATAAGTATATAAATGTAAATAACAACAATGAGCCATTGTGTGTCTTAAGTGTATTATATGGATTTTAATGTTAGTCAGATACTCAATATATGTACTCTATTAGATATATAAGAAGAGATATGGTAAGAACTTCCCTTTGTTATCTCCCTTTCTAAGAGGTCCTTAGGGTCCACAGATGACCTTGGGGTATAGACGGATGACGTAGGCATCGGGCACCATGCAGTTAATTTCTTTCCCCCAGGATGCACTGGTCCCCCCCTCCATACCCCACCTCCCAGCCAGGGCATTACTCAGTTTAGTAGCAAGCCAGAGGCCGGAGGAGAGTACTGTGAGAGAGAAGGAAGTCTGGAAAATACAAGAATCACATTCTCGCTAGAAAGGAGACAGACTGTAGACCAGACAAGCCCTGTGGGCCCTAAGGACCTCGTAGAAAGGGAGATAAAAGGCAAGTTCTTACCATATCTCCTCTTTTCTACTTTGGGATCCTTAGGGTCCACAGGTGACCTTGGGGATGTCCCAAAGCAGTTCCCCTTAAGGTTGGGTACGCTCTTGTACAGAAAGGAGGACCCGCCACCCAAAGGAAGCATCCTGAGAGGCAAAAGTATCAAATGAATAATACCTCACAAAAGGTCTGGACTGAAGACCTGGTGGCCGCCTTACAAAGCTGTACAGCCAAGGTACCACGCCAAGCTGCCCACGAAGGGCCCACAGACCTCGTAGAATGAGCAGAAAGAGAAAGCGGAGCTGGAAGGCCCTACCTAGAGTAGGCCTCCGAAATAGTCAGACAAAGCCATCGTGCCAAAGTCTGCTTCGTGGCAGGCAAACCCTTTTTATGAAACCCAAAAAGGGAGTCTGACTTTCTGTATGACCGAGAACGGTCCACATAAATTCGGTGGGCTTGTACCACATCCAAAGAGGCCTCACCTGCTGAAAGACCCGGCCCAAGAAAGGCCGGAACCACAATTTCCTCATTAATGTGAAAACTTGTCACCACCTTAGGTAGGAAACCAGTATGAGTACGAAGCACTGCCCTGTCCTGGTGGAACACCAGATATGGAGAGTGACACGAAAGGGCCCCCAGATCTGACACACGTCTAGCCGAAGCAATGGCCAGAAGGAAGACTGTCTTAAGCGTAAGCCATTTCAAATCCACTGATTCCAGTCGTTCAAAAGGTGTTCCCTGCAAGACCCGAAGGACAACCGCCAAATCCCAAGACTCCACCGGAGGCACAAAGGGTGGCTGAATCTGCAGCACACCTTGTAAAAAGGTGCGCACATCCTGCAGAGTCGCAATCAGTCTCTGAAACCACACTGACAGGGACGAGACTTGTACCTTCAGTAAAGCCAGGCGGAGTCCTAGGTCCAGGCCTGCCTGGAGGAAAGCTAGTATCCTGGAAATCCTAAACGTCCGAGGATCATACCCTCTAGGGGTGCACCACTGAAAATAGGAGTGCCACAATCATGGCAGAGGCTGGCTTCCTTGCACTCATCAAGGTGTTAACCACCGCACCAGAGAAGCCCTTTGACCTTAAGAGGGATGCCTCAAGAGCCATGCCGTCAAAGCCAATCGACCCAGATCCAGGTGAAGGCAGGGACCCTGTGACAACAGGTCCCGACATTGAGATAACAACCACGGAGTGTCTATCGACAGACTCTGAAGGTCTGAGTACCAGAGATTCCTTGGCCACGCTGGAGCCACCAGTAGGAGCTTACATCCTTCCTGCTTGAACTTTGAGTATGCGAGGAAGAAGGGATACCGGAGGAAAAAAAAAGGTACGCGTACCGAAAGGTCCACCTGACCGACAGAGCATCTACTAGTAGAGCGCCTGCGTCTCTTGTCCTTGATCCGTACAGTGGTAGCTTGTAATTGTGTCGGGAGGCCATTAGGTCCATCTGTCCACCAGGAGTTGAAACACCTCCTGGTGAAGAGACGATTCCCCTGGATGCACATCGTGACGAGGAAGTCCGCTTCTCAATCGAGGACTCCGGGTATGAACACTGCCGATATGACCGGCAGATGGCCTTCTGCCCATGTCAGGATGTGTGACATGACTGCCTGACTTCAAGTTCCTCCATGGTGGTTGATGTACACCACCGTCGTGGTGTTGTCTGACCGCACCTGCACAGGATTTCCTTGTAGTAATTGTGTCCTGCTCTTGTGAGAGCCAGGAATACTGCCCTTAGTTCCAATATATTGATTGGAAGGACGGTTTCCTCTACCGTCCATCGACCCTGAAAAGAGTGGGGACCTGACACTGCACCCCAACCCCGCAGACTGGCATCCGTTGTCAGTAGAGTCCAGTCCGGTATCCAAAATGGGCATCCCTGGGTGAGATGCTGCGTTTGCAGCCACCAAGCCAGAGACAACCTGATTTCTAGGGAGAGCACGGTCTTCAATTTCCGAGGTGATCTGTCCCATCGGGCAAGGATCAATTTCTGTAGAGGCCTCGAATGAAATTGCGCATACTCCACTATGGTCGAACGTTGACACCATTGACCCCAGCAATTGCATTGCTGCATGCACAGAGACCCGGCGACTGTGGAGACATCTGTGTACCCGCTTCTGCAACACCGAGATCTTGTCTGATGTCAGGAAGATCCTTTGCTGAGTCCAATAGAGCTCACAGATGCAGCATAGTCTGCGGAGTTAGAGATTACTTCTCCCAATTTATGACCCATCCATGCGAGAAGCACTGAGATGGTCATCTGGAGCTGATGGAGAAGTACCTCTGGAGATCCTGCCAGGAGCAGAAGATCATCCAGATATGGTAATAGGCGGATCCCCTGCAGCCACAGATTGGACGCCATTACTGCCATAATTTTTGTAAACACCCGAGGGGCCGTGGATAGGCCAAAGGGTAACGCCTGGAACTAGAAGTGTTACTGTTGCACAGCGAACCTGAGAAACAGTTGATGCGAAGCCGCAATAGGGTTATGCAGATAGGCATCCTGGATGTCCAGGGATACCATGAAATCCCTCGGTTTCATAGCCAGTATGATAGTACGTAGCGTCTCCATCCAGAAACGAGGAACCTGTTTAAGCACTTGAGGTTCAGGATAGGACGGTAGGCCCTATTGGGTTCTTGCACCAATAACAAATTGGAATAAAACCCCATGCCCCGCTGGAGCTCTGGTACTGTGACAATCACTCCTGTCTTGCGCAGGGAATATACAGCTTCCTGTATCAGTAAGGCTTGGTCCTTGTTGGAGACGTCCAAGTGGAAGAATTGGTGAGGGTGCCGGCTGCGAAGCGAGAGGTCATAGCCCCGAGAGACCACTTCTCTTACCCAGGCATCTGTTGTGGTCTGATGCCAGCACTGGGCAAACTAGTAATGGGAACTAACTGTAGAGTTAATATACATGGGACATTTATTTGGAACAACGAAACTGTTCTACAGCATATAATGCCTTTTGACTGGAAGCACGGCTCCAGTTAAACATAGCAAAAAACCCCGCCCAAAATGGCCACCCGTATTATGGAGACAGGGGAGACCAATATAGCTGCACTACACGCTGTGGGGCAGACAAGATGATTTACAACAGTCCACTATGACACGCAGTGTCCACAATTAGCGCACTGAGCATGCGCAGTTAGCCTGACATTCAGAAGGTCGGGTACACTAGTGACGGGACCAGCGCGCAGTGGAGAGCGCGAACCGGAAGTAACATGATTATCACCACATGTGGGGCTAAATGAAGGTATTTAAAGCTAATTGTTGTGCCCACCAGACCACCTACCCTTGAAAAAGTCCCTACAGGGGACGAAACGCGTTGGGCCCTACCACTTACTGACTCTTAACCCCTGAACTTTTATATTTGCATCAGTGAATGTTTGTATGTTAACTATTGCCATTTTACTATACCTGTACCACATGAAGCACTTAGGTGTCTGGACAGGCAATAAAACATTTTTTACTCCCAAGCGTCCACGTTTATATAGTGTATATATGGTCTAGCCGGACCAACACCCACCCTTATACCCACACATACTGGATCATGGAACAAGGATTGCAGGTGTACCTGTGGACCCACGACAGGATCCGGTTAGGTCTGCACAATACACCTTCTATTATACAGCACCACTGCATGCCTGCACATGATGCTCCGGTTCGCTCTCTTTTTCTCATATGGGTGACGTCTGCGGAGGTGAGTCGGTTAGACTGAAATATACCAGTGGATAAAGGGAATCATTTTGTACCTCATCAGTGACTTTCGTTAGAAGTACTGACAGCTGGCCTTATAAGAACACCCTGCCTAAAGTTATTTGCTAACCCAGGCTCACATATATTTCAAGGACATTAGACTTTTTTCTAAGAACACCCATCCTACAGTATATTAGGTGGATTACACCAGGACTTACATTTATCATTCAGCCAATTTCACATATGCCCAAGGCAAATAATCAATACTATAAACATCTAGACGTTTATTAGATCCCGTTGTGGGGTAAAACTTCCAGTCCTTTCTTAGAGTCCGCATCCGCCCTCCAGGAACGGAGCCATAAAGACCTGCGCGCTGTGACAGCCGCGGCTGACACTCTTGAGGATAACAAGCTAACATCCAGAGCTACCTCATTCATATAGGTAGCAGAGTCGCGTATCTTGCCCACCAGGGACAGCTGGTCCTCTGAAACATCAGGAGACAGGGACTCCTCCAACAGATCTGCCCAGGATTCCACGGCCCTAGCTAGCCAAGAGATAGCCATAGACGGTCTGGCCACTGCTCCTGACAAGGAGTAAATGGACTTTAGGCAGTTTTCTACCTTCCGGTCAGTTGAGTCCTTTAAGGACGCAATAGGTAAGGTCGCACTTCTGACTAAGTGTGTGACATGGGAGTCCACTACAGGAGGTGAAACCAATTTCTTGAAGTACTCCTCAGGAAAGGGGTATGCATTGACCAGACGCTTTTGCGGCTGGAACCGCCTCGTCGGAGCCTTCCACGCCTCCTCCAGATGATCCACTAGCTGATCTAACAGAGGGAAATGGTTGTAGAACTTTTAACCCTCTTAAACAAGTGGTGTTTAGATTTAACAGCCGGAGGAGCATCTTCCTCCTCAATGACCAACACCTCTTTTACAGCTCGGACCAGGCCCGGAATGTAAACACTGGACTTGTGCTGCTCATCCTTTGGGGAAAGTTCCGAGTCAGACTCTGGAAGCACCCCATCGCCCTTGGACAACCTTTCATGCTCGTCCACATAGGGATGGTGAGGAGACACAGAAGGCCTTTTTGCCAGCACCCTAGGGGTCCTAGATAGTGAATCCGGGTCAGAGCCGCAGACAGGTTGACCTGAGACCACTGTGGTACATTAAGCACCTGCGGTGCCAACAGGATCTGTGGCATAGGAGCCAGAACCAGCGGTTGTGAAGACCCCACTTGGGGGAGCATAGGGGGCACAGCAATGCTAACCATAAGAGTCTGCAGTGCCTGAGCAAAGCACACCCATGGGGGTTCTTATGCAGTCCCAAAGACTGAAGCGGGACCTGGAGGGATATAACACCTGCCGCATAAACCTTCACACAGCACATCAGTCTCCCCAATGCCAGCAGCACAACGCACACAAGACTGCAAGGCGGGGATAGACACCCGGGTATTATTCTCACCGCTGGACATGGTGAAAGGATATATATGTGTGTAAATAGGGGTACAAGCAACACTATACACAGAAACTGTTTGTGACCTAACCAGACTTGGACAGCAAGTCAGAGGTTAAACGGAAAAACAGTGTACAGCAATATTTACAGTAGAAAGTAAAGCAGATACATTCAGATGCTAGCAAACAGTCACAAACCATGCGGGAGAAAAAAACTCTGCGCTACTTGGCACTTTAAATCAACCTTAAAGCCCTTGAAGACTGAAAGGGTTAAAAGTGCTGCAAATCACCTTAAAAACCAAAGGGTTAATGAAGGCTGCAACTACATACCAGATCCGGGAATCAAAGTATGTAGGGGGACACAGGAAACCAGCTATTCACCGCTGCCTGGGAGTCAGAAAATGTCCACCAAACGCTTGCTGGGGAGTTGTGCCTGCAGGAGAAGTCCACTTCAGCATGGCCTGAGAGCAAGGCAAAGGCGCGTTGAGTGGGGGGAGGGGCCGGCTGCTATGCAAGCGTGCCATCTCCCCCGACCAGACTGAGAGCCGCCGGGCCCTTTCTCCTGCAGAGCCCGGCGGTAACTTGTCCCTGGTGGCCTAGTGGACGCCAGGGTATGGGGGCCGAGCGCCACTGCTGACCGGCGCCGGGTGTCCCCTGCCCGGCGCTAACAGACTGTCCTGTGGCGGTTCCCGTCCAGGAATGCCTCGCGCAGTATACTTAGCTTACCTCCCGCTGCAGCCCTGGGAGCCGACTTGTCCCGCTAGCAGGAAGATGCGGCTCCAGCAGGGGGGGGGGGGGGGGGGAGTAGGAGTGGCGGGCCTGACTTCCGCTGGACTGTCAGGTCCATTCACTCAATCCCGCTTCAGGGGCTGTTCTGATAGCCCCCCTGCAAAAACCCGGTGCTCCCCAATCTCTCCGGCCGGGACACCACACTAAACTGAGTAATGCCCTGGCTGGGAGGCGGGGTATGGAGGGGGACCAGTGCACCCTGGGGGAAAGAAATTAACTGCATGGTGCTCGATGCCTACGTCATCCACCTATACCCCATGGTTACCTGTGGACACTAAGGAACACGAAGTAGAAAGTATCCTTATAACCTATGATTGGGTCTAGGTCTGAGAGAAATATGTATGTTTTATATTAATTGTAAAAAGAGATCTAAGCCAGAATGAGTTAATATTGTCTGACTCTAGAGTATTTAATTACACTCTCTTCTTATATATATTTTTTATTGATTTTATTTGTATATTAATATGATGTTTAAACTAGCAGTTATTTATCTATGCCTGTGATGGCGTTACAATGGAACTTGACTATAGGCAAATCAGAATTCCAACAGATACATAAAAACACAAAACTGAGGAATACTAAGTGGATAAGTGCTGGCAGACTTAATTATACACAGCTGACAGCCCTGTATAAAAGAACGAGGGCAGGTCACAAGCATCAATGTCTCCTGAGGAAGCCTCTGACTTTTGCTAAAGGCGGAGAAACGCATAGAGACGTCCTGGTGACCGGTCAATTACTGACAGCATTTCCCCGGATTTCATACCACGTGCATGGGCAACTTGGAAAACGAGACAGTGAGACACATACCGCTATACAGGCTTGTGTCTGCATGTCCATTCACAGGCAGTGCAGCACGACACGAGAAGCTCTGTCAAGAGCAGGCACATAGCCAAAGTATACTGATTGTGCTGGGAAGTACAAATATACAGAGTTGCTGTAGTATCTGTGATGACAAATGACTTGTCGGTGATTTACTATTGCATACGAGCCACATTACCAAGTACTCGCTTATTTACCCAGCTCACAATTTTTGGTTAACGATTGACATCTTATACTGTTCGCTAGAGCAATCCATGCTTCTCTTTGCAAAGTAACAAAGAAATATCCTCTTGTTAATGTTGCAGTTTGGAACAAGGACAAATTTAATTATATGATTGTATCTACCAATACAGACGGATCCAAACTTTCAACTGTGTTATTGGATTCAAGACACGAGTATTTGGAATCTAATTAACAGAAACCTGCCCCAATTGAAACCATAGTCATTTACCTTCTTTTCTGGACTCAGAATTCTGGGGGGTGTCATAGTCTCAGGTTTACCGTATTGATTGTACTGTATTTTTTATATGTTTATTTATGTTTTATTATTTATCTGAGTAAACTATCATTTTCATTTTGACAGCACCTTGGAACACTTTTTTACATTTTCTGTATTTAAATTTGCCTGCCCAGTTGAGATGTCAGTGTTGGCGGTCCCTGCAGTATGTATACGGGCAGTCGGCGGGTTGCCCGTGTACAGATATATCTTTTAAAAATGTATTGGCGGATATGACCTGATATCAGAACGTCGTTCAGAGACATATCAGATGTACACACCTGTCGATGCATTTGCCATACATCACCAAGTGTGTGCCCATCAGAATAGCAGTGGTTGTCAACTCCAGTCCTCAAGCACATACAGTTCATGTTTTGTGGATCTATTTAAAACATACACAGATGTGGTTCCCAAACTTTTTTGAATCACAGCGCCCAAGAGTATCAGCATTTTTTCCAGGTCACACCTAAGCTAAAAGTTTCTTATTGAGAAACAAAGCTAAAATTATTAAAGTAAGTTGTGCTTACCGGTCACTCCTAGGTTCAGTTATGTTGCGGTGGACAGGGTTGCGCTTCTGCTTGTCCACACATTTTATGATTGGCAGCCACTAATAATATATAAGGAAGATACCTCACACTCACTTTGTGTGTAAAATAAGCAGCAAAGATGTAGGCGAAGGAACCCCAGTGTCCTCCAGTCAGTTTAATAGAAAAAAAAAAAAAAAAAGGAGGCAAATTGCACCTCAAGAGCTGATGTGTGCGTATCTTTGCTATACAGTTCTTAGAAAAGAGGATACGGTATGTGATAAACAAAATGTTACTAATGAAAAATAAGATATGGCAAGACCTTACCTTTGTTATCTCTATTTCTACGAAGTCCATAGGGATCCACAGGAGAACTTGGGTATAGGTTGATGACGTCAGTTGTCGAGCACCTCAACAGTTAAATTTGTGCTCCCAGAACGCACTGGGCTCCTCTCCTATACCCGCCCCCAGGCCAAGTCACCTCAGTTTCGTAACAAGCCAATGGTCGTCAGAGAAGAGAGAAGGAAGAAATTCTGGAACATTCAAGTATCACATTCTCACATACAGAAGGAGACGGAAAACCGGTGACCAGAACACAGCCCATCTGCAGCACAGGTCTGACAGGGCGGGAGTCCTGTGGATCCCTATGGACTTCGTAGAAATAGAGATAACAAAAAGGTAAGGTCTTACCATCTCTCTTATTTTCTACTGCAGGGTCCACAGGAGACCTTGGAGATATCCCAAAGCAGTCTCCTTAAGGGTGGGGATGCTCCTGTGCAGAAAGGAGAATCCGCTGCCCGAAGGAAGCATCCTGAAGAGGCAAAAGGTATCAAATGCATAATACCTTAAGAATGAATGGACAGTAGACCATGTGGCCGCCTTGCACAGCTGAACAGCAGAGGTGCCACGACAAGCTGCCCACGAAGGACCCACAGAACGAGTAGAATGAGCCTTAACAGAGGACGGTACAGGAAGGCCCTCATGAAGGTAAGCCTCTGAAATTGCCAGGCGAATCCAGCCTGCCAAAGTCTGCTTAGTGGCAGGCCATCCTCTTTCGGAAACCAAAAAGGACAAACAACAAGTCCGACTTCCGAAATGAGTTGGTATGGTCCACATAAGTTTGTAGAGCACGTACTACATCCAAAAGAGCCCTTACCAGCTGAAAGGTCTGGGGAGTTAAAAACTGGTACTACAATTTCCTCATTAATGTGGAAGCTGGATACCACCTTAGGTAGGAAACCAGGGAGAGTACGAAGAACCGCCCTGTCCCTATGAAAAATCAGAAAGGGAGGGCAACATGAAAGAGCCCCCAAATCTGACACCCTTCTGGCCGAAGCAATGGGTAGAAGAAACTGTTTTAATTGTGAGCCATTTTAAATCCACTTAGGCCAGTGGTTCAAATGGCAGTCCTTGTAGAGCCCTAAGGACCACAGTCAAATCCCAAGGAGCCACCGGTGTAATAAAGGGAGGTTGGATGCGAAGCACACCTTGCATAAAGGTGTGTACATCCGGAAGAGTAACAATCCTACGGTGAAACAGTATTGACAGGGCAGAAACCTGCACCTTCAGAGAAGCAAGGCGAAGACCATGATCTAAGCCCGCCTGTAGGAATGCCAAAATCCTGGATAATCCAAATATCTGAAGATTATAACCTCTCGGGCGACACCATTCAAAGAAGATGTGCCACACTCTGTGATAAATTCTCGCAGAAGCAGGCTTGCGAACGCTGAGCATAGTGTTCACCACCGAGCTGGAAAAACACCTGGAACTCAAGAGGGCAGTCTCAAGAGCCATGCAGTCAGTGAAAGACAGATGACTCAGGTCCGGGTAGAGGCAAGGACCTTGGGTTCGTATCCGGCGTGGAGATCCGTCCCATCTGGAAAGGATCAGTGTCTGTAGAGGCCGGGAATGGAACTGGCCATACTCCACCATGTCGAAGGTCGACACCATGGAGCCCAGTAACTGCATTGCCGAGTGAATAGACACCCGGCGACTGTGCAGGCAGCTGCGAACCCGCTGCTGCAGCGTGGTTATCTTGTCCCTGGTCAAGAAAATCATCTGTTGTTGAGAATCCAACAATGCCCCAAGATGTACCATCTTCTGTGAGGGCGTCAGCAAGGACTTCTTCAGGTTGGTCAACCAACTGTGGCTTTGTTGTCAGCTGTAGATGCTGAAGTAGTAATTCCGAAGACCTGGCTAGCAATAGTAGGTTGTCCAGGTAGGGCAACAGATGGACCACCTGCAGCCGCCATCACTGCCATAAGTTTGGTGAACACCCTGGGTTCCGTGGACAGTCCAAACGGCAGGGCCTGAAACTGGAAGTGTTGTTGCATAACTGTGAACCTGGAGGTACCTCTGGTGAGTCGAAGCTATCGAGACATGCAGGTAGGCATCCTGAATGTCCAGAGACACCATAAAATCCACAGGTTCCATAGCCAGTATAATTGACCGCAGGGTTTCCATTTTGAACCGAGGCACTCAGAGAAACTTGTTTAGGGACTTGAGGTTTAGTATAGGCCTGTATGCACCATTCGGTTTTGGAACCAAAAAAAGAGTGGAATAATAGCCCGTTCCCCTCTGGGGAGTAGGTACCGGAACTATAACTCCCTGCAGGAGCATAGATCGTATAACTTTCTGCAGTTTCAATGCCTTTTCCTGATCCATCTGAATACCTGTAGGGAAAAATTGAGGAGGAGGTCTGTATTGGAAGGAAAGGGCGTTCCCTTGAGAGACCACTTCCCTTACCCAAGTGTCTGTTGTGGTATGCCACCAACACTGGGCGAACTGAAGAAGTTGGCCTCCCACCTTGGGGTCCCCCAAGGAAAGGCCCACCCAGTCAGGCTGAGGGTTTAGCATCGGGTTTGGCAGCTGGACGCCTGGTACTCCAAGCCTGCTTCTTGGGCTTTGTGACCTTCTTAGCTCCTGACGGTCTGGGAAAGAACTGAACTTTGGCATTACCCCGAGGACAGAAAGTCCGAAAGGACTGAGTTCTAGATCTTGATGGCATTGGGGCCGAAGGAAAACAGGCAGACTTGGCAGCAGCCAAAGTGTCCACGATTTTGTCCAAATCTGGCCCAAATAAGACCTGGCCATTGAAGGGTAAACCTTCTAACCCTTTCTTGGAATCAGCATCCGCTCTCCAAGATCGCAACCAAAGAGAGTGTCTAGCTGACACTGCAGCCAATGAAATGCGAGATGTTAGGAGACCAACATCCAAAGCAGCCTCATTCACATATTTAGCCGAGTCTCTGAGGTAACCTACCAGTTCAATTTGTTCACTGGTAGCCTCTACAGGCAAGGATGCTTCCAAGGCATTTGCCCAACATTCCATGGCCAAGGCGTGTAATATGAGAATCCACCTGAGGATTTTCCCATTTAGAGAAATACTTCTCCTCGAATGGAAAAGTGGCTTCCGACCGTTTCTGCGGTTGAAACCTCATGCCTGGAGTTTTCCAGGCTTATTCCAGATGTTCAACTAGCTGATTCGACAGGGGAAAAGCCGTCGCTGAACTTTTCACTTCCTTAACGAAAGCATGTTTGGATTTGGCTGCTGGGGTATACTCAACCCCAATATCCATAGCCACACGGACTGCACAAATGAGGCCATGTACGTAAATTTTGGACTTTGGCTCTGCCTCCTTTTGAGGGAGCTCTATATCAGATAAGTCCTGAATTTCCCCATCAGTCGACACATCTTGATAATACGTGGACTGGGAAGGCAGAACCTCCTTCCTAGCAGAGTGCTGGAAAGACTCCCCCTGTATAACATCTGTCAGGTTTTCCACCATATTGGAGAGAGTATTAGCCCAAACAGGTTTAGTCTGGTAGGGAGTAGGTTGTAAGGGCGTATTATGAGCCACAAGCAACTGTCGGGGAATCCCCTTGACGTAGATGGCATAGTAACCTGCGGAGCGTACCCCAATTGTGGGGCCACTTGAGGTGCAGCAAGCCAACCCATCAGGGTAGTTAGTGCTTGTGCAAAACAAGCCCAGGGCGGCTCTTGAAAAGAGCTGGGCCCAGCAGGTAATCCTGCATTTCTGGTACACAGGGTACACAATCCTCCCACAATAATCTATCCCTCCTTTTGTCCAGCAAAGCACCTGTTGCAGGACTGTATAAGGGGGATATCAGCCTGAGCAGAATCACTGCCAGACAAAGAATGTACGTGTCAAACTCCTCAGCTCAACTTAGGCTCCGCCTTCACCACTGAACTGTGAAGTAATTTGATCCCTCAGCAGCACTGTCACCGCAAGGGCTAGTGAAAGAGAAAGTATAGGGATACCAAAATTGGCTGACAGAGAAAAAGTTTTATGGTGGGTACACTACACACTGGGCGATATTACTGAGCGACTGCACGATTACGACATCGTAATCGTGCAGTCGCTCAGTAATCGTGCACAAATCGTTATGTCGGAAACGACCAGCGATGCGCACTCCCGCTGGTCATTTCCCACATTGTCCATCGCCTGAACATGCAGCCCAAACCTGACGATGTCGTCAGGTTGCTGCATGTTGGGGAATGGGGGAGAGAGCCTGGCGCTGAACAATATCGTTAATGATATCGTTCAGCGGCTGTGCTCAATGTCATGAACGACATTGAGCACAGCCTGCCAGGGACACACTACACGATATCGCTCAGGGAGCATATCGTGTAGTGTGTACGCACCTTTACAGTCAGACAGCGCTAGCAACAGACACATACAATGTCAAGAAAACCTGCACTATACTGCACTATTATCAACTAACTAGACCTTGTTTCTAGGAGAAACCGCCAAAACCGCTGTGGAGAGGCGCGCAGTGCAGCGGGGGAGGAGCCACCTGTGCCATACAGGGAAGGCCCGCTCCCCTGGCGTGCTATTAACCCCTGGGATGCCACAACGTCCGCACGTTGTGGGCCCCTATCCCTGATGGTCTAGTGACAGCGCAGGCGCAGTGCCTGGTGCCACACGCAGCCTCTTCCCAGGGACCCCCCCAGCCATGGGAAGTAAATGAACTTATCAGCGGGGGCACCCGCTGCTTACCTGAATGTCCCCCGTGACGACTGGCCACAGTCCTGGGCGTCAGGGGGCTTTTGCTAGCCAAGACCCCCAGAAACCCGTCGCGATCCCTAGCACAGTGCCAGCGTCTCGGCGCTGGCGGGGTGTCTGAGTGGCAGCATGGGCGTCCGCTGGACAGCCCATGCTGACCACACTGCAGTAAAAAACTACTATTTTCTGGGCTGTCAACGCAGCCCCTCTTTAAGTGATCCAACTCCGTGCCAAGCACCTACTAAACTGAGGTGCCTTGGCCTGGGGGGCGGGGTATAGGAGAATGATGCATCCTGGGAGCACAATTTAACTATTGAGGTGCTCGACGACTGACGTCATCAACCTAATATTCAATAATCCACAAATTAAACGAACAGTCACTGAAACAAATAGTCACAACAATAAAATATTCCAGGCAGACCACAAACAAAAAGGGGGACAAACACAAATACCAGATGCTCAAATAAAACCAGTAATAATGTGGTCCTATTCGATAGTAACAAGTAAATGTTTCCGTTAGAATCATGTGAAGTAGTATGTATGGTTAGTCTCCGACCGGCATCACACCCACGGTCACGTGACCGCATTCGCGAGACCCGGAAGCTCCAGCGAGTGGACAGCACTTGTTGTGAAGACTGAGGCAGACGGGGTCGGGACACCTGCGCTAGACTAAGGTAAGACTCTGTAGGTGGGTGCGCCAGATAGCTAGTGTGGTAAGGCTAAAAGCTAACGTCATCCCTTCCCCCAAGACTGACACTACGGTTTTGGCAGCATAGGATCAGGAATACGCTGACTTTGACTGGCGTATTACTGACCACCTAGCCTCCAGACAGACAGTTAGTCCAGGGTCCTCAACATTTGTCTTTCTAAGGCAGTCACACCAGTCTGCACATTGACTTTTTGACCATCATAATTGAGGGGTAGCCCCATCAAGAACTTCTGACTTATTTAGAACAGCAGTAGATTCAGGCACCTCTGCCAACCTGTGGACATAACATTTTCTGTATTAGAGCTGTGGGACGCTACCCTCTAACAAAATTTTGAACCATACATATTACTTCACATGACTAACGGAAACGTTTACTTGTTACTATCGAATAGGACCACATGATCCCTGGTTTTATTCGGGCATCTGTTATTTGTGTTTGTCCCCCTTTTTGCTTGTGGTCTGCCTGGAATATTTTATTATTGTGACTATTAGTTTAAGTGACTATTAGTTTAATTTGTGGATAATTGAATATAACCCTTTTTTGCTATCTGTGATGCTTCCGATTAGTAAAATTAGATTTTTATTACATACTGTATCCTCTTTTCTAAGTACTGTATAGCAAAGATATGCACACAAGTTCTTGAGGCGCAATTTGCAATCCCCCCCCTTTTTTTTTCCAACCACTAATAATGGTTTTGCCTATCACATTGACCAAAAATTATTTTATTTGGTACTGGACCATCAACCTGTGGCTCCCCGTAAGTGCCCTGCGGCACCCAGTTTGGGCACCATGGAGCTAAGCCATTTTTCTGGGTCAGCAACTATATCACTTGTTTTCAGAAAGATATACTGAAAATATATATTTTTTTTTATACTAGAGGGATGAGTGAGAACCACTTCCTTCTGCTGAAATTGGCAGGTGACTGTATAAGCTTATCAATACCATACAACTAATATGCTAATGCAGTGGTTCCCAAACTTTTGACAGAGCTGTGCTTTAATTTGTCCACATATTCTTTGATTGGCAGCCATTAGCACAGGTTTTGCCTATCACACTGAATAAAATTAATTATATTTGGTACTGGACCATCAACCCAAGGCACCCCTGCAAGTGCCCTGAGGCACCCCAGGGTGCCATGGCACACAGTTTGGGAACCACTGTGCTAATGCATTAGGAAGATGTCTGGTATAAATAGACACCTACTAACGCAGCATCGGATCTTCTGCGAGACCATGAGGTTATTCAAGACTGCACCTCGCAGCTTTGTAGCTGAGGCCAGGTGGTCTGCTTCAGAAAAAGCAGACCCTGGCTCCGGGCACTCCCAGAAAACAGGGGCAACTCCGTCCCCGTTTTCTGGAACTGAGAACGACTCCACCCACTCCCTACCCCCAAACTGGCTAGAGAGGACTGCAAGCAATGTAGCAGAGGGAGACCTGCACAAGAGCAGCACAGGTCCTGCCCATAAACGTATAAAGCTGTGCTATATGTACAGCTGCATGCTATTAAATCCGCAATATAGGTCGATTTTTTTTAAATGAAAAAAAAAAAAAAAAAAAACACTGTACCCACCATAAACACAAAGAATTATACATAGAATAGTGTATGCTACTTACTATGTACGGCAAACATTTTGGTTTGAGTGTAAAACATCAGGTAGATGCCTGAAAAGGGAGCATCTCGCAGCAGGGTGGCTGTTAGACCACTGAAGAGACCACGAGGACCCTCAGTTCTGTAAATATTCCCCAGTGCACCAAATACACTTTTATAGCCATATTTCCCACTCTACAAGAAAAATAGGAACACAAGTTAGCATTTTGTCAGGCCACAAATTTAGTCTTCAAGTGGCATATGCAGTTAGCATTCGCAAGCCCTAGATTAACAATATATTTATGGCATATTGACTATAACTACTTACCTGAACTAGACTGATCGATGCAATCAAGCTTGTAACATCATCCAAGCACAATTTTATTTTAGGTACAGTATAATATATTTTATACAGAAAAGAAACAAGAGCAATAACAAAAGAGCCAGTAATAAAACAAATTAAAAATAAGCCTATATTAATCGATAAAGCAATAATTCCCCCCCCCCCCCCCCCCAAGATAAATCAACCCCATATTCTTTTAATCAGTTTGAGATCTTCATTAAAAGCAACCTATACTGACCCACCTCATATCGAGTCTTTATTACTGTGAAGGGAAGCATACAAACGCCTGCCACTGTCCTGGATCCTGCTCCCAAAACAACGGACTCCAGAGGTGTGAGATCTTTTCCTGAGAAAATATGTTGCTTCAATGAATAAAGGGTGCTGAAGTAGAGTCCAACACCAGGAATACAGCGTAGGAAGGACTGCCAAAACAAGAGGAGAGGCTGTAAACCGTATGCAACATTTCTAAACGATTATCCTAAAGTAATGCATAATGACTGCAAGGCCAAAATTTGTTTAATAACACAAAATCTGATACCGTAATAAACAAACCTTTACTTGCAGTAGATAAATTACACAAGAAAAGAGTATGTATAAACTAATGCCACACATCGACTAGGGAAAGACAGTACGATTACGACATCGTAATCGTACAGTTGTTCCCCATACCCTGCAGTGACTACACTGAACGATTAGTCGGTCAGTGCAGGCACCCTCCATCATCCCCGAACATGGCCAATCTGTCGTTATCAGTAGATTGACCGGCATGTTCAGGCGATGATTGATGTAGAAAACGACCAGCGGGAGCGCGCATCGCTGGTAGTTTCCGACATTATAGTGCGCAATTAATGAGCGATTACACATTTACGATGTTGTAATCGTGCAATCGCTCATTAATATCAGCTAGTGGATGTGCGCCTTAAGATAAGATAATTCTGAAGACTCTGCATATGTAGCGTCACACTATCCGTTGCTCCGCCCCCACACTGACTGCTGCGCTGTCCCATCCCTCTTTGCTGCTTTGTTCCGTATAGCCACTTCCCACCCCAGGTTTGTCTAGTCCTTGCCATTCCTTCCCTCAGTTACCCCTTTCCTGGTGACCTGGTTCTTCTTCTATCCGGCTAGGTCTGTCCTGTCCCCCTAGCAGTGGGATCCACTGCGTATACATGCAGGAGAAGAGAATGACTTTAGAAATGTATTATATATTGTGGTTTCTTACCTCAAATCAGGGATGGGGAACCTCAGGCACGGGGGCCGTATAAAGGCCCGCGGAATCATTTGGTCTGCCCTCTGAGCTTTTTTTCTGCCAGCCTCAACTTGCTAGCAGGGTGCCTAGAATGGCACCCTGCAGCCAGAATCTATGCAGTAGTGCCGACTGGAGCGTCCTTAGACAGTCACATCGCTGCCCTTACAGCTCCCATTGCTGTAAATCACCAGCGATTGTGACATCACACGGAGGGGGCGTGGCCTGCACCAGGCCCGCAAATAATGTTATATATATCAAAATGGCCCTCGGCAGAAAAAAGCGTCCCCACCCCTGCCTTAAATCATAAAAGGATTTTTTTTTTTTTATTATTTACTTGCATTAAATCTTTTCGGTGTCCATTTATTAGAGGTTGGGGTAAATTCAGGTGTGTGGCGCCTTTTTTGCACAACACTGTAAATTGCTCAAACTAAGAATGCTTTCAAAAATAGAAGTGTTAGTTTATTTTGATAAATTAACAAAATGTAAAGTGAATGAACAGAAGAGAAGTCTAAATCAAATCAATATTTGGTGTGACCACCCTTTGCCTTCAAACAGCAGTAATTATTCTATGTACACTTGCACAAAGTTTTGGAAGGAACTCGGCAGGAAGTTTGTTCCAAACATCTTGGAGAACTTACCACAGATTTTCTGTGGATGTAGGCTTGCTCAAATCCTTCTGTCTCTTCATGTAATCCCAGACAAAATCGATGATGGTGAGATCAGGGCTCTGTGGGGGCCATATCATCACTTAATTCTTTACGCTGAAGATTGTTCTTAAGGACATTGGTTGTATGTTTGGGGTTGTTGTCCTGTTGCAGAATAAGTTTGAAGCCAAATCAGACGCCTCCCCGAAGGTACTGCATGATGGATAAGTACCTGCCTGTACTTATCAGCATTGAGGACAAAATACCTGACTCCATTTGCTAGAAATGCAGCACCAAACTTGCAAGGAACCTCTACCATGCTTCACTGTTGCTTGCAGACACTAATAATTGTGCAGTTTTCCAGTCCTTCGGCGAACAAACGTCCTTCTATTACAGCCAAATATTTAACATTTTGACTCATCAGTCCAGACCACCTACTGCCATTTTTTTGCACCCCAGTTCCTTTGCTTTCGTGCATAGTTGAGTCGCTTGGCCTTGTTTCCACATCAAAAAGGTATGGATTTTTGACCACAATTCTTCTATGAAGACCACTTCTGGCCAGACTTCTCTGAACAGTAGATGGGCGTAGCTGGATCCCACTGGTTTCCGACAGTTCTGAGCTGATGACACTGCTGGACATCTTCCGATTTCGAAGGGAAGTATGCATGATATGTCCATTTCTTTGTGCTCCTTCAAAAGAGCTTGAATAGCACATCTTGAAACCCCAGTCTGCTTTGAAATCTTTGCCTGGGAGAGACTTTGTATAACTACATTGAGCCATATTCAATTAGAGGCAAAGTTTTCGCCTATCTGACTTTTCGCTTAATTCGCCTGTTTCAGAGGCGAATTTATTCCGTGCTCGTCCCCACTTTTCGCCTAATTCAATTGCAAAACAGGCGAAAACGAAAATAGGTGAATGCAGAACAGGCGAAAAGTACTGAAAGAATTGGGGAAATCAGTCTGTAGCACAGAAAAAGATATATTAATATAGGGAATCAATAGGTGTACTAATAGCCCTAATAAGACTATTTTGGGTACTTAAGTTGTGTAAATTGCTTGCTAATAGCGTCTTTGTAAAAGTGGTGAAGAATGGCATAAAGCTGTATTTTTTGGTGAAAATAAGTAGTCCTGTCAAATTTGGGGTGCTTGAAAATGGGTGCTAGCATATTTTTATGTCTCGAAAGTGAACTTTTAAAAAAACGTGAAAAATGCACCTGTAATCCCAAAAACACCTCACCCATCCTTGCAGACCCCCAAGAAGTCTATTTCGATCTTTTTAATGTTTATCCCCCCACTTTTTACATTTTCACCCAAAAAATTACATGTCTCTTTTGGGGTGTTCTTAGGTTTTTGTTTTTTTTGCAGATTTGTCCTTTGGGGGGCTGTCCCAAGAGGTCTGAGTTGTTTCCCCACGTTTGCACCCCAAAACAAAGATTTTGCATTTGTTTTCACCAGCTATTGATTGGAGAATTGTTTCCACTTAGGCGAAATTGTCCTGGAATTGAATTTGGCAAATTTTTTTAGGCAAATTTTTCACAAAAAAACAGGCAAATATGGCTTTTCGCCTCTAATTGAAGTCCCCTCATTGTGTCTTGTTGCTGTGCTCAGTCTTGCCATGGTGTAGGACCTGTGACATGAAACAGTCTTCCACAACCTCACCTTTGTAGCAGAATCCGGCTGTTCCTCACCCAGTTTTAAGCCACCTACACAGCTGTTTCTGTTTCAGTTAATGATGGTTTCAACCTACATATGAAAATGTGTTTGGTATGATTGATTAATCATACACCTGACTATAATCCTACAAACTCCCTGACGGAAGAGGGTAAAAGCCGGAAACATAGTAAATGCATTGAAAAAGCCGGAACTCCATAGTAAATGTATTAGAAAAACCGGAAATCCTATTACATCTATTGAAAAAGCCAGAAATCCATAGTAGATGTATTAGAAAAGCCAGAAATCATAGTAAATGTATTAGAAAAGCCGGAAATCATAGTAAATGTATGATTGCCGGCTTTTTCAATGCATTTACTATAATTCCCAGCTTTTTTAATGCACTTTACTATGATTTCCGGCTTTTTCAATACATGTAAATATGATTTCTGGCTTTTCTAATACATTTACTATGATTTCCGGATTTTATAATACATTTACTATGGGTTTCCGGCTTTTTCAATACACTTTACATTGTTTCCGGCTTTTTCAATGCAGTTACTATGTTTCCGGCTTTTACCCACACCCCTCCCTGACTTTGTGCAAGTGTACTTCGAAGAATTGATGCTGTTTTAAAGGCAAATAGTGGTCACAAAATATTGATTTGATTAAGATTTGTCTCCTGTTCATTCACTTTGCATTTTGTTAATTGACAAAAATAAACTATTGCAACCTTTATTTTTTTAAAGAATTCTTACTTTGAAGCATTTTTTCCACAGGAGTGTGTGTAATGTAATGTTATATATACAGTACCAGTCAAAAGTTTGGACACACCTTCTCATTCAATCGTTTTTGTCTATTTAAATTTTCAACATAGTAGATTAATACTGAAGACATCAAAACTATGAAAGAACACATATGGAATTATGTTGTAAACAAAAAAAAAAAAAAAAAAAAAGTGTTAAACAAATCAAAATATGTTTATATTTTAGATTACTCAAAGTAGCTCTACGAGGTCCAGATTACCCGACAGCCATTGGTAGACCTGATGTCTTTCATACTCCATCTCCACTTTAACTTTTTCTTTATTTAGTTTTATGAGGTCCCTCTTGTATACACTGAATTGATTGTTCAATTTATCTTTCTACTTCAGGATCCATAGAAAGTCCACAGGGTGACCTTGGAGGGGTATAGGTGATGCAGAGTCATCCGGCCACATTACATTACACAGTAAATTCTTCTCCCAGGATGCAACAGGTCTCCCTCTATACCCCGCCCCCGGGTCGGAGGCTCCTCAGTTACGTAGCAAACCAAAGGCCGGAGGAGGATAAAAGAGAGAAGTGTGGAACACACTAGAATCACATTCTCACACAGAAGGTGACCAGAGCAAAGCCCAATTGAAGCAGAGGTGCGTCAGGGCGGGTGCCCTGTGGACCTCGTAGAAAAAGAAATAACAAGGTTAATAGTGTTCACTCTAGCTCCGGCGGCAGGCAGGGCGCCGGAGCTAGAGGGCGCGAGTGTGCTCCCGAAAAGGGGGCGTGTCTATAAGACGCGTCCCCTTTTCGTCACTCTTGGGGGCATGCCCTGCACTTATGGACATGCCGGCAGTCCCCAAGCGCTGCTGAAAGGCATGCGCCCGGCGTCTATTCACCGGCAGTGACCGGTTCACCGCACATTTCCCCACCCGCGGGACGCTGCGACCCATGGGTGTAGATGGCCGTTTTAGCGGGACGCTGCATGGTAAGGGCAGGGCGCTTGGGTGCTCCAGAAGGAGGGCTTGGGCGCTAAAACAGCCTAGCGGGAACGCTAAGGGTAAGTTCTTACGATAGCTCTACTTTTCTACTTCAGGATCCATAGAAGGTCAACAGGGTGACTTTGGGGACTCCCAAAGCATTATCCACAGGGCGGGGACACTCCTGTGCAGAAAGGAGAATCCGCCGCCCGAAGGAAGCATCCTGAGTGGCAAAGGCATCAAAAGAGTAATACCTCAAAAAGGCCTGAATAGAAGACCACGTGGCTGCCTTAAAAAGCTGTACAGCTGAGGTGCCATGACGAGCTGCCCACGAAGCTTTGGAAACTCAAGCCCCAGCCATAGCTGGACGAGTAACAGCTCTAGATGATGAAAATATTGCCCTAAGACATGTTTCAATTTTCCTATCTGTAGGATCCTTAAGAGAAGATGTTGACGTAATGGCAACTTAGCATTCCTGACTAAGTGTGTCACATGAGCATCCACAGTAGGAGGGATTTCCCACTTAGTAAATTCAGAAGCTGGGAAAGGATACAACGATGCTAATCTTTTAGTAACATAAAACAGTTTATCCGGGGTCACTTCATGCCTCTTCCCTAAGTTCATTGAGCTGATCGGATTTACCACCTTCTGGTGTTTAAAGACTGGAGCCATCGTACTAGGAGCTGGGTTATCATCCTGTATAAGTAGGATTGACTTGACCGTCCTCACCAAAGGAGGAACATCCACTGTAGAAGGATGGTCCTCCTCTCTTGAGGTAGACCCCGAAGAAGAACCCTGTGCATCATCCGATTCCTCCGATGATACATCTGAATCTATATGCTGAACAGACAGATAAGGCGCCTTAGTGACTGCCGGCCTGCTCGCAACAGCTGACTGAGCCATACTCTGACTTGAGTGGGCATAAGCATCCATCCAGGAAGGATGGATAGGAGGTACAAACATAGCATGCTGTGGGTACCCCATACAAGGAGGCAGTGTGGGAGTAGCCATATGATCCACAAACTGCTTCATTACCTGAGACAAGGAGGACACTCAAGATGGCTCCTGTACAGTGACCGGTATACTGGACTGGTCAGGTGGCTCTTTATAACAGACAGCATACAATACATCCATTATAAAGTCCAGATAGGACAAGCCTGCTAAACCGGATTTACATGAAACCAGCACAGGGGCCTCCCCCTCCTGATTCCCTTTAGTTTTTGACATAACAATTATAAAGGTAACAATGCAAAGTAATGTAATGTGACAGCCTTCATAACAATTAAATGTGAAGTATAAAGAAAACCCCCCACACACCTGCAACAGAGGAATGAGGAGAAAACAGTGATAGTTATAACTGAGTCAGAAATAAAAGACAGTATCAACTCAGCAGCTAGCAAACAGTCACATACAATGCATATGCAATTTAGTTGCAATGGGCTTTGAATCAACTACTCAAAACACAATGCTTGTAGCATTCCCGCTAGGCTGTTTCAGCAGGGCGCAGCACCCTGCCCCATTTCTGAAGGGCAGAAAGCACCCTGCCCTCTAGCGTGGCGCCCCACTGAAACAGCTTGCGGGTTCTGTCCTCCACCCGTGGGCCCTAGTGTCCCGCGGGTGTGGAAAACAGGAGTGCAGCGGTCACCGCCAGTGAATGGACGCCGGGCGTATGCGCCCAGCATCCAATCAGTGGCCGCGGCGCTTGGGGGCTGCCCGGCACGTCCACAAGAGTGACGAAAAGGGGACACATCATAAAGACAGGCCCCCTTTTCATTGGCCACACACCCTTTTCGGACACGCGCGCAGATGAACCCTAGCTCTAGGTCTGGCGCCCTGCCTGCCACTAGACCTAGAGTGAACACTATGCTTGGTAGGATATAGAGCGCTATATACCTAATCCATGGAAGAGATATACAGGGAGACTGACCCAAAACCTCCCGAGACCAACAGCTACAGCAGCGCACAGATAGTGGACAGAGTGTCTCATATACACGAGGCGGGTAGAAGGGGCGACCCAGACGCGTGAAAACCTTTAAAGGAACTGCGTCTGGGGTGGAGCTGCCAGGTGAGAGTCCACCTGCATCAACCAGTCGGGTACGCTGGCCTCATGGCAGAAGAGCCCGCCGCCGATCCCCGGCATCAGACGATCCGCCGCCGATCCCCGGCATCAGACGATAAGGCCCTGGTTGTCTAGTGAGGACCCCGACGCCCCGGGCCCTCACTACAGCTGGAGGAATCACATTACCTGACATCTCTGTGTGCCCGGTTGCAGTCCGGGCCCCAGCATCGCTGCTAGCAAGCTCTGCTGTGACCCGCCAAAATCAAGATGTTACTGGTGTTGCGGCCCGGCGGAGGTAGACAGTCGCAGTGCATGCGCCTTAATTCAGACACTCAGCATTGCTAACTCAAAAACATAGAAAATAAAAAACATAAAATAAAAGTTTCGGTCTGCCTGAGCAGTTCCGTTACAAAGGTGCGTCTGAATCCTGCCGGACCAAACGAACAACTGAATGCCTGTAGCCAGGGTATATGTGGAGGAGGACCAAAGGCATCCTGGGAGCTGAAAGCTTTAACGGTTTGGTGCCTGGATCGCTCCAACCACATTATCCCTGAGGAAGAAAGCGAGCGAGCGAGAGAGCGAGAGCTCTATTTCTATAGATCTCTCTCTAATGTATATATACAGATCTCTCTCATAATATACATATTATATATACACACACCCCTCTATCGAGAGAGAGATATATCTCTCTCGAGATATATAGTCAGGTCCATAAATATTGGGACATTGACAGAATTTTCATATTTTGGCCTCTATTCACCACCACAATGGCTTTGAAATTAAACAAACAAGATGTGCTTTAACTGTAGACTTTCAGATTTAATTTGAGGGTAATTACATCCAAATCAGGTGAACAGTGTAGGAATTACAACGGTTTCTATATGTGCCTCCCACTTTTTAAGGGGCCAAAAGTAATGGGACAAACTAAACAAACAATCCTAAATCTAACTTTCACTTTTTAATACTTTGTTGCAAATCCTTTGCAGGCAATTACAGCCTGAAGTCTGGAACGCATAGACATCACCAGACGCTGGGTTTCATCCCTGGTGATGCTCTGCCAGGCCTCTACTGCAAATG